>QRDG01000451.1:403087-938331 GCA_012064385.1 Puccinellia tenuiflora | reverse complement strand
CCTATATTTGACCATGATTTAACTAGCTCCCACTCAAACATATGTCTCCACATATTTTGATCATGGAAAATAGTTTCTGCTCTAACTTAACATATGTCACCACATATCTTAATTAGATCACACTCGTGTATTTTCTCGATATTTTGGACACCTCCAAAATTCTTAATTAACTATTAATATCGAGAACTCTTTATACGAAACGCTAGTACTTTACTAGCTTTAAGTTTATTTATTCCCTGCAAAACCCCTTTTGAGGAATAAATATGTGAACATCACTTTCACAAAATCAACCAACAATTACTTTGTGATTTAAACTTAACACAGGATGACTCTTAGTCACTTTCGTATTTAAGGCTTCTATTTCTTCTTTGTAGTTTGTAGGTATGTCTTGTTTCTGAAACATGACAAGTAAATCATGAATATTATTTTGTAACCTGACAAAATACATATTCTTGAATCCTACTTTTCTTTAGACAAGCTAAACCGAAATTCAATGATCACCATCATTAATTCCTTTATGTGTCAAGTTTAACCAACATAGCACTTTACATATGTGCCACTTGATACATAAACAAGCAAGGTTTTAGCTTTTCCATTCCATCAATTCTTTTATCAATGAAACCTTTTCACGATAAATCCACTAAAACATTTAACACAATCAACAATTGATTTGTCCCTTTTAGTCTCTCATTGTGGAATCTCTATTCATAGTCACATATGAATATACTACAAACTTTATTTGCAATAGTTTCTAATTATCTCATAATTAATGAAACCATTGTTTCACATAACTCATATGCGAAATGCAAATCATTAAATAGATCCTTATTTCTAAACAGAGTGTTTATCAAATAAATCTAAATGCTATTATGCAACCCCCGAAATAAACCCTTCTTTGAGACCACACAATATCAAATAGTGTGTGATTACAATATCTTAGGACATATCAAACTCCTTTGAAAAATTCTAAATATTGTAATTTGTGATAACACTTCTCACAAGTCCACATACTAACATATAACTCAATATTTTGTCTCTTTTGATCAAATCATAAAGACTCAATTTTCTTGTTACCTTAATATCCTAAACTCCAGAAATTTATTTGATCTCATCAAATATCATAACTCGAATAAATACACCTATTTAATCATTTATGATGGAGTACACAAAATAATGACATCTAACATTTGCTGAAAATACAACCAACACTTGTGTTTATTTTGGCAACTCATGACACACTTCCAAAGGGTGGCATTTTTAGTCATACTCCTTCAACAAGGCGCATTGATAAAACATCAAAATGTTTATTCAATCTTTAGCACGACTAAAACAATTGTCATTATTAAGTTTTGGATATTTTAGTATGTCACATATTTTATAAATGTTTAACTAATTTATCATCTAGATTATAATAAGAATAATACACTTATAATCGAAAACTTGTGATTTCCAAAAAGGATCACTCATGAAAATAGAACAACCATTGTCTTTAACATGAATAACCGTCTCACATAAGCAAGACACACTAATTAAAATCACACTTAATTTGATTACAACACTTATTCAAATCCTCTAATCCAAAATGATAAATGTAGAGACAGATCGTTGCCAGCATCAACACCTTGATTGCCACCATTCCGCAACGTCTTCCCATATCCTTTATGCAAATCTCAAGCAGCAGGTTCTGTTTTCATAAAACAGAATGAGTATCAAATACTTATCGGAACTGCCACAACTGCAATTTGGACTTAAACACTTATAACATGTATATCAATATATACTTTCTGCCTTGTCAACTTCTCTTGCTATGGGTTCCACTTTGACATGACGCAGCCGAGACACAAATTCATAGAAAGTGATCAAATCCCTTCCTATGACCTAGTCTCCGACACAATTCTTGAAGCTGGGGAGAAGCTAGCGTATCACCCCACTATCGCGAAACCGTCATTCATCTCGTGGTTCCAAACAAGCACTAGACGATGATGTATCTCATGCATTATCCTCAGGTGTTGTTCCAAGCAAGTGTTCTCTTTCATCTTGAGTGAAAGAAAACCGTTCAGACATTCGAACCTTACAATTCTAACTTGTGCTGAAAAACTATTTTTCAGCTCATCAACAATCTCCATTGCAATCAAGTTCTTGAATTGTCTACTTAGGTCAGAATTTCATGAAGGTGCACATCATCCACTTGACTTTCAAGTAGGCGGTTCAAAACCACTCCATGTACTCTTCATCGCTTGCAGAAATATTTAGGTTTATCTCCTATTGGTTCTTCTAGCACGTAGAGCTGAGCATTGGAGTGTAGGACTTCTTTAAACGCAGGTACCACTTAACAAAAATGACCCATCGAGACGCAGTTTTTCAGCAACGAACAGACTACCGTAGTCAACCATAATCTACAAGGATTTTTGCAAAGACATCTGGACTTATGTTTATGATAATTTAGTTCATCTTAATGAACTCTCACTAAACTCAACATCTCTCTGGTTGTTTAGTGACACACGATCCAAATCCACTACACCACAACCGATCATCACGTGAGATGATGTAGCTTCAAAGGTGAACATCACCATGTTGATCATATCATCCATATGACTCGTGTTTAACCTTTTGGTTCTTGTGTTCTGAGGCCATGTCTGTACATGCTAGGCTCGTCAAGGAAACCGTAGTATTTTCGCGTGTGTAAATCTGGCTTACACCCGTTGTATGTGAACGTTGAATCTATCACACCCGATCATCACGTGGTGCTTCGAAACGAAGATCTTTGGCAACGGTGCATACTAGGGGAGAACACATCTTGATATTAACATGAGAGATCACCTTATCATGCTACCGTCGCGATCACATCTAAGCATAACAATAAGGTGCATAAAAGGATTAACATCACATGCAATTCATAATTGTGATATGATATGGCCTTTCTTCTTGTGCTTTTGATCTCCATCTCCAAAGCACCGGCATGATCTCCATCACCGGCATGATCTCCATCATCGTGGCGCCATCACCATGGTGTCCACCAACTATTGCGACTACAACTAATGCTACTCTTAGCAATAAAGTAAAGCAAATACATGGTGATTCAATGACACGCAGGTCACATAAATAAAAGACAACCATATGGCTCCTGTCGGTTGCCGTACTCGTCGACATGCAAGTCGCGAAAGATTACAAACATGATCATTGCATACATTATCACAAATCACATATTGGCCATACCACATCACATGACCCCTTCTGCAAAAACAAGTTAGACGTCCTCTACTTTGTTTGTGCAATTTTTACGTGGCTTGGGTCAACGAGATAGAACCGTTCTAATCTACGCAAAACCACAACGGTGATATAGTAGTTGCTTATTTACTCATCCTTTTGAAAGGCCTTCCATTGAAAATTGCATCTTCACTAAAGCAAGAGAAACAGACACCCGCCAGCCACTTATGCAAAACAAGTTGCATGTCAGTCGTGGAACCGGTCTCTCGTGCGTGGACGAGTAAGGTTGGTCCGGGCCGCTTCATCTCACAATACCGCAAAGACGCAAAGTGCACGCGAGAAGGTAGCAACATAAAATATCAACGCCCACAACACTTGTGTTCTAATCGCACCAACATCTACGAATAGATCTAGGCTCTGATACCACTGATGGGGTCGTTGCATAGAAAACAAAAATTTTCCTACGAAACAAGCGGAAGAAACCCCAAGGATCTAGATCTATTAGACGAAGGTAGCGAAG
Source organism: Puccinellia tenuiflora (assembly GCA_012064385.1). Classification (NCBI taxonomy): domain Eukaryota; kingdom Viridiplantae; phylum Streptophyta; class Magnoliopsida; order Poales; family Poaceae; genus Puccinellia; species Puccinellia tenuiflora. The sequence goes on along the minus strand of QRDG01000451.1, from coordinate 934,604 downwards.
GTGAGATCCAATCTCTTACCCTTGAAGATCAACAAACGCGTTTTGTCGGTGCAGGGTTGGCTAGTCGATCCCCACAACTAGACTCATCTAGTCGCGAGGAGATGTATTTCCTCGAAGTCCAATCCGATGAAGTGCCACAAGGGGTAGCACCTCCGCGGTATCCACACGTACGGCTCGATGTAGATCTCCTCCTTCTTGATCCCGCAAGCAAGGTGGAGATGGCTAGATGGATCTCGGCACCACGACGGTTGTGGTGGCGTTGATGGTGGAGTGCTCCATCCGACAGGGCTTCGCCAAGCCATGTGAGAAGGAGAGGGAGAGGAGGAGGCGCAGCAGCAGCCCTACATCTAGGGTGGTGCGGCAAGGCCATGGAGGTGGTGGTGGCGGCAGCCCTCCGGGAGAGGGGTGGCGCAGGAGAGGTGTAGATGGAGGAAGGGGGTGGCGGCTAGGGCACCTGGGGAAGCACAAGGGTGCCGCACCCCTCCCCTTGCCCCTCCTTATATAGGAGGCCAGGGGGGTGCGCCCCCATCCCTTCCTAGGGCCGGCGGCTGGGGAGGAGTGGCCCCCAAGTCACCCCTTAGGGTTTTGGCTGCCCCCTCCCCACATGGGCCTAAAGCCCTTGCCGCATGGGCCCCTTGGGGCTGGGTGGTGCGGCTGGCCCTAGGCCAGTCCACCACCACTTTATCCCACATGGACCCCATACTCCTATGGGCCCCATGTAACGCCCCAAGATCGGTACTATGCAGACTTAGCGATTTCCGCCAAATCCGCATAATAACGATCCTAGAGGACGCCCACCAGGCATAACGTGCAGGTCGCAACTCACACGTTATCCGGGTGGAATTGTGATAACATTACAACAGTTCTCGACGGATACCACAAAAGAACATATATATATACAAGAACGACTCACCGAGTCAAGAACAACAAGATACAATACAAAGATCCAAAAGAACAGCGGAACGAAAGAGTGTCCAGCTACGGACAAGATACAAATTGGACTAAGAGTCCTGAAGATAAGCAAAGGCACCATATCCCTGCCCAGGCCAAGCCTAGCCGGAGGGATTCCCAAGCTAACGTCGTCACACTTCAAACCTGTTGGCTGCATTGGAATAGCAGCCCCGAAGGGGTCAGTACTATAAACAGTACTGGCAAGTAATACTCCAAAGATATCAAGCTGGAATTCCGAGGAAAGAGGGTTAGTGATTGAGGCAGCAGCAAGCAGCACTAACCACCTATAGAGACACACTACAAACAATCGTCTAATAGAGAGGAGGTAAGAGAGCGCATAAGGTAAACATCTATACTAACACCAAACATAACCCAGCCAATTCCTTACCAGCCCGTTTATCCTACGAGCAGTAAGCCCAAAGGCACTCACACAGTTGGCAATTTTATAATTTATTATTGAAGTAGCTCTATCTTACTAATCAATTTAATATCATTAGGTGTAAGTTGTCTATGATCTTGTTAGCCAGCATCATCACCAAGTCGTCCATAACCGCGGACACGGCTTTTCGAAAAGATTTAACCCTGCAGGGGTGCACAAATGTAACCACACGCACTTCAACCCTTTGCGCCATGCAATTAGCACACTTCCGGGGTATGCTGCAGGGTATCCGACGCTACACTTTCCTTCACTACCACACAAGTCCAGGGAACCACCTAGCTAAGTCTGACCCACCTTGAAAGTCCGGCCGAAGCTCCGAGGTGGACTCAGCCGATGCGTGAACGGCTTCGGGAGGGAAACACTCATACGATTGCCCCTCCTTCCACATGCGATTAACGCCCATTCCGCAACCCTACCGTAAGTAACCATCATCGTATCGGAGGCGTCCCATCCGTGTACCTGCAACAATATAAAGCGCCGCGCAAATGGAAACACCCGAACTACTTGTGGCGCCCTGGACAAGGCTGCAGATCCGGTACTAGGTCGAGGGGAGTCCCATTTCCTCCCACATGTGGGTAGTGCGCTCAGTCTTGGATCAGAGGACAAGAACTCGGGTCCTAGGCGACACTAGCAGAACAAATCACCACGATTGGCCTTCCGCCGGTGCCTTATCTTTATTAATTATATCCCATCGCCAAACATTAAAGATTATCATGTGAATTTAACCCAACTATCAAATTAAGGCATGACTAGAACAAGACTCGAGCAAAACAACCTAAGCATGCACTACGACTCGCAAGGCCAACAAGATAAACAAGCAACAGGGTAATAGGATGTGGGGGTGGGGCCTATCATGGCTGCAAGGTAAACATGCATATAGGATCGGGACACAAGCATCGATACATAAGGCTAGCAAGGAACAAAAGATAGGACGAGTGAGAGACAGAAAACAAGCGAAGATAGCAAGGGAGTATCACTTGCCTGCAATCCGGTAGAGGTAGCAGAACTTGTCGTTGCTCACATCAACTCAACGTCCTATTCCCGAAGAAGCAACAAACACTGGACAACGGAAAAGATGCATTTTACTACTACGGCAAAAGATCCGGCATGCTTATGGAATGCATGACATGGCAATTATGAGAGGGATGCAACCCAAGCAAAATTAAACGGAACCGAGATTCCGACAATTAGTTTTAAGGTTCAAGTTATTTTTCTAACCATCAAAATTAAATGTTGATTAACAGGTCTAACAATGCATGGGTGAGCTACTCAAAATTAAATGGAACCGGGTCAACAATTAAATTACAACCCACATATTCCATATTCAATTATTTAGGTGATAAACAAAACACAACTAACATGCAAGCTACAAGATGCAAACATGAGCATTGATGGCATATTCAAATTCCTTACATTTTTCTGATCAAAATTCATATAAAACATTTTGTAATTGGAGCTACCAATTAAGAGTTATGAATTTAAACATATAGCAAAAATAATAAACAAAAGAAAAGAAAACAGGAAAAGGGGGTGGAATGGGTGTGGCTGGGAGGATTCGAACTTGGGTCTCACGGGTGGATCAGCTGGGAGCAAGCCATTGGGCCGGTTCGGTGTTGGTGATGGGATACGGAACTGAATGGATATGAAGCAAAGACGACCTGGTTAACTGAATCTGACAGAAAAGATGCAGGCTTCAGATTCAGGTGGAGGTTCAGAGACGAAGATGACGACGACGACGAGAACTGCAGCGACGCGAGGCTGAGGTGCAGGTGCAAGGCGAAGTGCAAGCAGCAGGTGCTGCGTGTGTGGAGCAAGGGCAGCATGCAGCAGCGCGTGCGTGCGTGCTGTGTAGGCTTGGATTCTGGTGGCCTGCGTGGACGTACGGAAGCCTGCAAGCTCAAGCTCCGAGCATCCATGGCTGACGGCTTCGGCCTCGAGCGGAAGGTCGATCACAGGAGTAGATCGGGCGCGATAGGAAGGGGAGAAGAGGGGGGGCTCACGTAGAGGTGCTCGCCGTAGTCGGACATGCTCGGGGAAGGCCGTAGACGAAGGAGCATACGTAGTCGACGTCGAGGAGGCCGCTCTTGTCGTTGATCCTGGGCGGCTTCGGCTCCGGTTCCTTCAGCGAAGTTGAAGAGGAAAACAGGGAGCTTCCATTCCCGATGACTCCTTGACGAGCAGCTACACGTAGCGACAGTGACAGACAAACTTGCTGGCGACAGTGGGTGTCCTCTCGGTGCGGCTTTGGAGAAGAAGCAGAGGGGAAGAAAGGAGGAAGATGGAGAGGGATGGCGGCGGGAGATGGGGAGAGGACAGGAAGGAGCTAGGGTAGAGGAGGAGCTCGGGCCCCCCTTCTTATACCAGCTGGAAGTGCAACGCCGGCCGTCCCATCGAGCTTCAGCCGACGTGGCGTAGCTCGATGTCCTGCCGTACAGATAGAAGGCGACCAAGGGGAGCGTGGAGGCAAGTTGGGCTGGAGCAGGCTTAGCTTGGGATGGGCTGAAAGGGAAAGATGGGCAAGAGGGGAGATAGGTGGGCTGCGGCTGGCCCTTAAGATTATCTGGGAATTCCTCCTTTTCCCAGCCAAAGGAAAAAGAGAAAGAGAGCAAAAGAAAGCATACGAGGGAAAAGAAAAGAGGAAAGATTTGCAACAAAATAATAGGGTTTGCTAAAATATTGTTTTGAGTTTCTAAAACATGCAAGGTGATAGATGATGATGTCATGATGATGCTAAAAGAAAACAAACAAAATCTAATTTGGGGAAAAACCCCGGGGCATTACAACCGACACCACTAACAAGGGATCTCGCCCCGAGATCCACGCTACCGCCGGGGGGGAGAAGAGGGCAAGTTAACTATCGAATCTTCTTCGTCGTGTTGATCTTCTCGACACCACTAACAAGAAGTTCTTGCTCACGTCGATGGCGATGTTCATCCTTCCGTCGAGATGCTTCCAAGATCAAACCTATTAGGTATAAGGCAAGGATATCGTCCACCCACGAAGATGCTATAACCGAAAGATAGATAAGAAGAAGATTTAAAACACACAGAGGTAAGAGAGGAAATAGAGTAGAGGTAAGGAATAAACAAGAATCCTATTGAGAGCTTTTTAAATAACTTTTAGCAAAAATAGTTTGGACACTCTACAACAACGACCATTAGCTAGGGTATCCTACAGGCTGACTGGACCAGCGGGGTATCGAAGAACCAGAGCTCTGATACCACTTTGTAACGCCCCAAGATCGGTACTATGCAGACTTAGCGATTTCCGCCAAATCCGCATAATAACGATCCTAGAGGACGCCCACCAGGCATAACGTGCAGGTCGCAACTCACACGTTATGCGGGTGGAATTGTGATAACATTACAACAGTTCTCGACGGATACCACAAAAGAACATATATATACAAGAACGACTCACCGAGTCAAGAACAACAAGATACAATACAAAGATCCAAAAGAACAGCGGAAACGAAAGAGTGTCCAGCTACGGACAAGATACAAATTGGACTAAGAGTCCTGAAGATAAGCAAAGGCACCATATCCCTGCCCAGGCCAAGCCTAGCCGGAGGGATTCCCAAGCTAACGTCGTCACACTTCAAACCTGTTGGCTGCATTGGAATAGCAGCCCCGAAGGGGTCAGTTACTATAAACAGTACTGGCAAGTAATACTCACAAGATATCAAAGCTGGAATTCCGAGGAAAGAGGGTTAGCGATTGAGGCAGCAGCAAGCAGCACTAACCACCTATAGAGACACACTACAACAATCGTCTAATAGAGAGGAGGTAAGAGAGCGCATAAGGTAAACATCTATACTAACACCAAACATAACCCAGCCAATTCCTTACCAGCCCGTTTATCCTACGAGCAGTAAGCCCAAAGGCACTCACACAGTTGGCAATTTTATAATTTATTATTGAAGTAGCTCTATCTTACTAATCAATTTAATATCATTAGGTGTAAGTTGTCTATGATCTTGTTAGCCAGCATCATCACCAAGTCGTCCATAACCGCGGACACGGCTTTTCGAAAAGATTTAACCCTGCAGGGGTGCACAAATGTAACCACACGTACTTCAACCCTTTGCGCCATGCAATTAGCACACTTCCGGGGTATGCTGGCAGGGTATCCGACGCTACACTTTCCTTCACTACCACACAAGTCCAGGGAACCACCTAGCTAAGTCTGACCCACCTTGAAAGTCCGGCCGAAGCTCCGAGGTGGACTCAGCCGATGCGTGAACGGCTTCGGGAGGGAAACACTCATACGATTGCCCCTCCTTCCACATGCGATAACGCCCATTCCGCAACCCTACCGTAAGTAACCATCATCGTATCGGAGGCGTCCCATCCGTGTACCTGCAACAATATAAAGCGCCGCGCAAATGGAAACACCCGAACTACTTGTGGCGCCCTGGACAAGGCTGCAGATCCGGTACTAGGTCGAGGGGAGTCCCATTTCCTCCCACATGTGGGTAGTGCGCTCAGTCTTGGATCAGAGGACAAGAACTCGGGTCCTAGGCGACACTAGCAGAACAAATCACCACGATTGGCCTTCCGCCGGTGCCTTATCTTTATTAATTATATCCCATCGCCAAACATTAAAGATTATCATGTGAATTTAACCCAACTATCAAATTAAGGCATGACTAGAACAAGACTCGAGCAAAACAACCTAAGCATGCACTACGACTCGCAAGGCCAACAAGATAAACAAGCAACAGGGTAATAGGATGTGGGGGTGGGGCCTATCATGGCTGCAAGGTAAACATGCATATAGGATCGGGACACAAGCATCGATACATAAGGCTAGCAAGGAACAAAAGATAGGACGAGTGAGAGACAGAAAACAAGCGAAGATAGCAAGGGAGTATCACTTGCCTGCAATCCGGTAGAGGTAGCAGAACTTGTCGTTGCTCACATCAACTCAACGTCCTATTCCCGAAGAAGCAACAAACACTGGACAACGGAAAAGATGCATTTTACTACTACGGCAAAAGATCCGGCATGCTTATGGAATGCATGACATGGCAATTATGAGAGGGATGCAACCCAAGCAAAATTAAACGGAACCGAGATTCCGACAATTAGTTTTAAGGTTCAAGTTATTTTTCTAACCATCAAAATTAAATGTTGATTAACAGGTCTAACAATGCATGGGTGAGCTACTCAAAATTAAATGGAACCGGGTCAACAATTAAATTACAACCCACATATTCCATATTCAATTATTTAGGTGATAAACAAAACACAACTAACATGCAAGCTACAAGATGCAAACATGAGCATTGATGGCATATTCAAATTCCTTACATTTTTCTGATCAAAATTCATATAAAACATTTTGTAATTGGAGCTACCAATTAAGAGTTATGAATTTAAACATATAGCAAAAATAATAAAACAAAAGAAAAGAAAACAGGAAAAGGGGGTGGAATGGGTGTGGCTGGGAGGATTCGAACTTGGGTCTCACGGGTGGATCAGCTGGGAGCAAGCCACTGGGCCGGTTCGGTGTTGGTGATGGGATACGGAACTGAATGGATATGAAGCAAAGACGACCTGGTTAACTGAATCTGACAGAAAAGATGCAGGCTTCAGATTCAGGTGGAGGTTCAGAGACGAAGATGACGACGACGACGAGAACTGCAGCGACGCGAGGCTGAGGTGCAGGTGCAAGGCGAAGTGCAAGCAGCAGGTGCTGCGTGTGTGGAGCAAGGGCAGCATGCAGCAGCGCGTGCGTGCGTGCTGTGTAGGCTTGGATTCTGGTGGCCTGCGTGGACGTACGGAAGCCTGCAAGCTCAAGCTCCGAGCATCCATGGCTGACGGCTTCGGCCTCGAGCGGAAGGTCGATCACAGGAGTAGATCGGGCGCGATAGGAAGGGGAGAAGAGGGGGGGCTCACGTAGAGGTGCTCGCCGTAGTCGGACATGCTCGGGGAAGGCCGTAGACGAAGGAGCATACGTAGTCGACGTCGAGGAGGCCGCTCTTGTCGTTGATCCTGGGCGGCTTCGGCTCCGGTTCCTTCAGCGAAGTTGAAGAGGAAAACAGGGAGCTTCCATTCCCGATGACTCCTTGACGAGCAGCTACACGTAGCGACAGCGACAGACAAACTTGCTGGCGACCGTGGGTGTCCTCTCGGTGGGGCTTTGGAGAAGAAGCAGAGGGGAAGAAAGGAGGAAGATGGAGAGGGATGGCGGCGGGAGATGGGGAGAGGACAGGAAGGAGCTAGGGTAGAGGAGGAGCTCGGGCCCCCCTTCTTATACCAGCTGGAAGTGCAACGCCGGCCGTCCCATCGAGCTTCAGCCAACGTGGCGTAGCTCGATGTCCTGCCGTACAGATAGAAGGCGACCAAGGGGAGCGTGGAGGCAAGTTGGGCTGGAGCAGGCTTAGCTTGGGATGGGCTGAAAGGGAAAGATGGGCAAGAGGGGAGATAGGTGGGCTGCGGCTGGCCCTTAAGATTATCTGGGAATTCCTCCTTTTCCCAGCCAAAGGAAAAGAGAAAGAGAGCAAAAGAAAGCATACGAGGGAAAAGAAAAGAGGAAAGATTTGCAACAAAATAATAGGGTTTGCTAAAATATTGTTTTGAGTTTCTAAAACATGCAAGGTGATAGATGATGATGTCATGATGATGCTAAAAGAAAACAAACAAAATCTAATTTGGGGAAAAACCCCGGGGCATTACAACCGACACCACTAACAAGGGATCTCGCCCCGAGATCCACGCTACCGCCGGGGGGGAGAAGAGGGCAAGTTAACTATCGAATCTTCTTCGTCGTGTTGATCTTCTCGACACCACTAACAAGAAGTTCTTGCTCACGTCGATGACGATGTTCATCCTTCCGTCGAGATGCTTCCAAGATCAAACCTATTAGGTATAAGGCAAGGATATCGTCCACCCACGAAGATGCTATAACCGAAAGATAGATAAGAAGAAGATTTAAAACACACAGAGGTAAGAGAGGAAATAGAGTAGAGGTAAGGAATAAACAAGAATCCTATTGAGAGCTTTTTAAATAACTTTTAGCAAAAATAGTTTGGACACTCTACAACAACGACCATTAGCTAGGGTATCCTACAGGCAGACTGGACCAGCGGGGTATCGAAGAACCAGAGCTCTGATACCACTTTGTAACGCCCCAAGATCGGTACTATGCAGACTTAGCGATTTCCGCCAAATCCGCATAATAACGATCCTAGAGGACGCCCACCAGGCATAACGTGCAGGTCGCAACTCACACGTTATGCGGGTGGAATTGTGATAACATTACAACAGTTCTCGACGGATACCACAAAAGAACATATATATATACAAGAACGACTCACCGAGTCAAGAACAACAAGATACAATACAAAGATCCAAAAGAACAGCGGAAACGAAAGAGTGTCCAGCTACGGACAAGATACAAATTGGACTAAGAGTCCTGAAGATAAGCAAAGGCACCATATCCCTGCCCAGGCCAAGCCTAGCCGGAGGGATTCCCAAGCTAACGTCGTCACACTTCAAACCTGTTGGCTGCATTGGAATAGCAGCCCCGAAGGGGTCAGTACTATAAACAGTACTGGCAAGTAATACTCACAAGATATCAAAGCTGGAATTCCGAGGAAAGAGGGTTAGCGATTGAGGCAGCAGCAAGCAGCACTAACCACCTATAGAGACACACTACAACAATCGTCTAATAGAGAGGAGGTAAGAGAGCGCATAAGGTAAACATCTATACTAACACCAAACATAACCCAGCCAATTCCTTACCAGCCCGTTTATCCTACGAGCAGTAAGCCCAAAGGCACTCACACAGTTGGCAATTTTATAATTTATTATTGAAGTAGCTCTATCTTACTAATCAATTTAATATCATTAGGTGTAAGTTGTCTATGATCTTGTTAGCCAGCATCATCACCAAGTCGTCCATAACCGCGGACACGGCTTTTCGAAAAGATTTAACCCTGCAGGGGTGCACAAATGTAACCACACGTACTTCAACCCTTTGCGCCATGCAATTAGCACACTTCCGGGGTATGCTGGCAGGGTATCCGACGCTACACTTTCCTTCACTACCACACAAGTCCAGGGAACCACCTAGCTAAGTCTGACCCACCTTGAAAGTCCGGCCGAAGCTCCGAGGTGGACTCAGCCGATGCGTGAACGGCTTCGGGAGGGAAACACTCATACGATTGCCCCTCCTTCCACATGCGATTAACGCCCATTCCGCAACCCTACCGTAAGTAACCATCATCGTATCGGAGGCGTCCCATCCGTGTACCTGCAACAATATAAAGCGCCGCGCAAATGGAAACACCCGAACTACTTGTGGCGCCCTGGACAAGGCTGCAGATCCGGTACTAGGTCGAGGGGAGTCCCATTTCCTCCCACATGTGGGTAGTGCGCTCAGTCTTGGATCAGAGGACAAGAACTCGGGTCCTAGGCGACACTAGCAGAACAAATCACCACGATTGGCCTTCCGCCGGTGCCTTATCTTTATTAATTATATCCCATCGCCAAACATTAAAGATTATCATGTGAATTTAACCCAACTATCAAATTAAGGCATGACTAGAACAAGACTCGAGCAAAACAACCTAAGCATGCACTACGACTCGCAAGGCCAACAAGATAAACAAGCAACAGGGTAATAGGATGTGGGGGTGGGGCCTATCATGGCTGCAAGGTAAACATGCATATAGGATCGGGACACAAGCATCGATACATAAGGCTAGCAAGGAACAAAAGATAGGACGAGTGAGAGACAGAAAACAAGCGAAGATAGCAAGGGAGTATCACTTGCCTGCAATCCGGTAGAGGTAGCAGAACTTGTCGTTGCTCACATCAACTCAACGTCCTATTCCCGAAGAAGCAACAAACACTGGACAACGGAAAAGATGCATTTTACTACTACGGCAAAAGATCCGGCATGCTTATGGAATGCATGACATGGCAATTATGAGAGGGATGCAACCCAAGCAAAATTAAACGGAACCGAGATTCCGACAATTAGTTTTAAGGTTCAAGTTATTTTTCTAACCATCAAATTAATGTTGATTAACAGGTCTAACAATGCATGGGTGAGCTACTCAAAATTAAATGGAACCGGGTCAACAATTAAATTACAACCCACATATTCCATATTCAATTATTTAGGTGATAAACAAAACACAACTAACATGCAAGCTACAAGATGCAAACATGAGCATTGATGGCATATTCAAATTCCTTACATTTTTCTGATCAAAATTCATATAAAACATTTTGTAATTGGAGCTACCAATTAAGAGTTATGAATTTAAACATATAGCAAAAATAATAAAACAAAAGAAAAGAAAACAGGAAAAGGGGGTGGAATGGGTGTGGCTGGGAGGATTCGAACTTGGGTCTCACGGGTGGATCAGCTGGGAGCAAGCCATTGGGCCGGTTCGGTGTTGGTGATGGGATACGGAACTGAACGGATATGAAGCAAAGACGACCTGGTTAACTGAATCTGACAGAAAAGATGCAGGCTTGAGATTCAGGTGGAGGTTCAGAGATGAAGATGACGACGACGACGAGAACTGCAGCGACGCGAGGCTGAGGTGCAGGTGCAAGGCGAAGTGCAAGCAGCAGGTGCTGCGTGTGTGGAGCAAGGGCAGCATGCAGCAGCGCGTGCGTGCGTGCTGTGTAGGCTTGGATTCTGGTGGCCTGCGTGGACGTACGGAAGCCTGCAAGCTCAAGCTCCGAGCATCCATGGCTGACGGCTTCGGCCTCGAGCGGAAGGTCGATCACAGGAGTAGATCGGTCGCGATAGGAAGGGGAGAAGAGGGGGGCTCACGTAGAGGTGCTCGCCGTAGTCAGACATGCTTGGGGAAGGCCGTAGACGAAGGAGCATACGTAGTCGACGTCGAGGAGGCCGCTCTTGTCGTTGATCCTGGGCGGCTTCGGCTCCGGTTCCTTCAGCGAAGTTGAAGAGGAAAGCAGGGAGCTTCCATTCCCGACGACTCCTTGACGAGCAGCTACACATAGCGACAGCGACAGACAAACTTGCTGGCGACCGTGGGTGTCCTCTCGGTGGGGCTTTGGAGAAGAAGCAGAGGGGAAGAAAAGAGGAAGATGGAGAGGGATGGCGGCGGGAGATGGGGAGAGGACAGGAAGGAGCTAGGGTAGAGGAGGAGCTCGGGCCCCCCTTCTTATACCAGCTGGAAGTGCAACGCCGGCCGTCCCATCGAGCTTCAGCCGACGTGGCGTAGCTCGATGTCCTGCCGTACAGATAGAAGGCGACCAAGGGGAGCGTGGAGGCAAGTTGGGCTGGAGCAGGCTTAGCTTGGGATGGGCTGAAAGGGAAAGATGGGCAAGAGGGGAGATAGGTGGGCTGCGGCTGGCCCTTAAGATTATCTGGGAATTCCTCCTTTTCCCAGCCAAAGGAAAAAGAGAAAGAGAGCAAAAGAAAGCATACGAGGGAAAAGAAAAGAGGAAAGATTTGCAACAAAATAATAGGGTTTGCTAAAATATTGTTTTGAGTTTCTAAAACATGCAAGGTGATAGATGATGATGTCATGATGATGCTAAAAGAAAACAAACAAAATCTAATTTGGGGAAAAACCCCGGGGCATTACACCCCACTTCTAGACTCCTCTAGAACCTTCTAGAATATTCCGGAACCCTTCCAGAAAATCCCGGAACTTTTCCGATACCTCCGGAAACTACTTTCCTTATATGAATCTTATTCTCCGGACCACTCCGGAACTCCTCGTGACGTCCGGGATCCTATCCGAGACTCCGAATCACCATTCGTTCATTCCATCAAAATATCTCATCACTAACCCTAGCTACATCGGAGCGTTAAGTGTGTGACCCTACGGGTTCGAGAACATGCAGACATGATCATATCAATAATCAACAGTGGGACCGGGATGTCCATATTGACTCCTACATATTCAACGAAGTTCTTTATCGATTGAACCCTCGATGCCGGAGATTCTTAATCTCGTATACGATTCCCTTTGTCTCACCGATATTTAATTTGCCCGAGACTTGATCGTCGATATCTCCATATCTGGTTCAATCTCGTTACCCTGGCAAATTCTCTTTACTCGTCCATAATATAGGATCTCCGTGATTAACACTTAATCACATGGTTGCAACCTTTCTTGATGCTATATTACCGAGAGGGCCCAGAGATATCTTTTCCGTCACAAGGAAGGACAAATCCCAGTCTTGATTCATGTCACCCAACAAATACCATCGGAGATACCTGAAAGCCACCTTTATAATCACCCAGTTACGAAGTGACGTTTGATGTCCACAAAGTATTCCTCCGGTAAACGGGAGTGACATAATCTCATGGTCTAAGGAAACTATACTTGGCATACTAAAAGTGTTGGCAATGAAACTTGTGTGACACGATCAATTGCAACCTCTTATTATCGGGTCTTATCCATCACATCATTACTCCTAATGATATGACTCCGTTATCAAGTGACTATAACAAGTCCATGGTTAGGAAACTCTAACCATCTCTTGACTAACGAACTAGTCCGGTAGAGGCTTACTAGGGACACCTGGTGTTTATATTCCACACATGTATTATGTTTCCGGTTAATACAATTATAGCATGGATAATAAACTATTATCATAAACATGAATATGCTAATAAACCATTTTATTATTGCCTCTAGGGCATATTCCCAACAGTTGGAAGGGCCTCGTTGTATTGATTGTTGTCACTTTGGGATGGTTCTTCTCATGCATATATCCGGCAACGCAAGAGCTACAAGGACGATCTTTGGAAAAATTCACTTTTGTTAGTCCTTCCACATGCTCACCCTTCACAAGTGTTTGCAAATTTTTCATACCGACATGGCCCAAACGGCGATGCCAAAGCCAACCCACGTCAGATTTAGCCATTAGACTTGTGGCAATATGTGTAGTTTCTTTCGAGAAATCCACTACATACATACGGTTTTCCACAAATCCAACAAAGGCTACTTTAAGAGAAATTGTGTGAAGGATAAGCACATGATACCGTCCAAAGACAATAGTAAAGTTGCACTCACAAAGTTGCAAAACAGAAAGTAAATTATAACCAAGGGACTCAATAGGGAGGACTTTCTCAATGGATGTGTCCGGAGAAATGACCACCTTGCCATGTCCCAATACCTTGAGTTCGTAACCATCACCAATCGTGGCATGATATACCTTGAGAAGTTGATACATTAAGTCAATTAACACTTCTTTGCTTCCGGTCATATGTGCGGAGCAACCACTATCAATAAGCCATGATGATCCACCGGAAGCACATACCTACAATGAATCAAGTCCTTGACTTAGGTATCCATGGTTTTATGGGTCCTTTCTTGTTAGTCACAAGGGTCTTGGGAACCCAAATAGCAAGTTGATAATCACTACCATATGAAGTGCCAACATATTTTGCATAAACACGTCCATCATTAGATTTTAAAAGCACATAGGATGGATTATATTTTCCCGCAAAATTGTTGTGAGAAGAAGTGTTCTTAGGAACAATGCTTTTAGCAAGAGTATCAAATTCATCTTCATCATTAGCCAACTCCCCCTCCTTCACAAAAACAATAGCATTAGTGGAGGGAGTTGACTTCTTCTTCTCATTGGTCTTCTTGGATGAGAATCCAAATCCAAGTCCTTCTTTACCCACAACTCTCCTTTGATTACTCAAAAGATCATTGAGGTTCTTTTCTCCTTGGATACAAGAGACTAGACCTTTCTCAATTTGAGCCTTAAACCTATTGTTCTCCACAATAATAGATGCTTTGACACACAAGGGGTTAGTGGCACAAGCATTTGCATTTATATCCTTATCTTGGAGATGTCATGTGACTCCTTAAGAGCCTTGAGCTCACTTGAGTGTGCTTGTGAGCTTTCTCAAGTTGCTCAAAGTCCTTAAGTAGTTCATTGTGACCATTATTAAGGTTATCATTTTCATCCATAAATTCCTTAAGAGTGCATAGTGCATGTTCACGGTCATTCTTCATTTTAGATAAATCTAAGGTGAAGGTTTCCTCAATAGCATCCTTAAGGCATAATGAATTATCTAGAGCTTCCTCAAGCTCCGCTATCCTATTAGCATCATCACGAGCGAAACTCTCAAGTTCACTAATTCTTTCTTCATGTTCTTTAATGAGGCGATTAGCTTTACCAAGTTGAGTCATGAAAGCATCAAAAGCAATTTTATGTTCACCTTCAAATGATCTCATAATTCTTGAGAGATTACTAGCATTTTTATCTTCAAGTCCATCAACACAATTTAACAAAGATGGAGTAGATGAGATCGAGGGTTTGAGTGAAGAAGTCACCTTTGGGGATGTACCCTTGGCCATAAGGCATTTGTGTTTGGTGGGACCTTCTTTGTCATTTGGAGAGAGAAAAGAGAGTTCAAAGAATAGGGAATGACCCCAATTGCCATGGCGGCCATGCCCACTTGTCCTTCATCTTTACTTTCTTCACCTCCGGATAAGTATTCTTCCTCATTAGTCACCATTGCATTTTGAGGAACTCTCTTCATGAAGTTCTTGTTCTTGGGGACAAAGTTGGTTTTCTTGATGAGCTTTCCATTATTCTCAATTCTACTCTTGTAAGGGCAATCCGCAACAAAGTACTCACTATCTCCACAATTGAAGCAAGTTCTTGATTTCTTCGTACTTGAGGCTTATCTTCTCTTGCTCTTTGTTGCATTTGATCCAAAGTCTCCTTTCTTCCACCAATTATGATTGGGAAGCGCCAAACACTCATTGTGTGACACCCTCTTTTCCTTCTCGGAGGGCACATAGGTGGATCCACCTTCATCACTTGATTCTTCCTCATCATAAGATGTTGCCTTCGAGCTAGAACATCTTCCGAGGATTTCTTCATCATGTTCATGGTGACAAAGGTACCCAAAACATCATTGGGAGTTAGTTCCATGTAGTCCGCTCTTGATTGGACATTCATTACCATGTTCTCATTGTATGGTATCAAGGTTTGAAGAAATTTTCCCTTGAACCAATCATCATCGCAATCCTTGAATCCAACATCCTTCATGTCCACAACAAGAGCCTTGAGTCTTCGATATACATCTTCCGGAACTTCTCCATCCTTCATGATGAAGTGATCAACTTGCCGTTGAAGAAGTGATTTCTTCGAGCGTTGCATGCTCACATTGCCATCATACATGGCAAGTAGATAATCCCAAGCTTCTTTGGCATTTGGGAGAGACCGAATGTGCTCAACACCTTCATTGACCATTGCCTTCTCGAGCATGTGCATTGCATGTGCATTGAGTTGTTCATCAATGATATCACTTGAGCTCAAATTCTCAACATCCTTAGGATAGTACCCCTTCTCAATGATTCTCCATATTTGCATTGAAGAGCTACACACATAAGACTTCATGGAAGCTTTCCAATTAGTAAAACGGGTCCTATCTACTAAAGGTGGATTACCAAGATTGTTTACATGTGGGTGTTGAACATTAGGAGCAATGTTATAAGTATGTCCAAACAAATTTGGTTCCCTAGCTTTGGTAGATTCTACTTCACCTTCTTTAGATGGATTTCTAGGGTTACCATTTTCATCTAGAGAAGCATTTTCATTTTCATTTGCATTGCTAGATGTGGATGCAAGTTTACTTAGTAACTCCTCTAACCTATCCATCCTCTTTTTGGATTTCTCGGCCATGTCATGTATTTGACTTTTAATCAAATCCATCTCGATGGGTTCCCCTATCCTCCTCTTTAGGCGGTGAAGCCTTTAAAAAAGAGACGAGGCTCTGATACCAATTGAAAGGATCGATAAGGCTAAATAGAGGGGGGGGGGGTGGTGAATAGGTTAACTATAAATTTTACTTATTTTTCTTAATTTGGTCTTGCTCAAATATAAGTTCTCTAGATTATGCAACTAGGTGAACAACACTATATGTTGAGCAAACTACCACTAGCACAAGATATATAATAGAGTAAGCTTGTAGCAATAAGTAAACGTAAGTTGAGAAGTAACCAACAAGATGACGTGGAGATTTATCCCGAAGTTCACTTCCCAATGGAAGCTAGTCTCTGTTGGAGCGGCGCAGTGTTCACCAAAGTGAAACACCGAGAGTAGCCTTGAAATGGCACACCGTATCTCATTTGTGTCTTACCACCGATGTGGCAAGGCACTTGTCACTATGTTGCCGTTGGGTTTGACAACTAGAACCTTTACAAGGATCAAGCACACTCCACAAGTTGGAGGGTCTTCACCAAATGTACCAAGCCGACAAGACTCGATGCCCGAGGCCGGGGCACACACCAACTCAATTGGTGGCTCCCGGCAATGTCTTCGCAGCTCCCTGTCGCAACAGTGGAACATGGGGTTCCCCTGATGCGGTCAAAGTGGGTCCATCGCACATGGGCCCACCAAGGAGACACTCAAGGCCAAGACTCAAGACCAGTAGGTGGCCCCCCCCCCCCCCACCTGCCTCGCGGTGTCCCGACGCGCGCTACATTGACCACCAAGGCAAAGGACTCGGGGACCCTCTAGGGCCCCCTCGACCCGGAAGCAGGAACGGAGGTCCCTGGACCCCGATGCCCGGCAGGAGGCCAGGCTCATCCCCGGGAACCAACCTCCACCGCGCCAAGAGGATAAGCTTGCCAGCTCCGGCTGGAGGCTCCTAGAAGACTTGGGCGCCAAGAAGACGGAGGCGCCAAAGGGGGGCAGAGGCGGAAAAGCTGTCAGCCTCTGTCCGCCCTCTCTGGAAAAGGTGGGCGATCTCACCTACCCCCTCTGAGAAGAATACTTGGACGAGAGGAGGCCACGTCGCCTCCTAAAGAGAACCCGGAGGGGTTTTCCCGCCAAAACCCCTCCGACCCCAAGGGTGCACCTGTGGTATCCCCTTAGCCTATAAAAGGAGGACCGAGGCACCCAAGGGAGGGAGGGGGCAACCATCGTTGAGTTGGAGGCTAGGCTAGGTAGCGCACAAGTCCGAGATTAGCATAGGCGAGAGGTGATCTCCTCCGGGTCAGGATCTGCTCGTCTTCAACCTCTAGCCAACACCTCCCGGGTTCCCACCCGCGATCACCATTGTAAAGCTACACCATGATACACCACTCAATCCAGACATGCAGGAGTAGGGTTGTTAGCCTCCGGGCGGCCCGAACCTGGGTAAACTCCTTGTGTCTCTGTGATGCTTGCTAGTACATAGATCTCGAGCGTAGACGAAGCCCCCGGGCGGAAGAAGATCTTCGGCCTCCTCTGCGCCCCATACCGAACCTAAAAAGGGGGTATCCTTTACCCCCGGTGTCCGTGATCCAAGACACGACATCTGGCGCGCCGGGTAGGGGGCACAAGTGCTGATTTCTTCTTCATCGGCTTCACATTCTTCGTCGAGATCTTCTTCAAGTTCTTCATCGGCTTCGTGTTCTTCGTCGAGATCTTCCTCGAACTCTTCGTCGACTTTGAGATTTTCAAGGAGGTCTGCTTCGAGTTCTCCAGGTCTTCTGGCAAGATCTTGGATCGTCGCTTCGTCACGTTCGACATCGAGCTCTCTGGTTAAAGCAAGATCTTCCACGAGTTCCTCTTCTGGTCCGTCGAGATCGGGTGAACGGGCACGTCTTCGGCCAGCAGAGGCCATGTGTGGCACTCAGGAGGTCCGTGGTGAGCCGTCGCAGCAGTCGCGAAGAAGCTGGGGGCTGGAAGAGGCGCTGGGCACGGCCCGAGTGCTTCTCTCCTACCCGCCAGAGCAGTGCAAGAGCGACCCCCCGAGCGAGGGCCTGGATCGCAAGTTTGGAAAACCTGCTGGACTATGCTCACCACTGCCACGCTCCTACGAGTTCTGCCCCGACCAACACCCAAGCAGCTGCCGCTCCGGCGCCAGCACCCCAAGAGGAGGAACGACAAGGGGATCCCCATGGCAAGAGGCCCATGGATCCCACCCGCGAGGCTGTCAACCAGAGCTCCAATCCCAGGCGTCGTTCTCGCGAGGAGATGGAGGCCCAGGCGGATCCGTATTCTGATGCGACCATCCTTGACCTCTATCGCCTAGAGAAAGGGCTTGAGGAACTGTTGCGTCAATACATCTAGAGGTTCCAGGGCGTCCTTGTCCGTATTCCCCCGGCTGACCTGCAAGAGATCTCCGTGATCGCCGTCTTCCACGCCAACGTCCGCAGCCCGATGATGCGGGAGAGACTAAGAACCCGCACGGTGGCCACCCTGGAAGACCTGTGGACCATGGATGATCAGTGTGCACGAGTCGAGGAGGCTGCTTCCTTTCCACCCCGTGGGGTGCGTTGAAGCAAAGACCCGGTCCGCGCGAGGGTACCCACGACATCTGGAAGGACACCCGGAAGGGTTGCCACAAGGACTCCGTGAGATCGATAAGATAAGTTATCCTTGATTAGAACCCTTGTCATGTTTTTGCTATCTATTTTGCGGGAATAAAACTATGTTCAAAACTGAGAACGCGTCTTGTCCGTCGATTGAGCACGCCAGGGGGCTGACTCTCCCAGGAGTATGGAGCGGTCAGGGACCTGGTACATCCCGGGAGGAGTACGAGCCGAGTGGGTGAGCGACCTTTCGGGAATAGGTAGGGCCTAGGGAGATGTGCCTGATCAGTCAGGATCTCACAGGTAACCTTACATCCCGGGAGGATCTCTCAAAGACGTGGAGAAAAAGAAACATGATAAAGCCAAAACACCCGCAAATAGAATAGCATAAAAGTTTTCTAAGCGATGCAGCACAAGTCGTGATCACATACAAGGACTAACATAACAGTTCTTGTGGGCACGGGGTGCCCGAATGGTATGCAGGAAGCCTAGTGGGGCGGCAGACGATACATCGTTGCGGCCAATGCGGCCGCGAGGTCTTCTACAGCTTGGAGCGAAGCCTCAGAAGGCTTGTCGACCACGAAGTTGGGCATGGTGGCGTTCGGGTGCGCCTCTCGGAACGATGCCATCATGCGCGCTGCTGTTTCAAGGCTGACCCCGTTCCGGTCAGTGCGCAACTAGGTGGCGACCCGGTTCTTGGGAGACCTCACGGAGGCCGTCGTCTTCTGAAGGAACTCGGCCACTTTGGGGAGGCTCCGGCAGTCCGGGGCCAACCCGGAGAGTTTGGCACGCCCATCCAGTTGAAGCACCCACGTCGCCACATCTGTGCTGGCGGCAATGATGCTCTTGAACACGTCTTCGGCCTGTCGGTGGATTCCCGCCAGCTCCGAGGACACCCGGGAGCTTTTCTCCTCCTGTTCGAGGAGCTTGTTCGACATCGATGACAGTTCCTCCTCCTTTAGCTTCAGGGACTTCTCCAGCTCAAAAGTTCTCTGGCCATCCAGCTTGGCCTGGTCCCGTAGTTTGCAGGAGGCATCTCTCTCCGCGAGGAGGCCTTTCTTAGCGTCTTCGGCTGCCTTTCGGGCCTCCTCCTCTTTCTGCTGCGCTTCCTTGGCATCCTTGGCTTTCTCGTCCAGCGCCGTTTGATACTTCTTCTCCGCCTCAGCAAGACGCTGCTCGACCTCTGTTCTTAGCCTTTCCCTCTGGAGCTCCAAGGCTCTGGCCTCCGTCATCAGTTCGGCCTCTCTGGCTGCCAACCGCTGCTCCCTTTGCGCGAGTTCGTCCCGCTTGCCTTTGTTCTTCTTCTCCATGCTTTTCCCCATTGATTGAGAATAAGCTCCACTGGCGAGACAACTCGGTCGTTGCCTTGTTGATCGCCTCCCCGGCGTGGGAGCTGGCACGCGCCAATGCGTCTTCCCTGGCCTCAATCTCCTGGACCAGCTGGTTAATTCCCCGGATCGCGGCCTCCTTCGTGCTCGCCCCCGAAATTGTCACCTCGGGGGCTGCTCCCTGCGGATCCCCGGGAGTGTTTCTCCCCCTGCTTCCCGTGGAGAAGTTCGCCTTGATCTCCGCTAGCGTGGCTATCTCGGCACTTGCTCCGGAACATGTCGACAGGGTGGCATATGTGTCCAGCTCTTCCCCTATCATGAGCGAGCAATCCAGGAGGTTCGGGGTGCCCGGACAGTTCTCGTTTCCTGCAACGGTCGGACCTTGCCCAGGCACTGCCGCGCGCTCGCCCTCCGGGCGCGCGTCCGTCGCCTCGGGTGCGGCTTTGGACATCTCTTGGTCCGGAGTCGTCACGGCGTGGTCTCCCGTCGGGAACCCGCCAACCATCAAAGCATCTGTTTCAGCAATGAACAATGATGAGTCGTTGGGGGCAGGGCAAGGTCAGACTTGTCCGATTGGACGAGGCTTACCTGCCGCCTCCAGAGTCTCTGCCTCTCCAGCCTTCGCAGGGGTCGGATGCGTCCCGGAGTTTTCCTGCGCGTCTCCCCCAAGCACCTTCTCCGGGCTGGAAGCAGTCTGAGTCCCTCCGGGGACACCAGCGCTTGTGGCCGTGTGGCGTTCCGCCACCTCCCGCCGCCTCTTGCTGGCTTCCGGGGAAGTTTGGCCCCTGCAACGACTCTTGGTTAAACTTCCCGGAGGTGCGGTTCGCGAGTTCAGTAGCAGCATGAGCAAGGGCGAGCAAGAAGAAATCTTACCCGCGGGGTCGCTTGTGGCCCAGCGACTCAGGCATGCCTACTGACCCGGCGGAGGAGCCGTGCGGGCCCACAGGTATCATGTCGATGGCGAGGGAAGGCTCCGGGGCTGGCGATGGGTGCCGGAGCTGCCCCTTGCGCCGCGGTGCGATGACGAAGGCGTCGTCATCAACCTCCATGCCCACAGGACCGCTCTCTTCTTCAGCCACGAGCGGTGCCCGGGGGCTCGTCTCCGGGCTCGGGACCATGGCGGGTCCCCCAGCTGGGTGCGGGGAAGGGTCCTTTTCCCCTGTATCCTCGTCTTCGTCACGGACGGCCTCGCCGTCGTCGTCGTCATTGTTCCGTCGCCATCATCATCACTGTCCTCGGTGGAGCGGGCGGATTCCACCTCGGAGTCCTCCGTACTCTCTGCCCCGGGCTCGGAGACCTCCTCTTCCTCGCCGGAGCTAGAGGGGACCTTAACCTTGCGAGCTCTGGCCCTGGGATTCTGGGGCCCGTCGTCGTCTCGGCCCACGATTCCGAGGGCGCTGCACTTCGGCATCTCCGCAAGGATCTCTGCCTTCTTCGGGTCCTCATTCAGAGGCAGGACCCCCTCTGGCAGCTGATACGGCGCGTTGGGGGGGAAGATCTTCCTTATGACGCCAAGGAGGGCTTCGTCGCTCATGTCGGAGTTCCGCAGCCGAGAAGGATCCCCGAGACCCTGAAAGTTCCAGGCCGGGTGAGGCCTCTTCTGCAAGGGGGCCAAGCGGTTGCGCAAGGCATGCGCAACAATGGCGGCCCCGAAAATCCCCTGCTCCCGCAAAAGCTTGAAGCGGGACACCGCCGCCAAGAGAAACACATCCTGGAGGCTCAGGCCCCTCCAGAGTTCTTGACTCTCCGGGTGCTTCTTCGGTTCTTGGAAGCACTCATGGGCCTCCGGTACGGCGACGAGGAACCAGCTGTTCCTCCATTCCTCCCACTTGGACTTCACCACCATCTCGGGGTAGAACTGCTTAACATTCTGGCAGAAGCAGAACGTGACCCCGCCAGCCAGCCATCCCTCTTTCCCCACGCGGGGATAGAAGAAGTGCCGGAACAATGCCACGGAGGGCATTACCCCGAAGAACGCCTCGTAGGCGTGAGCAAAGACGGTCAGATCCAAGATGGCCCCCGGAGTCAGATACAGGAGCTTCAGATTGTACGCCTGCAGAATCTCGAGGAGGAAGTCTGAAAATGGGGGAACTACCCCCATCTTGACGAAGATGTCGAAGACGGGGACCTGGGTGTTCTCCCGATCCTTGGATGGCGGCAGAACCTCTGTCGCCTCGCGGGCCGGTCTGTCCCCCCTTGCCTTTGACGCCACCGCCCCGAATCGAGCCTTCATCAGCAACGAAGGATCTGAGGCGTAGATGCTTGGAAACAGGGCCGTCTGGCGGCGCATGTCCGCCGTTTCGGCGGCACGCTCCGACCTCTTCATTGACTTCTTGGACCTCGGAGGCGGCGGCCTCCTGGCAAGCGAGGCACATGCGGCTTTCTTCTTGGCGCTCTGCTTAGTCCTGGCCATCGGAGCGGAGGCGTTCTGCTTTTGGTGTCGCGGCGGCAAGAAGATTCGCGGTGTGCTGCGAAGGATGAAGACGAAGTGCTCTTCGGCGGCGGTTCGAGATCTCGGTTTGGGAATGAGTAACGGCTACAGTTCCTTGGAACCGTGGCTTATAAGGCTCCCCACGCGTCGCGTCGTGGTCCCACCGCTCCGGCTGGTGCGGGGACCGAGGAGCCTTTCCGTTCGGTCGTCTCCTCCCTGAAGATTCAAGTTGAGCGTTGGCGATCCGCGCGGATCACAACGTTCAGAAGACCCGTGGGACGCGCACCTCCATAGTGGGCGGCTCTGGCGGATGTGACAAGACGATCAAGACCTGACGCCGGGGACCCACTTTGACTCTTTTTGGTCATAGCCCCGGCGGCAGAAGGGCGTGGCCGCCGGGACTATGCCCGGGGGCTACTGTCGCAACAGTGGAACATGGGGTTCCCCTGATGCGGTCAAAGTGGGTCCATCGCACATGGGCCCACCAAGGAGACACTCAAGGCCAAGACTCAAGACCGGCAGGTGGGCCCCCCCACCTGCCCCGCAGCGTCCCGACACGCGCTACATCGACAACCAAGGCAAAGGACTCGAGGANGCATCTCCGCAAGGATCTCTGCCTTCTTCGGGTCCTCATTCAGAGGCAGGACCCCCTCTGGCAGCTGATACGGCGCGTTGGGGGGAAAGATCTTCCTTATGACGCCAAGGAGGGCTTCGTCGCTCATGTCGGAGTTCTGCAGCCGAGAAGGATCCCCGAGACCCTGAAAGTTCCAGGCCGGGTGAGGCCTCTTCTGCAAGGGGGCCAAGCGGTTGCGCAAGGCGTGCGCAACAACGGCGGCCCCGGAAATCCCCTGCTCCCGCAAAACCTTGAAGCAGGACACCGCCGCCGAGAGAAACACGTCCTGGCGGCTCAGGCCCCTCCAGAGTTCTTGACTCTCCGGGTGCTTCTTCGGTTCTTGGAAGCACTCATGGGCCTCCGGTACGGCGACGAGGAACCAGCGGTTCCTCCATTCCTCCCACTTGGAATTCATCACCATCTTGGGGTAGAACTTCTTAACGTTCTGGAGGAAGCAGAACGTGACCCCGCCAGCCAGCCATCCCTCTTTCCCCATGCGGGGATAGAAGAAGTGTCGGAACAATGCCATGGAGGGCATTACCCCGACGAACGCCTCGCAGGCGTGAGCGAAGACGGTCAGATCCAAGATGGCCCCCGGAGTCAGATGTAGGAGCTTCAGATTGTACGCCTACAGAATCTCGAGGAGGAAGTCTGAAAATGGGGGAACTACCCCCATCTTGACGAAGATGTCGAAGACGGGGACCTGAGTGGGTTCCCGTTCCTTGGACGGCGGCAGAACCTCTGTCGCCTCGCAGGCCGGCCTGTCCCCCCTTGCCTGTGACGCCACCGCCCCGAATCGAGCCTTCATTAGGAACGAAGGATCTGAGGCGTGGATGCTTGGGAACAGGGCTGTCTGGCGGCGCATGTCCGCCGTTTCGGTGGCACGCTCCGAACTCTTCATCGATTTCTCGGACCTTGGAGGCGGCTGCCTCCTGGCATGCGAGGCACCGACGGCTTTCTTCTTGGCGCTCTGCTTAGTCCTGGCCATCGGAGCGGAGGCGTTCTGCTTTTGGTGTCGCGGCGGCCAAGAAGATTCACGGGGTGCTATGAAGGATGAAGACGAAGTGCTCTCCGGCGGCGCTTTGAGATCTCGGTGTTTGGGAATGAGTAACGGCTACAGTTCCTTGGAACCGTGGCTTATAAGGCTCCCCACGCGTCGCGTCGTGGTCCCACCACCCCGGCCGGTGCGGGGACCGAGGAGGCTTTCCGTTCGGTCGTCTCCTCCCTGAAGATTCAAGTTGAGCGTTGGCGATCCGCGCGGATCGCAACGTTCAGAATACCCGTGGGACGCGCACCTCCGTAGTGCGCGGCTCTGGCGGATGTTACAAGACGATCAAGACCTGACGCCGGGGACCCACTTTGACTCTTTTTGGTCATAGTCCCGGCGGCAGAAGGGCGTGGCCGCCGGGACTATGCCCGGGGGCTACTGTCGCAATAGTGGAACATGGGCCCACCAAGGAGACACTCAAGGCCAAGGCTCAAGACTGGCAGGTGGGCCCCCCACCTGCCCCCCGGCGTCCCGACGCGCGCTACATCGACAACCAAGGCAAAGGACTCGGGGACCCTCCGGGGCCCCCTCGACCCAGAAGCAGGCACGAAGGTCCCGGGACCCCGACGCCCGGCAGGAGGCCAGGCTCACCCCCGGGAACCAACCTCCACCGCGCCAAGAGGATAAGCTTGCCAGCTCCGACTGGAGGCTCCTAGAAGACTTGGGCGCCAAGAAGACGGAGGCGCCAAAGGGGGGCAGAGGCAGAAAAGGTGTCAGCCTCTGTCCGCCCTCTCTGGAAAAGGTGGGCGACCTCACCTACCCCCTCTGAGAAGAATACTTGGACGAGAGGAGGCCACGTCGCCTCCTAAAGAGAACCCGGAGGGGTTTTCCCGCCAAAACCCCTCCGGCCCCAAGGGTGCACTTGTGGTATCCCCTTAGCCTATAAAAGAAGGACCGAGGCACCCAAGGGAAGGGGAGCGATCATTGTTGAGTTGGAAGCTAGGCTAGGTAGCGTACAAGTCCGAGATTAGCATAGGCGAGAGGTGATCTCCTCCGGGTCAGGATCTGCTCGTCTTCAACCTCTAGCCAACACCTCCCGGGTTCTCACCCGCGATCACCATTGTAAAGCTACACCATGATACACCACTCAATCCAGACATGCAGGAGTAGGGTTGTTAGCCTCCGGGCGGCCCGAACCTGGGTAAACTCATTGTGTCTCTGTGATGCTTGCTAGTACGTAGATCTCGAGCGTAGACGAAGCCCCCGGGCGGAAGACGATCTTTGGCCTCCTCTGCGTCCCATACCGAACCTTAAAAGGGGGTATCCTTTACTCCCGGTGTCCGTGATCCAAGACACAACAGTGAGAGCTTACTAGAAAACAGACAGTAGCTAAGAATACTCAAAAAGATATAAGCGAAGCAAAGGAGTATTCAAACGAAAAAGCAGAGCGTGTCTCTCTCCCACACAAATAAAGCTAGTATCCAACAAAGATATGACTAGCAAACAAACAAACAAAACTGAAAGTAAAAAGACGCTCCAAGCATAGCACATAATATGTAAAGTGATAAAAACGAAGTTCAACGAAGACGACCTTATGATAGTCGATGAAGATGAGAGGATGCCTTGGGCGTCCCCAAGCTTTGAATCTTGATAGTTCTTGATATTCAGAGGGGGTGCCATGGGGGCATCCCCAAGCTTGAGCTTTGATCCATCCTCGATTTCTTCATAATCCTCTCCTTTGGAACTCAAAAACTCTTTTCAGACAAAACTTCTCATAATTTGATTAGAGCGTTAGTGCTCATAAATTAAAATGCACATGTGTTCAACTCATGACAAATTGCAAACCAACTTCATTAAAAATTAGCTTGTTTAATAAGACTCAATGTGGCACTCTACCCCTAGAGTATCACATATGACGATGGTAAAGAGACAAATGCAAAATAAAAGCAGAATCTGTTAAAATCTGAACAGTCTGTAAAGATCGAATTTTTCGAGGCACTTCTGCAGCTCAAATCAAAAAACTTAAAACTAACGAAAGATATATAAAAGCATAAGGCCTGCTGTCAAAAATTATCAGAAAAATATAAAATTCTGGAGATTTTAGGATTTTCATGCAACAGGCGCACATAATCTGTTTTTGGACAGCAACACAATACCTCGCACTTTCAATGCATTAGAGGCTAAACTTGGCACAAAAGAAAACAAAAGAAAAAGATACAATGAAGTTGCTACAGAGGTAATAACTTCATGACTCAAGAAAATCAAAAGCAAACTGAAAATAAAAGATGGGTTGCCTCCCAACAAGCGCTTTTCTTTAACGCCTTTTAGCTAGGCGCAATGCCAAATATCAAGTTTTTTCGGAGGCCTTTGCAACGTCAAGAGCATAGTTTGACCTTATGATTGATTCAAAAGGAAGCTTCTTTCTCTTTATAGGGAAGTTTTCCATCCCTTTTTTTTTAAGGGGGAACTGAAACCTTATATTTCCCTCTTTCATATCAATAATAGCACCAACAGTTCTCAAAAACGGTCTTCCCAAAATAATAGGACAAGAAGCATTGCACTAAATATCCATAACAATAAAATCAACGGGAACATAATTATCATTAACAAAAATAAGGACATCATCAAATCTACCCAAAGGTTTCTTTTTAGAAGAATCAGCAAGATGAACATTTAAATAGCACTCTTCCAAAGGATTTAAATCAAGCATATTATAGAAACTTTTAGGCATAACAGAAACACTTGCACCAAGATCACATAAAGAATTTCAATCAAAATCATTTATTTTCATCTTCCCAACCATCTTATAACTTCCTAGGGATAGAGGTTTTAAGCTTTAGTTTTTCTTCCCTAGCCTTGATAAGAGCATCGGTAATGTGTTTGGTAAAGGCAAGATTTATTTTACTAGCATCTGGTGTCTTAGCAAGTTTTTGTAGGAACTTAATGACTTCAGTAAGGTTGCAATTATAAAAATCAATTTCATCATCTTTAAATAAACTAGGAGGATCCTCTTTAGTGGGTTGGATAGTATAAATTTTAACAGTTTTCCTATTCATTTCAGCAATTCTATCTTCTTCAGCCCCTCTAGCCCACCTAGCTTTCAAGAGAGACATCATCCTTTCATTTTCATTAATTTGAAAAGAGATAGCATTTAAAGATTCAGTATGTTTGTCTTTATTTGGAGTGGTTCTAATTTTCAAAATTTCAACATCATGAGCAAGAACGTCTACTTTAGAGACTAGACTATCCAGTTTTTCCAACTTCTCTTCGACAGTTTTGTTGAAAGCTTTTTGCGAAGTGATAAATTCTTTTAAAACATTTTCAAGATCAGAGGACACATTCTTATTAGGATTATAAGAATTACCATAGGAATTACCATAAAAGTTGCCATTATTGGGAGGATAAGGCTTATAGTTGTTACCACTAAAATTATTTCGATAAGCATTATTGTTGAAGTTGTTTCTATTAAGAAAATTAACATCAACTTGATCCTTTTCTTGGGAAATTAATGAAGCAAGTGGAAAATTATTAGGATCAATATTGGACTGATTGGTAGCAAGCATAGACATAATCATATCAACCTTATCACTCAAAGAGGAGATTTCCACAACAGAATTTACCTTCTTACCACTTGGAGCTCGTTCGGTGTGCCATTGTGAATAATTTGTCATCATCTCATCCAAGAGTTTAGTTGCTGCACCTAATGTTGTGGACATGAAGGTGCCTCCGCGGCCGAGTCCAAAAGGTTCCTTGAAGAAAAATTCAAACCTGCATAAAAAGTTTGGATAACCATCCACATAGTTAATCCATGCGTGGGACAATTCTTAACTATAGATTTCATTCTCTCCCAAGCTTGAGCAACATGTTCATTATCAAATTGTCTAAAGTTCATAATGTTACTCCTTAGTTGTCTGATTTTAGCAGGTGGATAATATTTTCCAATAAAAGAATCTTTGCATTTAATCCAAGAATCAATGCTATTTTTAGGCAAAGACAATAACCATTCTTTTGCTCTCCCTCTCAAAGAGAAAGGGAAAAGTTTCAGTTTTATGATGTCATTTTCTAACTCTTTATACTATTGCATATCACATAACTCAATAAAGTTATTTAAATGAGAGGCGGCATCATCAGTACTAGCACCAGAAAATTGCTCTTTCATAACAAGATTTAGCAAATCACGCTTAATTTCATAAGATTCCGCTTTAGTAGCGGGTGGAGCAATTGGAGAGCATATGAAATCATTGTTATTAGTGCTAGTAAAGTCACATAACTTGGTGTTTTCAGTAGAAGACATAATGATAAGACAAAATAACAAGACATGAATAAAGACTACACTAATTTTTTTGGGTTTTAAAATTTTGAAACAGGAAAATAAACTAATTGAGATATAAAGCAAGCAAGACAAAAACAAAGTAAAGAGATTGAGAGTATGAGACTCCCCTTTCTGTAGCTCCAAAGTCCCCGGCAGCGGCGCTAGAAAACTGCTTGATGGTAGATATTGATAAGTTGGGTAGTGCTCCAAGCGAAGGCGGAATTGTAGCTAGTAGCAGATTTACCTCGTTTAACGAACCGAGGTTTATCGAACCAGTAGGACTTTGAAATAAAAAATGAGGTGAATGTTGAAGATCTCTAGCGCTTAACCTTCAACAGACGTGGACCTGCACACACCCAACCAAAATACTTTGCCCCCAACGGCGGAAAGGTTGTCAATCTTTTTCGGTCTCGCAGAAAACAAAGCGGTTAATTGTATGATGAAATAGATAAAATATGAAAAGTGACCAGAGGAGTAATGATGATTAAAAGCAACTAAATGAGGTTGTAAACAATGTAAAAAGATGGACCGGGGGCCATGGGTTCACTAGTGGAGTTTCTCAAGTAAATAAAATATGCATGTGATGGGTGAACGAATTACAGCTAGGCAATTGACAAGATCATGACACAAACCCAATTTAGCTATGACAAAAAAGAACATGATAATATTTATGGAGGCATCACGACAAGGAACAAAGACCGTTGAGTCCAACTGCGTCTTTGTCTAAAAAGTCCACCGTGGGATCGCTATCCAGCCTGTCACCCAACGGTATTAAGTTGCAAGCAACAGACAATTACATTAAGTAAAGTGCATGAAGTAATCAATACTAATATCAAAAGAGACATTAACACCACTGTTTTACCCTTAGTAGCAACAGCACACCCTCGCCCTTAGATGTTTCTGTCACTCGTGCCCAGGAACAAAAGGGGGCATGAACCCACTATCTGGCATAAATACCCTCTCTTGGAGATACACACAATCACTTGGCCAAAGTAACTACACACATCGGAGAGCATGCAAGAACTTAAATTACTCATATAAGAATCATGCACAATCTGAACATAACTTCATAATCCATCGGATCCCAGCAAACACATCACATAGCATTACAATAATCGATCTTGATCATGTTAGGCAGCTCACAAGATCATAAGACATGAAGCACAAGAGGGAGAGACTACCAACTAGCTACTGCCATGGACCCGTAGTCCAAGGTGAGACTACTCAAAAATCATCCCGGAGGAAGGCATGACGATGAAGAGCCCTCCGAGATCGATCTCCCCTCCGACAGAGTGCCGGGATCAGCTTCAGATTGGACGCTGAACTAGGGTTTTCGGTGATGGCGCGTCGGGGTCCAGTTTCTGGAAAATAATCGCCGCCCTCTCGGTTTTAGGTCAAAAGGGATTTTATAGGCGTCGGAGGGGCCGAGGCAGTGCCTAGAGGGCAGGGGCAGGCCCCACCCGCGGGTCAAGGGGGGCCGCGGCCGCCACCCGCCCTTGGCCCCTGGGTGGCCCCCAGGTCACCCTTTGGTCCACGTGTGTCTTCCGTCGCATAAAAAATCTCCGTAAATTTTGAGGGCAATCCGACGATATTTCCCGTTGTGACTTTTCTGAAATGCAAAAACAGCAAAAACAGGGAACTGGCACTTGGCATCTTGTCAATAGGTAGGTCTGACAAAATGCATAAAAATGATATAAATGACAGTAAAAACATGTGACAATATCACAAAACTATCATGGATCACTCAAAAATTATCGATACGTTTGAGACGTATCAGTCAACCGCACCAGTCCTTGCAGCTACTACAAATAAGGAGCCCATGTTACTATATGTAGCTGCCAACGAGAGAGTTGTCAGTGCAGTGGTGGTTGTGGAATGCAAGGAAGAAGGAAAGGAGTACCCAGTGCAGCGTCCTGTTTACTATATTAGTGAGGTACTCACTGATTCCAAGCAAAGGTACCCACAGTGGCAGAAGCTGGTATATGGAGTCTTTTTAGCAAGTCGGAAACTCAAGCATTACTTTCAAGAGCACTCTATCAAGGTGGTGAGTTCAGCACCACTAGCAGACATCATCCGCAACAGAGACGCCACGGGACGAGTCACCAAGTGGGCAACTGAATTGGGTCCTTACCATATCACATATGAGCCACGCACAGCTATCAAGTCACAAGCCTTGGCAGATTTTGTCAATGACTGGACCGACTTCACGTCTTCACCAAACACGCCCTGCACCAAGTATTGGACAATGCACTTCGACAGGTCCAGACAACTCGAGGGTTCAGGAGCCAGCGTCGTTCTGACTTCACCTAAGGGAGATAAGTTGGCCTATGTCCTTCAATTGCACTTTGACTGCACAAACAACATGGCAGAATATGAGACACTGCTACATGGACTCCGTTTGGCCAAGGAGATGAACGTCAAGCGTATCAGGTGCCTTGGAGACTCGGATCTCGTGGCCCAACAAGTGTTAGGAACTTGGGATTCAAAGGATGCAAATATGGCGGCTTACAGAAGGGCAGTCGACCAGATCACCGGGTTCTTTTCTGGTTACCAAGTGGAACATATTGATCGCCGAAAAAACGAGGCGGCAGATGCATTATCAAGGTTGGGATCTAGAAGGGAGAAAGTACCACCAAATGTCTTCCTGGATGAACTCCATCATCCGTTAGTCAAGTTGCCTTTAGAAGAGGAACTCGCCCTTCCGGACCGGGAGTCAGCATTGGTAGCAGCAACTCGGACAATCCTAGCTTGGACGGAGCCGTATCTTGCTTATCTCCTACGTGGGGAACTCCCAAAGGATGAGGTCAAGAAAAGACAACTCGTCAGGCGATGCAAGTCGTATACAGTAATCAATGGAGCGTTGTGGAGGAGAAGCACCACAGGAGTCTACCAACGGTGTGTATCCCCAAAAGAAGGCAGGCAAATCCTGCAAGAGATTCACGCAGGAGATTGTGGCCACCATGCATCAACAAGGTCCCTAGTATCCAAAGCTATCAGGCATGGTTTCTTCTGGTTGATAGCACACTTAGATGCAGAAAAGATAGTCCGAGTCTATGATGGTTGTCAGAGGTACGCCTGGTGTCGTGGTATTGTAGAGTCTAGCTGCGGCAGGGGTGCCATCGAGCTAGGTAGAGAGAGGGGTTTTGGAGACGTGGGGTGTTCTGGTGACGGGATGACAAAGGGTTTATCCAGCTTTGGATCTCGCATCGGTGGCGAAACCCTACGTGCTGCTATAATTCACTACAAGGCAATATCGCCGATTACAATGAAAGTAGATTGAGATCGTGCCCTAAGGCGTCCCATAGGCCGGCTTAAAAAGGCGTCCGGACCTATGGCTTACAGGAGGAAACCTAACCGACTAAGTACAGAGTTCTACTCTAATCCGGCTTGGGCCTTGCCTTGTGGGCTAAGTCTTCCGCAATGCAGGCCGGCTTCTAGAACCTTCCCTTAGCCGGATGGGCCTCCTGCGCTTCATCGTACTGGGCCGCCCGGTAAGCCAGATTTCGGCTTACCACCACTATGGGCCACCCTGGTATGCTGGCTTTTAGTCTTCTTTGTGAGGATACCTGTTCGGCATAACCCCAACAGTAGCCCCCGGAAAGCTTCAAGTACTTCAGTGGCTGGCTTCAATCTTCCGGCAATGTGTTGTCTGGGAAATCCATCATCCGTCTTCAGTCTTGGAGCATTCCCAGAAACCTGCAATAATGCCGAACAGCTTTGTCAATTTCAGTGTGCCGGCTCTTTATGCCGAAAAGCACTTGGACGAGTAATGACACGCGTCCGTCGATTTGATGGCTATGTCAGACCCAGCAGTGTGAGTGGAGGAGCATCTTTGAATGCGGGGCTAGTTTCCGTTTTTCCCGCGCTGGAACCGAGGCGTCGGAGGAAAGGAAACGTCTCCAACGGCTCGATCCCGTGACGCGTGGCGAAAAACTCAGCTCCTGACCTTTGCACGTATCTCGGCGCTCCGCTATAAATACTAGTCGCCTCGGCCTTGTCGCATCCACAGGCCATTTGCAAACCCTAGCTCCTTCTTCCTCTAGATCTCCCGAGCTCAAGTTCTTCCAGTTCATCACCGTGCACCGTGGCGTCCAGTGCTCCTAGCTCTCCTGTCGTCGACGCGTCGGCTCTCGACTCGGCGCCTCCGACGGGAGGCGCGGCTTCTACGACCGCCGCCACCGTTTCTGCGCCATCCGCCGCTCCCGCTACATCTTCCCCGCTCCGACGAGCGTCTCCGCCACAGATTCCAGGCGTGATGAAATCGCTTTAGCCAAAGCCGCTGCGGAGGCAGCGAACACGAAGGCTTCGGCATCTGCTGCCGCTGAAGTGGAAGAAGAAGAGGAAACTGGCGACAACGCTGGCGTCACCAACAACCCGACCCACAACTGGGGTTGCTCGGTAGTGGACGATGGCGAGCTGATGGGAATGGTGGCCGATGGAGCCATTCTTCCGTCCTCAGAGTCGGCGCCGACTTGGCGATCTGCCTTGGGTGACCCTTCTCCTACTCCAATCAAGGAGGAACGGGTACTTCTTTCTTCTCACGTCGTTAGGGGGTTCTCTTTGCCGCCTTCGGCTTTTCTAATAGAGATCTTAGATCATTATGGCCTTCAGCTCCATAACATCACCCCCAACAGCTTGCTATACATCTCTGGCTTTGTAGCACTCTTTGAAGGTTACTTAGGCATAAAACCTAGGTTAGACTTCTTCCAAAGGTGTTTCTTAGTGAAGAGGCAAACTGTGAATAAGGAGCTATTGGTGGCCGGCTCCATCAGCTTCAACATGCGCCGGGACATTGATTAGTACCCTCAGGTGCCAATTGTTGATTTGGCAAAGGGGTGGGCATCCACCTTCTTTTACTGCAAAGATGTGGCGCCCCCAAATAGGCTTGAGGGACTCGCCCCCTTTGAAGACAGAGCCGGCACGCCCCTTCCCTCGTGGAAGACGAAGGCGATGGTGAAAACGCCGGCAGACCTTACCGCCATCCAGGCAAGGATTACGGATTTAACTTCCGGCTCTCCTCCCTTAACTGGGGAGGATACAATAATTTGCTGGATGAAGAGACGGATCCAGCCTCTCCAACATCGTGCTCGCCTTATGAGCGAGTACACGGGTAATGCTAATCCCATGCGGATCAGTAAAAAAGACCTGGAGCAGGGCCTCTTTGAGGCTCGCTTCAACAAGCTTATCAAAGCCCGGCCTGGCGAAGGCCGGCAATATGAAGAATCAATGCCGATGTATACGGCATCCAACCCTCCCCCAAAGGTACTTTGTCAAACCAAAGTTCAATTCTTTGAGAGATTCGAGTCTGCTTAACAATTTGACTTGTGTTTATTCTTCAGATTCCCGGTGTTGCCGCCTCCGGGTCAGCTGGTACGTCGTCCAGCAAAGTGACGAAGCGGCCAGTCACCTTTTCCTCGGCTCATGCAGAGAGCCGGAAGAGGAAGAGCCAATCAATCACAATTGGCGCCAAGTCATCCGAAGATGATGACGCTCTCGTTGGGCTCAACATCCCCAGCAAGAAGTAAGTCGGCTAATCACATCTTTTCTTTGCTCAGCAATATTGCCGGATCTTCTATTCTTACCCCTTTATCTTTGCAGGATAAAGAAGGGCGCTCCTTTGAAAGTAAAGACGCTCGCCACAAGGAAGAAAGCCTCTCCCGCCGTTCCTCCCCCAACTCCTTCAGTCCCAGAGCCAAGCCTAATTGAGGAGAGCACCCGCGCCATTGCGGCGGGCCCCACTCTGGGAAGAGCCGGGATTATTCCTCCCACACAGTGGACGGAAATGACGGGGAAGATAGTAGAACCTTCCTTTCCAAGGGCTGAAGCTCCGGCTAATGATGCCCCGAATTTTCCTCCCATTAAGGCGGAAGCTTTCGATGACGAGGGATACATCAAGCCGGAATTCATGAGACGGTTCATTAAAGCACCTCGGCTTCCCCGAAAAAAGGAACAACCCTCCGGGATGACGAGCCGGAACAAACCAAGGCCTATGACACCTTTGATGTCATAGAGATCCTCGAAGACCAGCAGAACTACTTTGCTGACAGCTTCGAAGCCGGCATGTCCCTTCTCCGCGAGTACTACCAGGTACACATCTTCCCCAGTAGCCCCCGAGCACTACGCCGGGTTAAGTTCGAACTAGCCGACGTAGTGATCCGAGTCAATGCGTATGCATATGCTTAGCCCCCCAGCCATGAAATGTCGTCCTGTAGCCACTTCAGCTTATCAATATAGCTTTAGGCCTTTAGCAACTCCTTACGCAGATCCACTGAAAAATTGGCGCTGAAACCATTAAATGTTTGGGTGTGCGAAACCAGGAGATGCGCCGGCTAAAAACTGAGCTGGCGAACAAAGACGCCATCATCGACGGGCTTGAGGCAGACCGAGTTCAGTACCAAGGTACAAATGCCGAATCCTTAACTTTGAATATCAGGCTTGTTTTTATATTGCTGACATTTTGTCTTGCAGATGCCATCGCCAAAGCCAAGGAGTTTGCCGAGAGCGCAGGCATCATCGACCGGCTCTGCAACGAAAACATTGAGCTGAATAAGCTTAATCAATCAATGGCGACGGAGCTGGAGACGGCTAAGAAGAACCTTGCCAAAGCCAAACAGATTCTAGAAACAGAAAGGCAGAGTCACAAGGATGCCCTTCATGAAGTCCAGGATCGGCTTGACAAGCGCCTCGACGAATCTCTGGCTATCGACAACCAGCTTCTGAGTAAGTTTTGAAAAAACTCAAACTCGTTGCTTTCTTGTCTTAGCCAAATATAACTGAACTTCGCCTTTTTGCAGCTCCGCCATGAGCTAACAGCGGAAAACCGGCTTGACCGGATCTTGGAAGTAGGGGAGCTTATCCCGAAGATACTTTCTTCGGGAAGAAAGCTTGTCGAGAAATTCTTTCCCGGCAACCCCAAACCCTTGATGGACCTTGAAAGTTTGGAAGCCGAACTGGACGAGGCGACTTCGTTCTTTGACGAACGGTTGCGGTCCAGTGCTCGTGGAGGTGCAAAGACGGCATTGGTCCTAATGATGGCGCACTACCCGGAGGCAGAAGCCTGGTGCGTTGCATCCGGCTTTCCTCTTGAAAAGGAGGACGACACACCGCTGGACGATCAAGAATGCAAGAAAATCCTTCGCTCCGTCTCCGGCTACGCCAGCAAAATTGCCAATATGGTCTCCCTGGCCACCATCTTCAAGGAAGTGCCATGCCCGTCAACTCCCGTCCAATCTGATGACGATGGCGAAGAAGCGGACAAATCTTCTTGAGCCGAACTTGCTCCCTGAGCCGGCCATCCTGAAAATGTAATTGGCAAGATGTAAAGCCGTCCAAACAATATATATGTCTAGAAACAACTAAGCCTTTTGTTGTATGTTAATCAGCTTCTATATTTGCAAATTTGCAATTTCTATGCCTCAGTTTATTCTGGCCTTGACACCTTAGCCTTTAAGCGCCGGCAAACCTATTGCGAAGCAAACTTGCTGAGCAACAGGGTACGCAATGACCAATCTGTTTAGACTCAGAACAAGTACCGCCTTTCGGTGTCGAAACGCTTTGAAGCAACCCGGCGCAACAAGCTAGCAGACAAACATTAATTTGGCAAAACGTTATTTTTTCATCACCTTAAGGCGGATTCAACATGAAAGATAGTTTACCAACAAGCAACACAGGTAATTTCGGGTAAACAGATGATAGCAATAAGATCATTGGGAAATAAAGGATGGTACAGATTCTCGAATTTCACATGAGAGAAGCCAATTTTTATTTCATGATCACATTGACATGGTTACAATAGAATTTGCTAAGTGTAAAAGGGACGTAGCTGAGCGATATTCCAAGGACGTTTCGTCTCATCTAAGTAGTCATCTACAAGCCTTTTCCTCTTGCGACATTTCTTCCTGGGATCTTTCTTTGAATCCCTTAAGTCGAGGAGATAGTATGACCTATTTTTCAGTGCTTTACTAATAACAAAAGGTCCTTCCCATGGAGGGGATAACTTATGCTGCCGGTTTTGAACAAGCCGAAGCACTAAGTCGCCTTCTCGAAAAGATCGATTCCGCACTCTACGGCTCTGATAGCAACGTAGATCTTGCTGATAAATGGCGGATCGTTGGAGAGCTAACTCTCTTTCTTCTTCGAGGATATCTAAGCCGTCTTGACGTGCTTCTTCTACGTCTTTCTCGACATAGGCTGCAACTCGAGGCGAGTCGTGGATCATGTCGGTTGGCAGTACTGCTTCGGCTCCGTAAACGAGGAAGAAAGGAGCGAAGCCGGTTGACCTGTTTGTGGTAGTACGAATACTCCATAAGACAGCTGGCAATTCCTCTACCCACGCGCCAGCTGCTCGATGCAAAGGAGTTTCAAGCCTCGGCTTGATACCCTGCAGAATTATGCCGTTAGTGCGCTCTACCTGTCCATTGGATTGTGGATGTGCCACCGACGCCACGTCGAGCCGAATTTTTGATCGGCTGCAAAACTTCGATAGCTCACCGACGGCAAAGTTTGTGCCATTGTCAGTGATAATGCTATGCGGTATGCCGAATCGAGTAGTTATCTCGACGATGAACTTTGTAGCTGTAGCTCCGTCGAGTTTCTTGATGGGCTTTGCCTCCACCCACTTTGTGAATTTGTCGACCGCCACCAGTAGGTGAGTTAATCCTCCTCTTGCCATTTTGAAAGGTCCCACCATGTCGAGCCCCCAGACCGCAAACAGCCAAGTGATGGGGATCGTCCGGAGCTCCTGAGCCGGCAAGTGTACCTGCTTTGCATAGCGCTGACATCCTTCACAATTCTTGACGATGTTGATAGCATCCTCCTTAGCCGTTAGCCAAAAGAATCCTTGCCGAACGCCTTAGCAACCAACGCCTTTGCCGCCACGTGATGCCCACATTCGCCGGAGTGGATTTCCTCGAGGATTTGCCGCCCTTCTTCTGGAGAGATGCATCTTTGGAAGATGTCGGATGTGCTCCTTTTGTAAAGTTGTCCGTCAATAATCATATACACTTTTGCTCGGCGCTCAATTTGACGGCTCAACACCTCGTCGTCCTTGGGCAGTTTTTTATTAATCAGGAAATCAATGTAGGGCGTGGTCCAATCTGGGGTTACCAAGCACACATGAACTGACTCTGCCGACAAGGGATAATCTTCGTCGCCGCCTTTGATGGACGGCTTATGTAGATGGTGGAGAAATACATCTGGGGGTACTGCCTTCGGCCTGGAGCCTATTCTGGCCAAGGCATCAGCAGCTTCATTGTCATCTCGGGAGATATGTCGGACCTCTAAGCCGGAAAAGCATCTGCCGAATTCATCGACTGTTCTCCTGTATTCCGCCATTGTGGGACTTTTCGTGTCCCAGCACCCATCTAGCTGCTGTACCACAAGATCCGAGTCGCCATAGCAGAGAATGCGTTTTACTCCCAACTCCTTAGCCATATGAAGGCCATGGAGGAGAGCCTCATACTCTGCTACATTGTTGGTGGCATTGAAGTGGATTCGGAGGACATAACTAAGCTTGTCACCCTTAGGCGATTTTAGCACTACTCCAGCCCCCAAGCCTTCCTTCATCTTCGAGCCATCAAAGTGCATTATCCAGTATTGAGAATCTGGCAAAGGTGTGCTCTCCATCGCCTCTGTCCAGTCTGCAACAAAGTCGGCTAGAACTTGAGATTTGATGGCGGTCCTCAGCTTATACTGGATGTCAAAGGCTGCTAACTCGATGCCCCATTTGGCGACTCGGCCCGTTGCGTCGGCATTGTTGATGATGTCCTTTAATGGAGCTTTGCTGACCATCGTGATTGTGTGATCCTGGAAGTAATGTCGTATTTTTCTGGCGGCAAACAACACACCATAGGCTAACTTCTTGTAGTGAGGGTAGCACTGCTTTGAATCTGAAAATACCTCGCTAATGAAATAGACAGGGCGTTGATCCAGCCATTGCTTCCCTTCCTCCAGGCGCTCCACTATAATGACGGCACTTATTACGAAATTCGTGGCCGACATGTAGAGGAGAAGCGGCTCTTTTTCCTTCGGAGCTGCCAAGACTGGAGCATGTGTCAATGTATACTTCAGCTGTGCCAAAGCTGCCTCTGCCTCCTCTGTCCAAACAAAATTGTCCGACTTTTTGAGGAGCTTATATAATGGCAATGCTTTGTCACCAAGCCGGCTAATGAATCGGCTTACAGCCGCGGCGGAACCCGTAAGCCGCTGTATGTCCTTTAGACAAGTCGGCCTTTTGATGTTCTGAATCGCCTTTATCTTTTTCGGGTTAACTTCAATTCCTCTTTGAGAAACAATGAAGCCCAGAAGCTTGCCTGCGAGTACTCTGAAGACGCATTTTGCCGGATTAAGCTTCATCTGGTACTCCCTTAAGTTTGCAAAGGTTTCCGACAGATCGGCGATAAGATTGCCACGCTTCTTCGACATGACCGCTATGTCGTCGACGTAGACGTGAACATTGCGGCCAATCTGCTTGTCTAAACACCGCTGCATACACCTTTGGTAAGTAGCACCGGCGTTCTTTAAGCCGAAAGGCATTGTGACATAGCAGTAATTGCCATATGGCGTGGTGAAGGACGTCTTGATTTGATCTGACTCCTTCATCTTAATCTGATGGTAACCCGAATAAGCGTCCAGAAAACATAGCATCTCTGAGCCGGCAGTTGAATCAATGACCTGATCAATACGCGGTAAGGCGAACGGATCCTTAGGATAGGCTTTGTTTAAGCCAGTGAAATCAATGCACATACGTAGCTCAGAGGTGTTTTTCTTTGGGACTAGCACGGGATTTGCCAACCAATCAGTGTGGACAACTTCACGGATGAATTTGGCGGCAGTGAGCCTTAAGATCTCCTTTCCGACCACCTTGCACTTCTCAGTTCCGAGCCGACGGAGGCCTTGTTTAACCGGCTTAGCGTCCTTGTTGACTTTTAGGGAGTGCTCGGCAAGTTTCCTCGGGACACCTGGCATTTCGGATGGTGACCAAGCAAAGATATCCCAGTTCTCACGGAGAAACTTGACGAGCTCGCCTTCCTATTTATCATTGAGACTGGCACCGATGATGGCTTCCTTTGTCGGATCCTCCTTTGAGAGCTTGATTTTCTTGGTGTCATCCTTAGGTTTGAAACTCGAGTCGACCTTAGAGGACGGCTTTTCAGTTGCCGGCATCTCATCGGGACCCATTGTCTTCTTGAGATCCTCCAATTCCTCCTTGCAGATTTCTTCTTCATCATGGACAGCATTGGCGGCCTCACACTCCTTGGCTTTCCTGAAGTCTCCCTTGACTGTGATGATCCCATTGGGTCCCGGCATTTTCAGCTTGCTATAGTTGTAGCAGGGCCGAGCCATGAACTTGGCGAAAGCCGGACGTCCAAAGATTGCATGATACGCACTTTTAAAAGGAACCACCTCAAAAGAAACGTCCTCTGTCCGGAAATTATCCGTGCCGCCAAAGGTGACCTCTAGGGTGATCCTTCCGATTGAGGAGGCTTGTCGTCCCGGCACAATCCCATGAAACTTCACATTGTTGTGGCTGAGTTGTGACTCGGAAAGACGCATTCTCTTCAATGTTGCTGCGTAGAATATGTTGATGCTACTTCCGCCATCCATAAGCACCTTTCTCAACTTGTACTTGTCGACTATAGGGCTTACGACCAAAGCGTAGGTGCGTGTTGAAGGAACTCTGTCCGGGTGATTGCTGCGATCCCATGTGATGGGAATGTCGGACCAATCCAAATACTGAGGAACTACAGGTACCGTAGCATTGAGTTCTCGTCAGGCCGCCTTTTCCTTGCGAGACTAATCTGTTGCCAGATTGACGATAAGGCTTTCGGCGTGCTTAGGGAATTTGCTGCCCTTTCCTTCTTTGGAGACCGCGTCATCCGACTCCGAAGCAGCGTCCTCCTTCTCTTTGTCGTCCTTCCTGGACTTGCGCTTGTTCCTTGACTTGCCGGCTTTGGGGTCCTTGGCGATGTCCCGATTGATGTGACATTGCTGGATTGTGTGGGAGCTTGATCCATCCGGCCTTAGATGATGAACACAGGGGTTGTGCTTAATGTCGTCGTACTTCACCGTTGGCGGCCGGGATGATTGGTTGTTTGCCGGCTTCTTGCCCTGCCACTTGCTATTGCTTGAGCCACCCTTACCAAAGGCGGCAGCAACCTCGTGAGAAGGGCCGGCTTGGTCTTCTATCTTCTTTTTCCCGGACTCGCATCGGTGGTTTTCGGCATCCTCCCTGTTGTCATCGTCAGCGGCGGCGCACTTGTTTGCACAAGCGAGCAAGCCCCCCAAAGTTTCCGACTCGTCACTGTAGATCATAAAGCGAAAAGTCGTCCCCTTCCTCAGAGATTGCTTGAAGGCATGGATTGCCTGATTTTTTGAGACGCCTTCGCAAGAGTTTTTTATTTCACTCCATCATGAGACGAACTCACGGCTGGACTCGTTCTTTTGCTGCCCGCACCGCTGTAAGTCGAAAATCGACTTTGGGCGCTTATATGTGCCCTGGAAGTGCTGAATAAAGACACGCTTCATGTCACTCCAGGTATGAACTGTCCTTTCCGGCAAACCTTCAATCCACATGCGTGCTGTCCCAGTTAACATCAGGGGCAAAAATCGCACTGCGGAGTCGGCACTGCCTTGATATATGTCACAGGCACTGACGTAATCTGAGAGCCAGGTCTCAGGATTAGCCGTACCACTGTACTTCTCCACCATCTTTGTTACGTTCGACAAAGTGGGAGGTAGTATTTGCTCTTGTAACATCCCAATTTTTTTAAAAAAAATGCATAAGCATGCATTCATTCATGAGCATCATGTTTCTTTGCATATAAAATCTTGCTTTGAAACCTTTAAAAATAAATTTTGGTTTAAATATTTTGTTTTGACATAATAGGGTGCTAAGCAACCCTTGTCACTAAATCAATTATTTTCTCTTTGTTTAATTGGTAAGTTAGATGCAACTCGCAAATTTTGACTAAATACTACAGGCATAACTCGTCCTGAACTCCTATGAAGCCTAAAAAGGACTTAGGAGAAGTTGGGCTTGTTAGAGCAAAACTGTTAGTAAAAGTCACGCGAGGCCTACTGATTTATCAGCGTAAATGTCAGATGGGTTATAAGAACCAAAATAATTTATATAAAGTGGGCAATAAAACAGGCCTATCACATAAAAGCAAGACATTCAAGGGCATGTCACCTCAAAGATAAAGTTTTTACATCTCAAAAGCCGAACAACACGGCATCAGATAAAGACAAAGTCTAAAAATCATCCAAAGGATGAGCCTCTTGCGCAGGAGCAGACTTGAAGTTGGAGCATTAGCTGCAGCACCTTGAGCAGAGCTACCAGGCGTAGGCGGATCCTTTAAAACAGGGGCGGCTCCTTCATCTAGATTTTGGGAGTCGACAGCACCCTCTGGTCGGGCTCGAGCAAGAGCAGGTGCTGCAGGTGTTGATAGCATGGGCCCTGTTGAAGTAGATGCGCCAACACCCAACTGAGAAGGACGGCCGAACTCCACAACTGGAGGAGTCGCCATGACAATCTTTTGGTTGTTGGAGTCGTACCGATGAGTCCATATTTCTTAGTCCATGTTCTCCACGATCTGGCAGGCAAACGGCCTGAGAGATTTCTGCAGAGATTCATGTTGTTCTGGCTTGCCCAGGGTTAGCAGTGCAGGATTCACAGTTGTTGGATAGTACGACCGCACCAAGGTCAGGACTCGGACAGCATCACGTCTCAAGGACGACTCCTTCCAGGCCTTCACATAAGCAGGAGCTCGAGACAACTCTCTAACTAGCCGCTCAGGAGCTTAAGGACACTTCTTCTGAGGAGACAGATAGGTCACAATGGCTTTTGCACCCTCCTGCAAGCCATGGCAGTAATCCAGCAGCTCATTCATTTGTGGGCAAACTCCTAATTTCATCTTTTGAGAAGTTGAACCTGGATGGAGGGCAACAGATCAGTATAGCAAAGCAAAAGGGTTTTACAGTTATAGTGCAACATAGAGAATCAAGAGGGTTACCAAAGATGCGCTAGGTCATCACTCGGATGCCAACGCGGCAATGGTCAAGGCCAGTGTTGAGGTCCTTAATGGCTTTCTCAGCAATTTTCTTGTTGTGAACAGCCGTTTTCCTTTCATCCTCTAGCTCGGCACAGACTTTTTTCAAGTCATTCTCAAGCTGGAGAGCATGATTCCTTTCAAATTCAGCAGATTTGGCAGAAGCAGCCGCCTTTTCCTCAAGTTCTTTCATATCTCTCTGCATGCGAGAGACAATGACCTGTAACAACAACAACAACAACAACAACAACACAAGGAGTCATATGTTACAGGTAGCTCCAAGTCGTCAAAGAGGCACAACTTGGCGCTTGGGGGCTACAAGGAGTTCGTTTTCCCAAAGGGATGCAAGACAAGACTAGCAGTTCAAAGTTTTTCATCAAATTCTATAGAAGGTAACCAACGAGTCCCAAGATGTTGTGAACAAACAACTCGGAACTTTGGGGCT
Organism: Puccinellia tenuiflora; assembly: GCA_012064385.1. Lineage (NCBI taxonomy): Eukaryota > Viridiplantae > Streptophyta > Magnoliopsida > Poales > Poaceae > Puccinellia > Puccinellia tenuiflora. The sequence continues at coordinate 891,777 of QRDG01000451.1, read as the reverse complement.
ACAGTGGTTCAAAGTTCAATTTTACATGGTGTGCACAGTGCAGATGGTAGCTGCGAGTTGTCACAGGCTAAAACCCGGCGCTTGGGGGCTACTCATGGAAAAATTTTAAATGAAAGACAGAGGTTTTCAGAGTCTATTAAGCTCCGAGTTTTCGTAGGCTAACAACCCGGCGCTTGGGGGCTACTCACAGATCAAGAATTTTAAAGACATATGAGAAATTTTCAAAGATACAGGCATGAGGTTTAAATTTTTTCTCTACAAGAGATGACAGTAAAGCATAAAGCACCTACCTTAAGTCTCAAGTCACCACAGTTAGGTGCTTGGGGGCTACTGGCACGGTAGAGAGATAATAATTTGTACAGGAAAAAGTGAAGGACTTACAGTATGGATCATCTTCAAAGCCATCAAGCTGGCCAGCTCCTCGCCCTTCACCCTGGTGGCCTTTTCGTTCCACTTGAAGGCCTCATCCCATACATCCATGAAGGACTTGTTTTCCCCAATACGGAGTCGGCTATAGTCAATAGCGAGATCGGAGGCAGGGCCTGCAGGTCCCTTTTGGGATTCGGGGAGAGGTACCTGGGAAGTACACGCCATGGCATGCTCAGATCGGGCCACGGGTTGTGGCTTTGTGGCAGGAGAAGACTGGGTCCGAGTTGTTAACTTGGTTTCAGGAACCAGTGGTGGCATAGTAGCAATAGTAACCCCAGTGGAGGCAGCCACTGAAGGAGTCGTCCTCATGCTAGTAGAGGTTGATGGTGGAGTTTCAGCTTGGCGTGCTGAGGTGACATCAGTTGCAGTAGAAAGCTTTGCAACCTTAGTCGAAGGCCGAGCCCTAAAAGAAGAACCAGAAAATTCAAAATCACAGAAAGATGCATGCAAAGGAAATACAAACAAGTCGGAATAATATGAGTGAAGAAGTTGATTTACCCAGTATTGGTCTCCAAGTCCAAGGAGGCATTGCAGTCAGAAGATGGCATGGCTCTAGAATCATACGAGTCCTTGGCCGAGGAAGGAGAGGCAGTGGGCGACTTGCGCTTCCGAGTGGTGGGAATCACAAGTGGAGCATCAGCTGGACCACTACTCCTCAGCTTCCTTGCCCTGGCGGCTAGTATGCCCTGTGATTGTTTGAGATCTTTAGTAAGAGCAGCTTGAGTTGGAGAAAGACGTGAGAGGGGCACCTTTGGGACTCCAGTTCGCTCCTTCCTCTTCACAGTCTTACAAGGAGTGGGGGCCGGGTCCTTGTCACTTGACGACTCGCCAGAGGAGGTTGTCACAGCAGTTGGTGGGTCCTCAGCAGAAGGACCCCTGGCGTCATCACCATCAGGAGTCTTAGGAGAGGACTCCTGGTTTTCTTCTTCAATTCCTTCATTGCTTTCAGCTCTGGCATCTTGGTCATTGGGTGACCACCAGCTATCAGGAAGCTATGCAAAAAGTTCAGAAAGGTACGATTAGACAAAGAAGGAGTTGAAATATAGTAAGAGTAAAGTCAAGAGTTAAGTCAAAGTACAAGTGTTCAGCAATTTACCGCTGGTGGAGGAGTTATTATGCAGAAAGGTGAAAGACCAAAGCTTTCTTGGTCCTTCACCAGCTTGCCGGTCAGTTTCTTCACCAACCGATTAATATCAGTAGTACTGGCTTGATTATCCGTCATCCGGAGGTCGTCCATCACACAGCGAGTGTACTCGACAATTAGCCGAGTCCTGTGGCTAAGTGGCTGGATCCTCCAAGTCGTCCAGCAGAGCACCAGATCCATTCCCCCGAGTCCATGCGCTACAAGAGCGCGGAGTCGTCTCATCAAGCAGTCGACTTTTGGACGAGCATCTTTAGAGCACTTTGCCTTCATATTGGCATTTATCTGGACGTTATCAGGAGAGAAGTCGGGAAGATGGGGCTCGTCCGCAGGGGACGTGTCCTTGTAATGGAAGTAAGATTTCTGCCAGTCCTTGATATGACTCAGTAGGATAGGCTTTGGAAAAAGAGAACCCTGGCGGCGCTGCAGAGCAACACCCCCACATTGAAGAAGTGAGCCACCAGCATGCTCAGGTTGGGGATTGCAGTAGAAGAGTTCAAGAAAGAAGTCCAAATCCGGCTTGATTTGAAGATAATCTTCGCATAAAGTTACGAAATTGGAGAGATTCAAGATGGAATTGGGGGCAAAATCATGGATTCTAAGTTTGTAGAAATCAAGGACTTGACGGAAAAAGAGATTGCCGGGGGGAGTGAAGCCGCGGAAGAGATGCTCACCGAAGATGACGACCTCCCCGGCGGCCGGTGACGGTTCAGTTTCCACGCCGGCGGGGCGCCAAGAGATGCTGGCAGAGATGAGCCCGGACTCCTCGTATCCCTTGAGGGTGTCCTGGGTCAGCAGAGATCTGCCCCAGTTGGCAGAGATTGTCCTCTTCGATGCGGGCGCAGCAGCGGCGGCGGCGGTGGCAATGTCAATCATCGAAGCCATGGCCTTCTTCCCCTTAGCAGCCTTGGAGTGCTTGGGTGCCATGGCAAGAGAAAAGTGCGCGCCCGTGAGAGAGGAAGAGCACGTGCGGGCGAAGGGAGAAGACGAAGTGGAGGCAGAAAGGGTAAAGTGAAGATTTGGTCCCCACACTTAAATAAAGGGGATAAGTGAGCCCTAGAGAATAACAGCGCTGTCTGTTGCGCTAGATGCGCGGGAATCGTAGGAATCGCGGGATTTTATCCGTTGCAAAGATATGCGGCGAAACCGAAGCGTCCCGATGACCACGGTCAACAGATGACACGTGTGGAAATGAAATAACAAAATAATTCAGAAGAGCCGACTCGTTTTTAAAAGACGAGTCCTCAATATGGATAAGTGAGAAAGTTTGCCCTCCTAGCCGACTCGTAAGGAGCTATAGCCACATGGCCAGCCAGAAAGTGGGGGTCGAGTGTGAGGCTCGAGTAAAGGAGAGGGCCGACTTGTTTTTCAGATAAATTTGGTTATGTTTATGCAGGAATTCATCTTGGAGCCAGCAACAGGCGACTTCCGAGTCATCAACTTCGAAAGAAGCCGAAGAAAAAGGAGTCAGACGAATATGCCAGAGTTGCGCCCAAGATAAATTCGGGGGCTACTGATGGGGGGATACTTTCCAGGTAAGCCCATGGAGCCGGAAAGTGGACCCGCCAGAACCCAGGAGGCCCAAGTTGGGTTACACTTCAAGCAACATGGGCTGGACAAGGAACAAGCCGGCCAGCCTGTTACGAGTCAGCAGAAGGGAAAGGACCCGGCGGAGACCGGAGTCCCAATATAACCCGGAGTACCAACTTGGAAGGTGAAGACCTAGAGTAGGACTCCGTATTCAAGTGTAACTCGGCATAAGTTGTAAGTCCAGGGACCCGACCACCTTTATAAGGAGGGCCCTGGACCTTAGATCGATAAGCTAGAGAAGCCTAGACAAGTCTCATAAGCTCTCAAGAAACACCAAACCCGTAGTCGCCGACCCCTAAGTTAGAGGAGTCGGAACCTTGTAATCGAGATCAGATCCATAGCAATAAAGAACAAGCAGGAAGTAGGTCTTTACCTCTAAACAGAGGGGCCGAACCTGGGTAACTCTGTGTTCCTCGTCGAGACTAACAACTCATGAGTCCTAGTCGCGAATGGCCCTGCAACTTAGCTTCCCAGAGGAAGTACTTGCCGTAACAACCCCACGACAAATAGTCTCTTTCTAATACATCCACGACACGCGAGCTGTCACTATCACACCATGGAGGCGGCCGGCGGAGGCCACGGCGACGGCGGCGACGACCCTTGGGGGGGAGTAGCCCGGAGAGGAGGTGGCGGCCTGGCAGCGGGCGCCGGCAACCCGGCGACGACGGCGATCTTTGGGGGTGGCGGCCCTTGGCCCCCCTTCAAGCTTGGAGATGGTGATGGTATGGAGGAGGTCCTCTGGCCCTAGGTGGCTGCCTAGGAGGAGGACAATTTGTGGGGGTTTGTGACCTAGGTTTCCTCCCTTTATAGATTCTCGAATTCCCGTCATCAGATTTTTTGGCTTCAGTAAAACGGTCTATCCGGGCGCCTCGGTCCTCGGATTGGGCTGTTCTTGGGATTAAAAGAAGGTACGGAAATTTCTCACGACTTTCGCAAAGAGCAATTTTTTATTTGACATCGTCTTTAGTGGTCAAACTGACAATCTCTGAAATCTTTAGGAAGGACGAATTTCAGGAAAGTCGGAGTCCACCTCCAACAATGCTTTTTTTTGCGTTTTTTTGTCAATTTCCAAGTAATTACTACACATCAAAGTGTAAAACAAGAACATTATGCACTTTTGCAACTATTAATAGGTTAGTCCAAATAAATAATAAAATCAATATAAAAACAAATGGCAATAATATAAAACAAGCATGGAACAATCAAAAATTATAGATACGTTTGACACATATCAGGTAACTTCATCACTACTGAGTGGGTCGTTGCTTAGTCGTCAAAATGACGTCCATCGGAGTGGTTCTCGAATCACTACACGATCGATAATACAAGATAACAACATATTTACGAGCGGATAAGTGAGCTAGCTAAAATACTTAGGCCCCGCTTGGATGCCGGGTAATTGGACCGGAAACGACCGGTAATATTCTACGGACGTCCGTAAATTTAGGAACCATCCGTCATTTTTCTCTGAGGAGGAAATCTAAACAGCGAACCAATCGAGGCCTTAGGGTGTGTTTGGTAGGAAAATTTTCAGTACCAATATGGCTTAAAATTGAGCAAAATTTGCTAGAAACTAGTTACAAGTCTCAGCAGTACACGAGTTGCTAATAGAAACTTACTACCAAAAAAATCACCAACCAAAAATTGCTAACAAGAACTGAAGAAGGTGCTACATATGAACATGGCCAGGAATGGAAGGAGCTGCATGCCACACACGGATATAGGTGGCCAAACGGGCCGGGCCAAATGGGCCAGCTCGAGGCATGGGTTTTTTAGCCCGGCCCAAGCACGGCACGGCACGGCACGGACCTTAACGGGCCGCGGCACGGCACGGGCCCGTTCATGCCCGTGCCTGACTTTGATTTGACGCCCGTTGTAACAGCCCTAGTTTGGTACCCTAAAATATGAGCCAAATTTTCACTTTTTCATTTCATTTGCATCATGGCATACATGTTTCAATTGTTAAGTTTAACAAACAACACTTGAAAACATTTAAAAGGGAAGCAAAACCTTCCCAAACCTCCAAGCCATGAAATGCAAGAAATGGTACAAATCATATCATGGCAAGTGAAAAAATTTGTCCACGAAGTTCCCTGAGTTCAAAACAATAACTAAGAAACCAATGACATGGCCTCCAAATTGTCTCCCAATTTCAAAACTTCAAATGTGGTTTAAATTAGCACTAATTTTTGAACCATGTTAAACTGTTCCAAAATTCAAAATAAAAATATGGGGAGCTTCCTTATATCATGGGGAGCCTCCCTGAAATTTTTCATAATTTTTGAAAAGGTTTAAGTACCCCAATTAAATGGTTTTGGGTTGCTGACTTGGCCGGTACTACCGGTTAGGCTATGCCGGTAGTACCGAGGTCTCTTCGTCACTGTGGCGCCAGTGGCGGCACTGGCGCCATGCCGCCGATGATCCCGTGCCCTGCCGCGCTGCCATGCCTCCCTCGATGGATAAGGTGGACCGAGACGCCCACCTGCTCCCCTCTCACCTGCTCCCTCCCCTTTCTTCCCGCAACCCTAACCCTAGCTTGCGTCCACCATGGCCGTGGACTAGCTCGAGCTCGCCGTCGCAGCATCGTCGTCTAGGGCCGCCCCGAGCAGATCGAAGACCGCAGAAGGCTCCGCCTCGTCGCCCTCGTCATCCTCGTCCATGGAATCTTGCCGAGGAGTCCGGAGCCGCCGCCATTTCCTCGTCTTCCTCCGCACCGGCCGCCGGCCGTCGTGCCCGATTGTCGCCGTTTCTGGCCTCCTCCTTCACCACCGCGAGCACCAACGAGACTAGGGTGAGTGTACGGTTCTTCTGGACCTCCTCTCCTCCCCTCCCACACCCTAATTTCGCCGGCCGCTGTAGCTCGCGTTAGACCTGCCGCTGGTCGCCGTCGCTTTCGTCGCTTTGGCGAGCAATAGCTGGCGGCGCCACCCCCGTTTAGTTCCCCGTGCTCTCGCACGTCGTTTGCACCCGTTAGCTCGTCCCCGAGTGCTGGCGTCTGCCGTGCGCGTGCTCGCCGTCATCGCGGTCACCGCGCGCGTGCCGCGGTCGTGCTCAAATTGCTTCGCCGATACTACCGGGTAGTTAGCCTGTAGTACCGACCATAGATAGTTTCGGTACTGGATGTTTCTGTTAATTTCCGAAAGTAGCTCGGAAGTTTTACCGGAAGTACCGAGCTTGACCGGTACTACCGGGTAGTTAGCCGGTAGTACCGACCGTGAGCTGTTTCGGTACTGGAACCTTCTGTTAATTTCCGGAAGTAGCTCGGAAGTTTTACCGGAAGTACCGACCTTGACCGGTACTACCGGGTAGTTAGCCGGAAGTACTGACCCAACAAGTTAATTTTGGGAAAATTCATAACTTAATAACTATTAAGTCAAATCTTGCAAATGATATATCAAATTGATCAGCAAATCAAAGGCTACCTAATTATGCTAATTGCCCAGCATGAAAACAACTTTTCCTTTAATGTCATTGTCAAAATGGTTAAAAGAATTAGAATTGAATAACCGTTTAATTCACCGAATATTCATCGTTAATTAGAAAAATGCAAACAAACTATCAAAATGATCAATAAGACAATACCGATCAAATAACATCATCCTCATGCATGTTGGCATAACATCTTAGTACTATTCCTATTTAGGTAATAACCTAATTCACTAAGTTTAAATATGTGGCTTATCCCGATTAATTGCAATAATTATATTCGGGAACCCATTTAACTTGTGGTCATGTTCAAGACCTTTGAAATGCATTGAAATGTCATGTCATCATGTGTTTGTGCATTCCACTCCAATATGTGTTGATTGCCTTGTTTCTTTTCGGTGTTTGCTTCTTCTCGTTAGAACACGATTCGAGATCGAGACGAGCCCGATGTGGAGAGCGACAACACCAAAGGCCGACAATGGATTAAGGAGCGACAAGTCAATGATCCTGTTTTCCCCGAAGCCCTATATCTATATATTGCCAAGCAAGGCAAGAGATAACCTAACCTTCTTGGCATCTCTCATCCTATTGTTTATACAAGTATTTTCTCCACCATAATATTGCATTCGATATCAATGTCAACTGTTGGTCAATGTATAGAGTATCCTATGAATTGCATGTTCCCTACACCATTACAAGTTTTCCCTCCTATGAACCATAGGTTTGATGCGTTGGCCTGAGTTAAGTTATATCTACAGAATATATTCTTAGCTATGCTTAGTCATGCTTAGTCGAATGCTTAGTGGTCCGGTGATATTTCCATGCTTATGAAATTGATGGAATGTTTGGACATGGTGGATACTTGTGGTACTTAATTAAAATTTCTCAAAAGGTAAAATTGCTTAAAAGGCTTGGATGAGGTGCCATCAGGGGAATGGTGTTTTGTCTCATTCTTGCCGCCTAGGTCCGAGTTCTTGTCTCCTGAACCAAGATCGAGCGTGCTTTCATTGGTGGGGGTATGGGCCCCTTACTAACTGAATAACTTGTGCGGGCGTATCCAAGGGTCCTCTAGTTTGTGCTTTCCATTTGCGTGTGAGTTGCAGGTGGAAGAGGGTGGTGGTGTTTAGGATGTGGTGATGGGGGCAGGGGCTGAACTAGGCTGGATAAACTTGTCATGTCGTCACGATGATCCTTAGATAGTCTCATGCGAGGTAAAGGTTTAACCGCGCCCACTTGCCAGCTTTCCCCGGAAGAGAGCTAATCAGGCGAGCCGGACGGTACCAATGGGTAAATTAGTACACCCCTGTAGGGTTTAATCTTTTCGAAAAGCCGTGTCCGCGGTTATGGACGACTTGGGAATGGATTTACGAGATCATAGAAAACATGAACTTAATTAAAATTTGGCAACTAGAGGTTGCAGTTTTGGCAATGTGTGTTAAAAGGTTCATTTCCTCGAGGGTGATTCGAGGGAGTGCCTTGGTGGAGATGAGTGGTGGATTCTGGTTACTATTGGTTCAAGGTGAACCGAAGAAAGAAAGTTACTATCTTATCCCCTTGTGAAAACCCTTCTGAGTAGTCGTTGCCATGAGTCATGTCTTTTAAAAAGGAAAACTAGCTTTATGCAAAATAACTACTATACAGCTTTGAAGCCAATCAGCATTGGGCCTATATCGCCCTAGTAACCTTGCGAGTACGTCGTACTCAGTCTCTTTTTGTTGATTATTACTTGTTTCATAGGAGGACGTCACTGAACAGGAAGGTTTGTTCTTTGTGGACATCGACGAGTAGTCTGGGGTTCCTAGGTGGCAGCTTGGGACGTCACGGAACAGGCTGGCTGGGTTTTGTTATTGTAGGCCTCTTAGGCCATAATTTGGATCTTGTTGCTTAGACAACTAAATTCGCTTCCGCTTGTTGTAATGTTGGGTCTGTGACCTCTGTTGTGTAATTTGCTATCTTTCTCGCTATATGAGTTGAATTATGATCTCTTTGTGTCGTAGAGTCTGTAATGTGCCAGATGTTCCGCAGTCTTGATCTCTCTATTATGCATTGATAGCTATGCCAGTGTTTATGGCATGATCGAGGTGTTGTGTGGGAGCGGTAACCCCATAACCTTCGGTTATGTAGCATAGCCTATGGGTTACATAGCATCTCTGTATAATTCCGGTGTCGGGGCGCTACAAATTGGTATCAGAGCAGGACTGCCTGTAGGAAACCCTTCTATTGGTCGATGTCGAGTCTAGTGTTCGTGAAAATTATTTGTAACCTAAAATTGAGTTGTGAAAAACATCTTATGATTCTTTTTACTCCTTACCCAATTCACTCTAATCTCGGAGACATCTTACCTCTATTTGATTTAATGGTTCTGCTGCTCATCTGCAAAATTCTAACCTCTAGGTTCACGGGGTTGACTTCTACCTTTAGTTTACCGGTTAGGTTGATTCCATCTTCAGAATCCGAAGTAAACTCAGTTGTTCGCAGCAATCTTCTTCTTCATTGGGTGCAAAACATCCGAAGCCTCACGGTGATCCTTAGTAGGTGTGAAACGTTTTCAAGGTTTCGGTGTTTCTCTATTTGCGGCCGCCCCCCCCACGTCGAAGAACATCGGGGGCTTTTTATATAGGCGTTTTTAGGTCACGAGAAAGCTTCGGGAAGAAGGATTGGCACAAACGGAGCCACGAGGCCCAAAAGAGGTGGGCCCACGCGGCCCCTATACCTGGCCATGTGGGGCACCCTCTTTCGGCCCTCCGGTCTCCGTTTGCTTGCTTCCTTCGCTCCGAGGTCTTCCTCCTTCCAAAATAATGATCCCCGTAAATTTGCAGCTCATTATGACGTCGTTAAGTCCCTGAAATAAATAAGGAAAGAAATGGGGGTTTTCTGCCTGCACAGGATTAAATCCATAAATAGGGGAAATCATTATTAATTACCAAAAATCATTAAATAAAAGTAATATACCCCTTATATGATGCAAATATGAATGGAATACAAGTATTATAGTGCAAAATTCATGGATGCATTTTACATGCATCAATTTGTAACAGCCCCAGTTTGGTACCCTAAAATATGAGCCAAATTTTCACTTTTTCATTTCATTTGCATCATGGCATACATGTTTAAATTGTTTGGTTTAACAAACAACACTTGAAAACATTTAAAAGGGAAGCAAAACCTTCCCAAACCTCCAAACCATGAAATGCAAGAAATGGTACAAATCATATCATGGCAAGTGAACATATTTGTCCAAGAAGTTCCCTAAGTTCAAAACAATAACTAAGAAACCAATGGCATGGCCTCCAAATTGTCTCCCAATTTCAAAACTTCAAATGTGGTTTAAATCAGCACTAATTTTTGAACCATGTTAATCTGTTCAAAAATTCAAGATAAAAATATGGAGAGCTTCCTTATATCATGGGGAGCCTCTCTGAAATTTTTCATAATTTTTGAAAAGGTTTAAGTATCCCAATTAAATGGTTTTGGGTTGCTGACTTGGCCGGTACTACCGGTTAGGCTATGCCGGTAGCACCGAGGACTCTTCGTCACTGTGGCGCCAGTGGAGGCACTGGCGCCATGCCGCCGACGCTCCCGTGCCCTGCCGCGCTGCTGTGCCTCCCTCGATGGATAAGGTGGACCGTGACGCCCACCTGCTCCCCTCTCACCTGCTCCCTCCCCTTTCTTCCCGCAACCCAAACCCTAGCTTGCGTCCACCATGGCCGTGGACTAGCTCAAGCTCGCCGTCGCAACACCGTCGTCTAGGGCCGCCCCGAGCAGATCGAAGACCGCAGAAGGCTCTGCCTCATCGCCCTCGTCGTCCTCGTCCACGGAATCTTGTCGGGGAGTCCGGAGCCGCCGCCATTTCCTCGTCTTCCTCTGCACTGGCCGCCGGCCGCCGTGCCTGATTGTCGCCGATTCTCGCCTCCTACTTCACCACCGCGACCACCAACGAGACTAGGGTGAGTGTACGGTTCTTCTAGACCTCCTCTCCTCCCCTCCCTCGCCCTAATTTCGCCGGCCGCCGTAGCTCGCGTTAGACCTGCCGCCGGTCGCCGTCGCTTTCGTCGCTCCGGCGACCAATAGCTGGCGGCGCCACCCCCGTTTAGTTCCCCGTGCTCTCACGCGTTGTTTGCACCTGTTAGCTCATCCCCGAGTGCTGGCGTCTGCCGTGCGCGTGCTCGCCGTCGTCGCGGTCACCACGTGCGCGCGCCGCGGTCGTGCTCAAAACGCTTCGCCGGTACTACCGGGTAGTTAGCCGGTAGTACCGACCATAGATAGTTTCGGTACTGGATGTTTCTGTTAATTTCCGGAAATAGCTCGGAAGTTTTACCGGAAGTACCGACCTTCACCGGTACTACCGGGTAGTTAGCCGGTAGTACCGACCGTGAGTTGTTTCGGTACTGGAACCTTCTGTTAATTTCCAGAAGTAGCTCGGAAGTTTTACCGGAAGTACCGACCTTGACCGGTACTACCGGGTAGTTAGCCGGAAGTACTGACCCAACAAGTTAATTTTGGGAAAATTCATAACTTAATAACTATTAATTCAAATCTTGCAAATGATATATCAAATTGATCAGCAAATCAAAGGCTACCTAATTATGCTAATTGCCCAGCATGACAACAACTTTTCCTTTGATTTCATTGTCAAAATGGTTAAAAGAATTAGAATTGAATAACCATTTAATTCACCGAATATTCATCGTTAATTGGAAAAATGCAAACAAACTATCAAAATGATCAGCAAGACAATACCTATCAAATAACATCATCCTCATGCATGTTGGCATAACATCTTAGTACTGTTCCTATTTAGGGAATAACCTAATTCACTAAGTTTTAATATGTGGCTTATCCCGATTAATTGCAATAATTATATTCGGGAACCCATTTAACTTGTGGTCATGTTCAGGACCTTTGAAATGCATTGAAATGTCATGTCATCATGTGTTTGTGCATTCCACTCCAATATGTGTTGATTGCCTTGTTTCTTTTCGGTGTTTGCTTCTTCTCGTTAGAACACGATTCGAGATCGAGACGAGCCCGATGTGGAGAGCGACAACACCGAAGGCCGACAATGGATTAAGGAGCGACAAGTCAATGATCCTATTTTCCCCGAAGCCCTATATCTATATATTGCCAAGCAAGGCAAGAGATAACCTAACCTTCTTGGCATCTCTCATCCTATTGTTTATACAAGTATTTTCTCCACCATAATATTGCATTCGATATCAATGTCAACTATTGGTCAATGTATAGAGTATCCTATGAATTGCATGTTCCCTACACCATTACATGTTTTCCCTCCTATGAACCATAGGTTTGATGTGTTGGCCTGAGTTAAGTTATATCTACAGAATATATGCTTAGCTATGCTTAGCCATGCTTAGTCGAATGCTTAGTGGTCCGGTGATATTTCCATGCTTATGAAATTGGTGGAATGTTCGTACATGGTGGATACTTGTGGTTCTTAATTAAAATTGCTTAAAAGGTAAAATTGCTTAAAAGGCTTGGATGAGTTGCCATCAGGGCAATGGTGTTTTGTCTCATTCTTGCCGCCTAGGTGCGAGTTCTTGTCTCTTGAACCAAGATCGAGCATGCTTCCATTGGTGGGGGTATGGGCCCCTTACTAACTGAATAACTTGTGCGGGCGTATCCAAGGGTCCTCCAGTTTGCGCTTTCCATTTGCGTGTGAGTTGCAAGTGGATGAAGGTGCGTTGAAGAGGGTTGTAACAGCCCTAGTTTGGAAATGAAAAATACGAAGAATTTTTCCACTGTTGCATTTGTGTTTGCATCATGGCATCCCTTTAAATTGCTTGTGTTAACAACCAACCAATGGGAAACAATGAAGTGAGGGAAGCCAAAACCCTCCCAAAGTTTCCACACTCCTTGAAATGCAAACTATGGTGTTAACCATACCATGGCAAGTGACCTTATGGTCTAGCAAGTTCACCTAAGTTCAACAAATACTCAAGAAACCAATTGGCTTGTCTTCTAAATTTTGTTCCAAGGTGCAAAACTTCAATTGTGATGCAAGGCGCTTCCTCCTTGTGAACCAGATTGTGGTGCCTTAAAAATCCAAGGGAAAATATGGGGAGCTTCCTAAGATGCTTGGGAGCATCCCTAAACTTTTCTGTAATTTCTGGACTTGTTAAAATGCTGCCAAAAATCTAGCCTTTTTCTGTCAAAATATGTCCATTCGGAATGGCCCGGAAATTTCCGGATCAAATCCGGACCAGTCGGAATTTTCCGGACCCATCCGGAAAATTCCGGATGAAGCACAGTGGCGATGGACACTGGCGCCATGCCGCCGAAGCCACCTGCTCCCTTGCCCATGCCGCTCGACGCCGAGGCCCCCCGAGAGGTCAAAGACCACACCGAGGGCGCCCACTTGCTCCCCTCTCTTTTCCTTCCCCGAATTCCCGGATCGGAGCACCGCTCCTTTTTCTCCCCGAGCTCCTCCGTTCGCCGCCGTTGTCGAGTTAGGCGCCGTCGTCACGGGCCGCCCCGCACGAATCGAAGACCGTGGCGAGGTCCACCGCGTTCTCCTCTCTCTGCCCAACCGAGGAATCGAGCCGGGAAGCCTCGGTCCCGACGTTTTCGTCCTCGACACCCTCTGTCGCCGGCCGAGCCCCGCCGGCTCGTTTCGGTCACCACCGGCCTTCCCTCGCCTAATCGGTCACCCACGCGTAATAAGGGTGAGCTCCATATCCTTTAGGCACTCTTCCGCGTCCCTCTCCACTTGTGTCCTTGCTCGCCGTGAGCAATCGCCGCCGCCGTCGCTTTTCTGCCCAGAATCGAGCCGTCCGGAATTAACCGGATTATTCCGGATCGATTCCGGGTCGCCCGGAAAATTCCGGACCTTTCCGGATGAATTCCGAAACCCTAACCGAAAGTTTTGGAGGTCACCTCGGATTTGGTTCGGATTTAGCCCGGATTATTCCGGACCATCCGGAATATTCCGGCCCAATCCGGATGAATTCCGAACCAAGCTAAAACTTGTGAACTTTGGTTTTTAAATCCTTTTCGGTAAATCCTGCAAATGGTATACCAATTTGATCAGTGTTTCAAATGCTATCTAATCATGCTAGTTTCAACTCATGACAACCTTTTTGACTTTGATATCAATCTTTACTTGGTTAAAAGATATAAATCAAAATAAGTAATTAAATTGCTAGTTATTCATCGGTTCTCCGAAAATTACAAATAAAGTACCAAATTGATCGCAATGACAAATCCTATCCATTCATGTCATGTTCATGCATAATTGAGCCACTCCTCTAATAATTTGATAATTTATGAAGAACGTGGTCACTAAGCTAAATGTGGGGTTGCTTCCAAATAATTTCCCTAATTATTTGGCTCCCCATTTAATTGTGCCCTTAAGTTATATAATGGAATCCTTGCATAAATTTTTGACATGCCATCATGTGATTGAGCATTGCATCTTGAGTTGTGTGATTTATGTGTTCTTTGCTTTTCCTTTTGGGTATCGATAGATTCCGGAGTCGAGGGTCTCTCTACTTACCCCGACGAGCACCACTTCACGCCCGGGCAGCAAGGCAAGAGATAACCTAACCTTCTTGGCATCTAGCATCCTATGTTTATAAACTTATTTTATCCACCATATTATTTGCATGCGATTCAAATGTTTCTTCCGGTCAAATTATTAGAATATCCTATGAATGCATGTTCTTCCCCGAGCCAATCACATGTATCCCTACCTATGAAACTAGGGTTGAAGTGATGGCCGAGTTAAAGATAGAATTGTGGTAGTCATATGCTTAGCTATGCTTAGCCATGCTTAGCCATGCTTAGATATGCTTTATGTCCGTTGTTAATTCCATAATTTTTGATGTTGATGGAATGATTCGGGCTTGGTGGATAATGGTGATGCTTAATTAAAATGCTAAGACGGCTTGGGTGAGTTGCCATCGGGGATGGTGTTTTGCCTCACTCTAGCCCCTAGGTGTGAGTTCTTTACCTCTTGAACCAAGACTAGCGTGCTGCCATTGGTGGGTGTATGGGCGCCTTACTGACCGAATAATTTGTGAAGGGCTTGTCAAGGGTCCTCTAGTTTGCTATTTCCATTTGCGCGTGTGTGGTGTGAGTGGAAAAAGGAACGAGGATGGTGGTGTTTAGGATGTGGCCGCGGGGCAGGGCGCTGGGAGCGCTGAACCTGTCCTTCTGCACACTGATGATTCTTGAGTAAGCCTCATGCTTTGTAAAGGTCTAACCGCGCCCGCCCGCTCGCCGGCCTTCCCCGGAAGAGGGCCAACTAGGTGAGCCGGACGGTACCAATGGGTAAATTAGTACACCCCTGCAGGGTTTAATCTTTTCGAAAAGCCGTGTCCACGGTTATGGACGACTTGGTATCGGATATAAGATTATAGACAACGTTAACCTAATTGATATGGCAGCTAAAGGTTGCATAATCAACTTGAGATAAAGTTTCATTTCCTCGAGGGAGAGTCGAGGGAGTGCCTTTGTGTGAGATGAGTGGTGATGGTTGCAAGTAGGTTCGCCGAGAACCGAAGATGAAAATGTTACTCTCTTACCCCTTTATAAAAATATTCTGAGTAGACGAATGCCATGTGTCATTTTATATTTCGGTTTATTAAAATTAGCTTTATGCAAAATAAATACATAAACAGCTTTAGAGCCTCCGTCAATCATTGGGCCTATATCGCCCTACTAAACTTGCGAGTACATCGTACTCAGTCTCTCTTTGCTGCCTCTATGATTTTGTATTTCAGAGGAGGACGACACCGAGCAACTAGGTGGTTTCTTCGTTGACGTCGACTACTAGTCTGGGGTTCCCAGGTGGCAGCTTGGGACCGTGGAACAAGCTGGCTGGGGTGATGTTTATTTGTAGGCCTCTTAGGCCATATATTTGCTTCTTGTTGTTAGACAACACTACCCGCTTCCGCTTGTTGAATTGTTGGATCTGTGATCCTTTTGCTATGTAATTTTTGTAATCTTCTCATTATATGAGTTGCTATATGTTTTGTGTCGTAGAGTCATGCTTTGTGCCAGTTCTGTTCCACAAGTCTCGATCTTTGTTTTATACATTGATGGTTGTGCCAACTACATAGCCTCTCTGTATAATTCCGGGGTCGGGGCACTACTAGTTGGTATCAGAGCAGGACTGCCTGTAGGAAACCCTTTCTATTGGTCGATGTCGAGTCTAGTAAATTATTTTAACCTAAAAATGAGTTGTGAAAACCTTCCTAGGATTCTTTTTTACTTCTCATCCAACTCGCTCTACTCTAATTCTTACCTCTATTTGATTTATGCTTGGTGGCGATGTTTAGGTTCTCGGGGTTTGGGTTCTTACCGTCCAGTTATGCCTCGAGTCCGTTATATCCGTTTGATATCGCCCCGATGATGTGATGTCACCGTGGTTGCCTAAATCTGTTTTCGGTGGTTATTGCTTCTTAACCTCTATATCTGGAAGCAACCCATGATCTATCTTGCCTGTTGGAATTGGTTACTAACTTGTCGTTGTTCCAATCCTTCAGAATGGCACCTACCCGTCGTAGGGAACATAGCAACCCTGACCCACCGCCGCCACCCTCAATGGCGGAGGTTATGATGGCTATCGAGCAGAACCGCCTGCGCAATGAGCTGTTGCTCGAGCAGCTGGTCCAGCAAGGGGCCAGGAGGAACACGGACTGCACCACTCTCAATCAGTTCTTGCGGTCCCAACCTCCCACCTTTTCTGAAGCTAAGGAGCCGCTTGATGCGGATGATTGGCTTCGGGCGATCGAGCGCAAGTTTACCGCTCTTCATGTTCCGGCGGCGGAGCATGTCAACTTCGCCACCTACCTTCTGGAAGGAGCCGCCGGCTCCTGGTGGGAGAGCCACGTGGCAATGGTTGCCGCGGGCCATGTCATCACTTGGGAGGAGTTCCGCACCGCCTTCCGTGCGGCGTACATCCCCAAGCCCATCCTCGAGCTCAAGAGGCGGGAGTTCCTGGACTTGACCCAGGGACGCATGGACGTCCAGTCCTATGGACGGGAGTTCAACCACCTCTCCCGTTACGCCCCTCGGGACGTGACGAATGATGAGGACAAGCAATACCTCTTTCGCAAGGGGCTCGCACCTCGTCTTCGATACGAGCTCCTACCCTTCAATTTCACCTCCTATCAAGAGCTCTACAACCAGGCTCTCACCATGGAGCAAGGGAGGAAGGAGCTAGAGGCTTCTAAGAGGCCAGCTTCCACCGACCACCAGAGCTCCTCCTCCTCGGAGGGCAAGAAGCGCAAGGTCTTCGTGCCTTTCGACGCCGTGCCAAAGGCGCCCTTCGCGCCGAAGCCCACCGGGTACCTGCCACCTCCGCCTCGCCCAGCTACTTCGACCTTGGGTGCGGCTGGAGGCGGTTTTCGACCTCGACTACCTGCACCAGCGGGGCTCACTTGCTTCGCTTGTGGCCAGCCGGGGCACTACTCCAGGGAGTGTCCCCAGAAGGCACCGGCTCCCTCAGCACCTGCACCAGCACCCTCTACCCCAGCCGCCAAGGCTACCACCGTCAGCCGTGGTCGCCTGAACCACGTCTCAGCTGAAGGCGTTGAGGAGGACTCAGGAGTTCTCATGGGTACGCTTCGAATCAACACATATCCAGCTTCAGTATTATTTGATTCTGGAGCTTCGCATTCGTTCATATCCATATCATATGCACACAACCATCAAATACCGTTTGTAATGATGGATCCCCCGCTAGTGGTCAAAACACCTGGTTCTCGATGGCAAACCAAATGGATCACTCCTGAGGTGCAGATTTCCATAGGCTCCACCCCTTTTCCATTTCAGTTGATAGCCCTGAAGTCAGAGGGTCTGGATGTTATTCTGGGCATGGACTGGCTAGTCAAGTATCAGGCCAACCTGGACTGTGCTGCCAAAACTGTCTTAGTGACCCATCCGCAATATGGGGAAGTTCGCTATTGGTCCCCTTCGTCCTCAGCTCCATCTGCTGCCACTCCTTTTTCTCCAGAGATCAGTCTGTATTTCATGGAAGGTGTCACCCCGCCTGAAATGCATAAAGTGGAGGTGGTATGTGACTTCCCCGATGTTTTTCCGGAGGAATTGCCCAGCATGCCACCTAATCGCAGCGTGGAGTTTGTGATCGAGTTGGTTCCGAGAACCGCCCCAGTTTCCAAAACGCCATACCGTATGCCAACGGAAGAGCTAGCTGAATTGAAGAAGCAATTGGATGAGCTACTGGAAAAAGAATTCATCCGACCGAGTAGCTCACCTTGGGGCTGCCCGGTTATCTTTGTCAAGAAGAGGGATACAAATGTTCCTCGTCTGGTCGTTGACTACCGCCCTCTTAATGCGGTGACCATCAAGAACAAGTATCCAATTCCTCGAATAACCGACTTGTTCGACCAACTGGCTGGTGCCACGGTGTTCTCCAAGATGGATTTGAGGTCAGGTTACCATCAGATAAAAATCCGAAAGGAGGATATTCCGAAGACGGCCTTCACTACCCGCTATGGGTTATATGAGTATACCGTCATGTCTTTCGGCCTCACTAATGCTCCGGCTACATTCATGAGGCTGATGAACTCCATCTTCCACGAGTACCTCGACAAGTTCGTCATCATTTACATCGATGACATCCTTGTGTACTCCAAGACCGAAGACGAACATGCTGAGCATCTCCGACTTGTTTTGACCAAGCTTCGAGACCACCGTCTATATGCCAAGTTCTCTAAATGTGAGTTTTGGCTGAAGGAGCTCATCTTTCTCGGTCATGTGGTGTCCGCTGCCGGAGTAGCGGTGATACCTGACAAGATTCAGGCAATCCTGGATTGGCCAACTCCCAAGTCCGTCAAAGATATCCGAAGCTTCCTTGGATTGGCGGGTTATTACCGCCGATTTATTGAGGGCTTCTCCAAGATAGCCAAGGCGCTGACTGAACTCCTCAAGAAAGGCAAACCATTTGTGTGGTCAGACAAGGCTGAAGAGAGTTTCCAGACCCTCAAGGTCAAGCTCACCACCACCCCGGTACTTGTCCTTCCCGATACCGCCAAGGACTTTGTCGTCTATTGCGATGCATCTCTCCAAGGTTTGGGATGTGTCTTGATGCAAGAGGGCCATGTGGTCGCCTTATGCTTCCCGTCAACTCAAGCCACACGAGCAAAATTATCCCACTCATGATTTGGAGCTTGCCGCCGTGGTACATGCTCTGAAGCAATGGAGGCCCTACCTCTTGGGCAACCGTTGCGAGATCTACTCCGACCACCAAAGTCTGAAATATCTATTCACCCAGCCGGATCTGAACTTGAGGCAGAGGAGATGGCTGGAATTGATAAAGGACTATGATGTGACTCCTCAATTATCAGCCCGGCAAGGCAAATGTCGTGGCGGATGCTCTGAGCCGCAAAGCCTATTGCAATACCGTGATGGTTGAAAAGGCGCAACCGGCTCTCCACGAGGAATTTGCTAAATTGAATCTGGAAATTGTTCCTTCGGGTTTTCTAGCTAACCTTGAGATCAAATCCACTCTCGAGGATGATATCAAGGCCGCCCAACAAAATGATCCTGAAATCCTTGAGATCAAAGAGAAGATCGCTAATGGAAAGGCCAATTGTTTCTTGGTTGATGACCATGGTGTGGTCTATTTTGGGGACCGTCTAGTGGTGCCCAAGAGTGGAAATCTGAGGGAGTTGATCCTTTCTGAAGCTCATGAGTCACCCATCTCTATTCACCCGGGTAGCACAAAAATGTACCAAGATCTTCGCCCTCAATTCTGGTGGTCTTGCATGAAGCGCGAGATCGCCGAGTATGTTGCGGAATGCGACGTCTGTCGCCGAGTGAAGGCTGAACATCAAAGGCCAGCTGGTACCCTTCGCCCCATAGCCATTCCTGAGTGGAAGTGGGATGAAGTTGGTATGGATTTCATCACCGGCTTTCCGAGATCACAAAAGGGCAACAATGCTATTTGGGTCATCATCGACCGTTTGTCAAAGGTTGCCCATTTCCTTCCGGTCCGTGATGATATTCGAGCAAGCCAACTTGCCGACTTGTATATGGCCCGGATTGTTCCTTTGCACGGGGTTCCTTTGCGGATCATCTCCGACCGTGGAAGCTTATTTGTGTCCAAGTTTTGGCAAAGTTTCCAAACGGCGCTTGGGACCCGTCTCAACTTCAGCACCGCCTATCACCCTCAAACCGATGGTCAAACTGAAAGGGTGAATCAAGTTCTTGAGGACATGCTTCGGGCTTGTGTCATCTCTTTCAGCAAGAGTTGGGAAAAGTACCTCCCTCTCGCCGAGTTCTCCTACAACAATAGCTATCAAGCCAGTTTGCAAATGGCTCCCTTTGAGGTCCTTTATGGGAGAAAATGCCGGACTCCTCTCAATTGGTCTGAAACCGGGGAGAGGTCACTCTTCGGTCCTGATGTGATCAATGAAGCCGAAGAGAAAGTCCGTGTCATTCGAGAAAACCTCAAAGCCGCTCAATCCTGTCAGAAAAGCTACTATGACAGCACCATCAAGAGGTCCACTATGAAATTGGTGACAAGGCCTATCTTCGAGTCTCTCCCCTCCGAGGTGTTCGTCGCTTTGGAATCAAGGGAAAATTGGCACCTCGCTTTGTTGGCCCTTTCACCATCGTAGCAAGCGCGGAGATCTCTCTTATCAACTTGAGTTGCCCTCCAATTTCCCGGATGTCCATGATGTTTTCCATGTCTCCCAACTCCGCCGGTGTTTCAAGGATCCCATCCGTGGGGTTGATCATGAGGCATTGGACATCCAAGAGGATTTGACCTATCGCGAGCATCCTATCCGCATCTTGGATGAAGCGGAAAGGAAAACCCGCAACAAGTCCATCAAGTTTCTCAAGGTCCAATGGTCTAACCATTCCGAAGAAGAAGCCACATGGGAGCGAGAAACTAGTCTTCGTCAGGAATACCCCGCCTTCTTCACTCAAGCCTAGAATCTCGGGGCGAGATTCTTGTAAGGGGGGTAGATTTGTAACAGCCCTAATTTGGTTATGAAAAATACCAATAATTTTTCCACTTTTGCTTATATGTTTGCATCATGGCATCCCTTTAATTTGCTTGTGTTAACAACAACCAATGGGAAACAATGAAGTGAGGGAAGCCAAAACCTTCCCAAAGTTTCCACCTTCTTTGAAATGCAAACTATGGTGTTAACCATACCATGGCAAGTGACCTTATGGTCTAGCAAGTTCACCTAAGTTCAACCAATGCTCAAGAAACCAATTGGCTTGTCTTCTAAATTTTGTTCCAAGTTGCAAAACTTCAATTGTGATGCAAGGCGCCTCCTCTTTGTGAACCAGATTGTGGTGCCTTAAAAATCCAAGGGAAGATATGGGGAGCTTCCTAATATGCTTGGGAGCATCCCTAAACTTTTCTGTAATTTCTGGACTTGTTTAAAGTGCTGCCAAAAATCTAGCCTTTTCTGTCAAAATATGTCCATTCGGAATGGCCCGGAAATTTCCGGATCAAATCCGGACCAGTCGGAATTTTCCGGACCCATCCGGAAAATTCCGGATGAAGCACAGTGACGATGGACACTGGCGCCATGCCGCCGATGCCACCTGCTCCCCTGCCCATGCCGCTCGACGCCGTGGCCCCCCTGAGAGGTCAAAGACCACACCGAGGGCGCCCACTTGCTCCCCTCTCTTTTCCTCCCCCGAAATCCCGGATCGGAGCACCGCTCCTTTTTCTCCCCGAGCTCCTCCGTTCGCCGCCGTTGTCGAGTTAGGCGCCGTCGTCACGGGCCGCCCCGCACGAATCGAAGACCGCGGCGAGGTCCACCGCGTTCTCCTCTCTCTGCCCACCCGAGGAATCGAGCCGGGAAGCCTCGGTCCCGACGTTTTCGTCCTCGACACCCTCCGCCGCCGGCCGAGCCCGCCGGCTCGTTTCGGTCACCACCGGCCTTCCCTCGCCTAATCGGTCACCCACGCGTAATAAGGGTGAGCTCCATATCCTTTAGGCACTCTTCCGCGTCCCTCTCCCCTTGTGTCCTTGCTCGCCGTGAGCAATCGCCGCCGCCGTCGCTTTTCTGCCCAGAATCGAGCCGTCCGGAATCAACCGGATTATTCCGGATCGATTCCGGGTCGACCGGAAAATTCCGGACCTTTCCGGATGAATTCCGAAACCCTAACCGAAAGTTTTGGAGGTCACCTCGGATTTGGTTCGGATTTAGCCCGGATTATTCCGGACCATCCGGAATATTCCGGCCCAATCCGGATGAATTCCGAACCAAGCTGAAAACTTGTGAACTTTGTATTTTAAATCCCTTTTGTTAAATCTTGCTGATGGCATACCAATTTGATCAGTGTTTCAAATGCTATCTAAACATGCTAGTATCAACTCATGACAACCTTTTGGACTTTGATATTAATCTTGAATTGGATAAAAGTTATAAATCCAAATAGGTAATTAAATTGCTATTTATTCATCGGTGCTCCGAAAATTACAAATAAATTACCGAAATGATCGGAATGATAAACCCTAACCATTTTCATGTCATGTTCATGCATCTTGAGCCACTTCTCTAATAATTCAATAATTTATGAAGGACTTGGTCACTAAGCTAAATGTGGGGTTGCTTCCAAATAATTTCCCTAATTATTTGGCTCTCCATTTAATTGTGCCCTTAAGTTATATAATGGAATCCTTGCATAAATTTTGACATGCCATCATGTGATTGAGCATTGCATCTTGAGTTTGTGTGATTTATGTGTTCTTTGCTTTTCTTTTGGGTATCGATAGATTCCGGAGTCGAGGGTCTCTCTACTTACCCCGACGAGCACTACTTCACGCCCGGGCAGCAAGGCAAGAGATAACCTAACCTTCTTGGCATCTAGCATCCTATGTTTTCATAAACTTATTTTATCCACCATAATATTGCATGCGGTTCAAATGTCTCTTTCGGTAAATAGTAGAATATCCTATGAATGCATGTTCTTCCCCGAGCCAATCACATGTATCCCTACCTATGAAACCTAGGGTTGAAGTGTTGGCCGAGATAAAGATAGAGTTGTTGTATTCATATGCTAGCTATGCTTAGCCATGCTTAAATAGGCGCTTTATGTCCGTTATTAAATTCCGTATTTGTTGATGATGATGGAATGATTCGGGCATGGTGGATAAATGTGATGCTTAATTAAAATTGCTAAGACGGTTTGGGTGAGTTGCCATCGGGGATGGTGTTTTGCCTCACTCTAGCCCCTAGGTGCGAGTTCTTTACCTCTTGAACCAAGACTAGCGTGCTGCCATTGGTGGGTGTATGGGCGCCTTACTGACCAAATAATTTGTGAGGGGCTTGTCAAGGGTCCTCTAGTTCGAGCTTTCCATTTGCGCGGGTGTGGTGTGAGTGGAAAAAGGAATGAGGATGGTGGTGTTAGGACGTGACGGTGGGGCAGGGCGCTGGGAGCGCTGAACCTGTCTTTCCGCCACTGATGGTCCTTGAGTAAGCCTCATGCATTGTAACGGTCTAACCGCGCCCGCTCGCCGGCCTTCCCCGGAAGAGGGCCAACTAGGTGAGCCGGACGGTACCAATGGGTAAAATAGTACACCCCTGCAGGGTTAATCTTTTCGAAAAGCCGTGTCCACGGTTATGGACAACTTGGGAATAGACGATAAGATCATAGAGAATCTTAACCTAATTGATATGGCAGCTAAAGGTTGCATTAATCAACGTGTGGTAAAGGTTCACTTCCTCGAGGGTGATTCGAGGGGGTGCCTTGGTGGAAATGAGAGTGGTTGGTTACAAAAGGGTTCGATGAGAACCAATGATGACAAATGTTACTCTCTTACCCCTTTTGAAAAGTACTCTGAGTAGACGAATGCCAGGTGTCAATTATATTTTCTGTTTATGAAACTTAGCTTTATGCAAAAGAAATACATATAAAGCTTTAGAGCCTCCGTCAGTCATTGGGCCTATATCGCCCTACTAAACTTGCGAGTACATCGTACTCAGTCTCTCTTTGCTGCCTCTATGATTTTGTATTTCAGAGGAGGACGACACCGAGCAGCTAGGTGGGTTCTTCGTTGACGTCGACTACTAGTCTGGGGTTCCCAGGTGGCAGCTTGGGACCGTGGAACAAGCTGGCTGGGATGATATTTATTGTAGGCCTCTTAGGCCATATTTTGCTTCTTGTTGTTAGACAACACTACCCGCTTCCGCTTGTTGAATTGTTGGATCTGTGATCCTTTTGCTTGTAATATTTGTATTCTTCTCGTTATATGAGTTGCTATACTTTTGTGTCGTAGAGTCATGCTTTGTGCCAGTTCTGTTCCACAAGTCTCGATCTTTGTCTTATACATTGATGGTTGTGTCGGATTCATAGCCTCTCTGTATAATTCCGGGGTCGGGGCGCTACACACGAGTTCATCGTCGCCTGGATCGGTCGCGGGTTCGATCCACCTGGCCGGCCGAATAAAACCCCCCCTTTTTACCTCGCTGAGTTGGCCACTGACATGTGGACCCCTGGCCCCACATGTCAGCTCTCTGGGTATGTTTAGCCTCGGTGGAAAATGTCCCAGATCCAGATCCAGATCTGGGCACTTTATCAAATAACCCGTATTCTGGATAATTGCAAATCAGTCCCTGCCTCTTTTTTTTAATTTGTCCTGTTTTTGCAAATAATAAATAACACCTGTTTCTTTTGTCAAAAATTACAAGAAAAATATGTTTTCAAATTAGAAAAACAAAATCTATCCAAATATGAATTTTTTTGAATTTTAGAATTAATTGAAATGTTTTAAATAATCAAATCTTTTGCAAATAATTAAAACTTCAAACATTCATAACTTTTGAACCACACCTTCAAAAATTCTGAATTTTATATCAAACTGAAGCTAAAAATGTAATCTGTTTGTTTCTAATTTTGCATGCATAAGTTAAATCACTTAAATTTCGGGATAACTAATAATTCAATTAATTGAACTTTAAAAAATGCCCTAATTGCTTTAATTGTTAATTAAATTGCTAATGGCTAATTTAATTCGCCTAATAAAATGGTTAGCACTTAAAATTGCTGCATATTTAAATTTTCCATGTCATCATCCTTGTTTGAATGCATTTGTATTGATTTTCCTTTTTGTTATGTTTTGGGGTAACCGTAGACGACGACGTTGCTGAGTACCCCGACATCTCCGAGGATCTAGCCCAGTACCAGGCTACTGAGCCAACAGGCAAGCAGCCCCTCCCCAACTTTCTCATGTGATGCCTATGCCTGTCTTGCATGCTTTAGGACTTCCGTTCTGTTGTGTCTTACGATTCCTACTAGAATTGCATGGCCTGTTAGAAGTCCAGATATTCCTGATATGCCTGCCTATATCCTATGCTTGCTTTCCAGTTACTATCTACTAGCATGCTTAGGAGTTGATTGTGGTCTATCACATGTTTAGCTGGTATATCTTAATAATTGAAGACTTGCTATGTGGGAATCACTTTATTATATTAAAGATAAGGCACCGGCGGAAGGCCAATTATGGTGTTTTGTTCTGCTAGTGTCGCCTAGGAAAAACCGTTCTTTTCCGCTTATCCAAGAACGAGCGCCCTACCCACACGTGGGAAGACTTATGGAATCCCCCGCAACTTAGTACCGGATCTGCTATATTGGTTAGGGAGCCACAAAGTAGTTCGGGTGTTTACCATTTGGAGCATACGCACAAGCATGTTGAAGATGAGAGGTTACAATTATGGGGGGCGCATATAGGTTGCGGAGCGTTTGTTTATCGAGTGTGGAAGGAGGAGCAATCGTATGAGTGTTATCCTCCCGAAGCCATTCACGCAACGTTCGGGCCCGCAAAGGAGTTTCGGCCGGGCTCCCGATGTGGATCAGTCTCAGATAGGTGGCTCTCTATCCAATGTAGTAGAAATGGGGAAGGTCGTGTTGAGATACCTAAATGCCTCTGTGGCATGTGGTTGATTGAACGTGTATGGTTACATTTGGGCACCCCTGCAGGGTTAAATCTTTTCGAAAAGCCGAGTCCGCGGTTATGGACGACTTGGGTAATGTGCTGGCTAAAAAGATCATAGACATCACTGTATATCATAAATAGCTAAATTGACTAGTAAATAGCCATATTCCAATCATAACCTGCTAAAACTTGATCAACGTGTGAGTGTCCGGACTTCTTCCTCGTGGGTATATGATATGATGGAGTTGTCTCAGGACGGGTATTGCTTGGTGAGTAGTTTAGCCAGTAGCGCAAGCGCTCTCTTCCCTTCTTCTAATTAGACGCAAGTTGTAGAGTGTCTTCTGTAGTTGTTAGGTGCTACTGCTGCAAGTCCACATACAGCCCCTTTTCAACCCCAATGCATGTGCATCGTACCTTCTTTTCCTCTTGTGCGTTAGACTTGCTGAGTACCCCCGTACTCATACCATCGGGTGTCCGGTGCCCGTGTTTTCACCGATGCAGGAGCGACAGCAGAGTTTGACGATCCAGATGGTGGCTACTACGTAGAGTTTGACACCGACTACGACGAGTAGATCGAGATCCTAGGCGGCAGCCTGAGACCACCGTGGGCGGGTCCCCTCTTTTATTTTTCGGCCTTTGGCCTTTGATGTAGTCTGTACTCAGACGAGTGATTGCTTCCGCTGTATTTTCGGGACGTATGATCCCCTGTGATGTAATAAAAGTATTTCGAACTAAGTTCATTTATCTTTTTTTTTGTGTCGTACTTGTGCATGTGATGTAATCCAATTGTGGTTCTACTTGGCGAAAACTTATTTCCGCTAAGTGGGGCTTACACTCCAAGTGACCGGTTCCGCTGGAGGAGGCGCCGTTGAGGATCTTAGGCCACTTGCACACCGCTTCCTGTAGCTTCTTGCCATCTTCGAGTACTACTTCACGGTACTCGAAATGGCCATCGACCCACACCCACGAGGTTCGCCGCCTCTTTGAGCCGGTAGAGGAAGAGGAAGTGGCGCCGCTACTACTAGAATGAACATTGGATGAATTGGTTTCTTGGGTAGGTTGGAATTAGGGCTGAGTATAGGGCGGAATTTGGGTTGAGTAGTTCATGTAGTCTTCGACACGAATACCTAATTCATCGGCTGCAAAGTTGATCATCGGCTCGGGGATGAACCCCTCGGGGTTTGGGTTGAAAGGACGGGGGGAGGCTCCATGGATGAGAAGTGTGGGAATGTATGATGAGAAGTATGGGTTGAGTGCGCAGAATGTAGGGGGTGACAGGCCCTTTTATAGCATAAAATAGAGCCATTAAAAGTTTAAATTTGAAAAATTCGTATAAAACAGGCAAACAGTGCCCTTCTCGAGCCGTGCCTACCGTGCCGAGCACGGCCCAACAGGCGTCGCGTGGCAGGCGTGCCCGCTCCGCGACCGTTGGCGTCGCACATGCCGCTCCCCGGACGCTCCCTCCCGCGCGCCGTTGTCATGCCGCACGTGCCTCAATCGGGCCGACGTGCCGTCGTGAGCCGTGCCGTGCCACGGGGAGGCACGTTTCTACCGTGCCGTGCCGGGCCAGCCCACAGGCCGCGAATCCGAGCTGGGCACGGGCCCTGCCCGTGCCGCGACACGGCCTGTTTAGTACCGTGCCGGGCCATGCCTTTTAACCCGTGCCTTGTGGCAGCCCGTTTGGCCCGGCCTAGATGGACAGCTATAATTTCGGCCTGTTTAGTACCGTGCCGGGCCATGCCTTTTAACCCGTGCCTTGTGGCAGCCCGTTTGGCCCGGCCTAGATGGACAGCTATAATTTCCACACAACGCTTCTTACAAGTGCTTTTCCATTTGAGGGTGTTTGTTTAGGCTTCTACTTTTGGACCTCAAAAGCAGAAGTAGAAGCCCAAACAAACAGGGCCTAAGTCCGCACCAGTCAGTTTTTTTTATGCTATAAAAATATCCAGTTAATTCAAAAGTCCTGATAATGTCCATGTAATGTTACGAAAACAGAATACAAAATGACAAATCTCCGCTTTAATATACAATCCTGATGTTCACATAAACGCAGTTCAATCATATTTGCAGGGCCTCGTCTTCAGTTTCTAAGATAATAGCACCTCCAAACACGCACACACACCCATCCAAATTTCATTTCAATGAAAATATCTTGCTAAAAAAGACAGACGTAAAACGTCATCAGTGTTGTAAATGCTAACCAAGACATGTCGCTATACCTATTCTGCTTAATGGACAGCCCCTGTAATCCTGGAATTGCAGCGTAACTAACTAAAGTGAGATAAAGCATAAGGGCCCGCTTGGATTGTCGGTACAGATTACGGTGCGGAAATATTTCCCGACACGTTCCATTCTGTTTTGCCCAATAAACGCTGATCCAAGCGGGGCCTAAGGGGGCAGTTCGCTGGGAGATTCCTGCCCCGGGGAGTGAATGGTTAATATATAGAATGAGCGATGAGTCAGAATTGTATCTACATTTAACTGCCTTTTGTATCAGAATCATCTCTGTGAACGCTAGCATCAGAAGATTTCTTTGTCTCTGGGGAAACTGGTTCTTCCTGTTCTTTGGCAGGAGACGGGGCATCTTCAGCAGTTGGCCCCTTCTGCTCATCACAAGAAGAGCATCTTTGATGTAAGGGCGCGCCAAATAGTACTTTCTGCACAGCTGGCTGGTCGAGAGCTGCAAGCAACCAGAGTGTTTGTATATGTCAGGTAAAACAGAAATAAGATCAAACCAATTGCAAGGTACAAGGAGCCTGTGGCAGGGCTCACCTATCCTTTCTGCAAGACTTACAGAACTCCAGGTGACGAAGAAACAAGAAATCGCCTGGACATGAGATAGATTTGGAGATGTTTTAATAACATAAGAAAGAAGAAAAAAACTACTCCCTCCGATCCGGTATAAATGTCGCCGGAAACCAACTGATTACGTACAACTTAACAGTATAACTCACGACACTTTTTTGGGATCAGAGGGAGTAGCATGATTACATGCTTACTTCCAATGTCTGGAATACTTTGTATTTGGATTCATTTTTTTGGCCTTCATATATCCGTAATAGTATATTACTTTTCTCTTCTTGTACATTGCAAGCCCAAAAACAGTGGGGAAAAGATCATGTGTGTACAGAAGATAACTTCTCTTTTTGTACAGTGCAGAGAGCAATATTTTTGCATGTATAGATACTCTAACATGCTCAAGTACTATTGTTTTTTACCTGCACCGGTGCTCAAACCAATAGGTGCATATTTTGAGGGTATTCCGATTAATTTCAATCATACAGCTACTCGTATACCTCACAAATTCAATGTAACTGATAAGAAAATATTCCAAGCGTGAAAGTGCTCCACATTACCTGAGGAAGGCCTGCTGTATACAACATAGATAGAAGAGATAGTACTCTCAGAACCTCCCTTACTTTGCCAATCGGCTGAGAGCATCCTTTACATTTCCTTAAAGAACCGTACTTGAGCTAGAAACCAAAAACTTTTATTAGCTCACCTTTAAACTGGAATTGCAAGGCGTCAATGGAATATTTATCTTTGACCAACAATTAGTTAAACAATATGATACAAAATTGATTTGCTGGGAAGTGATTAAAAAATTAAATCCAACAGTGCCGATTTGTGTCATGTAATTTCACTTTAACTGGCCAAAATAATTCTGGAAAAAAAGTGGACGCCTTACATCTCAAAATGGAAGGAATAACAGTTAACACTGAATCTGACAACGAAAATTTAACAAACATGAGAGCAAAGATGCTGAGACTAACATTCCTCAATCCTAAATTAATAAAGCGACTATTATAGGAAAGGGTCTTAAAAGAAACATAGCAAACAAGACGAGAGAGCCTGTAATCGAAAATGCGTCAAATTAGCAAAGTTCAGCAGTGCAAACTTCCAAAAAATATGCAGCTAGTGTACACTACTTCATTCGAGTGTTATTGCTACATCCTAAATTACACAGAGCAAACTGCATAGAGAAGTCATATAATACCGCATACCCAAACTTAAAAGTGATGGATGATCAACTGATGGCACGATACATAAAGACTGCAGGTCGACTTTCAAGGTTCATCTCAAACAATTTTGAAGGAAAGAATTCTGGTCAAGCAACTACATACATGCATTAAATTGCCAAAATATCTCAAGATTGCAGATCAAATCCATTATATACCAAAATGTGGGAGTTGTGCAGAAAACATGCAACTTGGTAAAGCTTTCAGGACTACTGAGAACCAGACTGTTTACAGCTAATTCATCATAATTCATGTGCACGTGACAACAATCATGTGTTTCGATTCAATTACAAATAACTTCAAGCAATCAACACCAATGTACGAAGAAGCAATCAACAACCAATGCATGGACAACCGAAGCACAACAGATTGTCAAGTAATTTTAACTGAGTGCTATTCATAAAACTACCACACTTCACTCATGGATCTTAACTCAAGTATGCCCCTGGGGACCGTTCAATTCTTGAAATGGTAAAGAAAGGCCACCAATATGCAGCAAACAAATTATCTCAAAGCTCTAATGCTAATGTGTTATGACCAGCATTACGTATAGCCGGAGGAGGCCCAATAGCATATCTAATTAGGGGCTTGGCCCAACTTATCTTTATTTCTATTAGCTCGTGAGGATTATATAAACAATTGTAGCGCTACGCTTTGGAATTAAGCAATAAGACATATCTATTGCCCGACTCCCTCAGGAGCCGGAAACCCTAAACCCTAGCCGCCTCCTGCGCCATCGCCTCCTCCACCGTGCGACCACGGCGCCGACTCGCCGCCGCCCGCGCACAGCTCCCCGCCAACCCTTCCTCTACCCGTATAACCTAAGACCTAGACCTGGTAGGAACCCAACTCCTATCATAATGCATCATACATAAATAGCACGTTATTGCGAGGAAAACTACAATAAACTACATGTATTCATAAACAGAACTTAAGTACGAAGACACACAAAACAGAAGGGAAGGAAAAAAAATTCAATCTACACTCCAGCTTTGTTCACTTAGTAAACACAACTGGCATTACTCATAAGTTCAAATTATGCTGTTTATATTTAAGAGAACAACATAGCTTACGCAAACGTTGTACAGTGGGAACATTGACATTGACAGCTAAATAAAATCAAATGAGCAAATGTTCGAAGCATGCAACCAATGGGGTCTCGAAATTTATAGCACAAGAACAAACATATATTTAGATCAGAAGACACTGTAAAGCATACCTCTGATGTAAGCATGATGGACAGTGATGTTATCATAGGAAAGATGCAAAGAGCATCTGGAGTCGTCAGATCAGTAAACCAGAATGCTCCACCCCCTTTTAAAGATGGAACATTCTCAACCATGTTTGATATCTATAAGCACGAGAGGAGAATGAAAGTCTGTGAAAACAGAAATGATGAAGGTGGTTGTGGTGGTAATGGAAGGTACTAAGAGTTAGCTAAACAGATGGTTCAGCACGTTAAGTCAACTTACAGCAATGTGAAGAGTTATTAGGGTATACGGTGTCACGGCAAGTGGAAGATATACTGCAAGACCTATTCTGCATGAACAAAGGGAAGCATTTAGATCTTAGAGAAACCCATGCAAGCTCCCAAAAACAACAGGTAAGAGCCAAAGAAAGATAGGTATCATTTATAGCATAAGGTTAAATTTGTCAGCCAAAGGGAATTTGCTTAGCTCAACAAGTAAGCAAAGAGATCAGAGGAAATAAGTTGCAAGTGGAAATGACAGATAACCTATACAGTACACAGCAACATGAATTATTATTATTATTTTGGCTAAGGCTAGGCAAACACACCACAGCACCATAGTATTATTAGGGCAAAGTAAGAAGTAAGGAGTTAACTTAGTTCACACTTCAGGTATGAAGTGCACACGCTAAGTTTTCGTAGCAAATAGGCAATATGATTGAGATATGGACACTGTACAACAACAAAATAATTTCTCTGCAACAACACACTCTTTTTCTTCTGGAATTGCAAATGCAAGAACACACAAAAAAAAGGCCCGAGCTAAGTTTTTTAATTTATATGACAGTAAGACAAACAGAGTCAAGAGTATTTGGGTTGGTTTCCTTTTTATGTTGGGTTACACAGCTGATAGCCCCCGACGGCAACAGGTTTTACATTTTTTTTAACTGTGTTGCCTGTTAGGCTTCGAACTTCATTTCACTTCCTTATCTATGAACTTCGTTTTGGTAAGGTTTGTGTACCCTTTACTAATCACATGACTGACACTAACACACCTGGAAGTTTTCATAGATTGCTTAAGTGAGTTCTCATTTCATAGACTGCTCCATGTTGATACGATCACCCTTTAGTACAACAAAGCCTTTCGTTCCAAGCTAGTTGGGGTAGGCCAGATATGAAACCCAACAAAAATCTGTGGCAACCAACGAGTGAGGAGAGGAAATAAATAAAGTACAAAAACAGTAAATTAGGGTTGCGGCACATGGGTTGCTCATTTCCATGTAATCCACCAAGTGCCAATACATTCAAATCCTTCAAGTCTCTTTTTTACCACCTCCTCCTATGTCAATTTTGGTCGCCTCCTGTGCCACTTAGTATTTTCGCTACTTAGAATCCAACTATTCACTGGTGCTTCAGGAGGCCTCCGTTGGATATTCCCAAACCACCGTAGTCGGTGTTGGACAAGCATCTCTTCGATCACTGCCACCCCTACCCTATCACGTATTACCTCATTCACCTTAGTCGGTGTCCTTTCTTGTATGGTCACACATCCAACTTAGCATGTGCATCTCTATGACACTCATTTGTTGGATGTGTTGTCTTTTAGTGGGACAACATTTCTGCTCCATATAGCATCGCAGGTCTAATTGCCGTCCTATAGAACTTACCTTTTAGCTTTGAGTCACCTTCTTGTTACAGAGGATGCCACAAAAATAACATTGAGCATAAAAAATCCAGATTCTAACTTTTCGAGGGTTTGCCAAGAAAAAGGAAATAAACAATAATTAAATTCTTATGTAGAATAAAAGGTATATAAGTACTTATATATGTGCAGTTCTTCGCATAAAAAAACATGTGCCTTTATGCAAATGGAAAATTAATTTGAAGTTGTACATGTGTAATTTTATTCTCAACATTTTGTTAAGAAGAATCCTTGTCATCTATCTATTAGTCCATGTCAGTAGAAATGCCAGGCCTTCAACTTAATCGCTTTAGGTCTCGGATGAAATAATCTAGCACCACTTTCCACTTGAAAGAAGAAACATAGGGGAACCACAAAAATTTCATGTTTTCTCTTACATGTTAATCTTAAACATCACATATGTCTCTTCTTTCATTCAGCGAGAAAAGTTAAAAGATTTAGGACATTTCTCAGAAAGAAACATTACGCCAAGTCGCCAACAACACCATCGAAACATGCTTAATAGTGTTAAAACATAAACATAAGTAAGCAAGCATATTGCATACTTTTTTAGTGAAGACCATACAGCACGCACAGCTTCTTGTCTTGATGCATCATCCTTAGTCTGCAGCAAATGATTGTGTTTAGTTAACTTTCTTGACAACAGAATATGTAGGTTTACAACAGAATAGGAGTACTAAAAAATTCTAAGAGTATTTCACTTCTCTTGGTGCAGGGATCATGAATAATATCAATATACTTACATTCTTCAACAACTTGCTAGTTTGTTGCACCTCCTCACGCATCTCCTATGTAAGTTTGAAGCATGAAAAAGAGTAAGGTTTAAGCCTGTGATCAAAACATGCAAATTTTCAATTTTATTTTAGTTAGCTCTGTAGTAAGTTAGATCATTTTTGCAATACATGAGTTCTGCAAGAATTTCATACGGAATAATTGATATCCTAAAGGATACTCGAAATTTTCTCACACTCAAAACAGGGCGTTGATGAGTTAACATAAGCAACCAATTCTTTTGATGGGATCCGCCTAACACACATTTACTCATTGATACTACATTCACACTTACTCAGGGATATTGAATTCAAAACAACCATTTACTCATGGATAATGCATACATGCCGATATGTAGTAAACAAGTTTTGAATTGTGGTCATGTGGTAAAACTCCGTGCAAACAAAGTCAACTTTTCATGCAGAAAGTTGGTTTAATTCTTGCAACCAAAGATGAAATAACATATAACGAATAACTAATTGGCCAATTGGGTACGTGCAATCAGTGAAAAAACAAGGTATGAACCTGTTATGGCGCCCAATATAAGTATGAGTAATTTGTTCTAAGATGTATGAGAAAATTAAACGCAGCAAGAAACATAGTTATTAGATGTGGATGAAAGATTATTTAACTCCACGCATAAAGATCGTTCCATTCTCATTGAAGGAGAAACTAACTGGGCACACGCAGCTACTGACTATACAATATACTAGCCTACTTACTCAATAGCGCCCAGTAAAAGACTTAAAAGTACGCGAAAGCTAAACCGAGTAACATGGGTAATTCCTTAACAAAATCTTACATATATTCGTTTCCTGGCAATCATCCACAATGTGAACGGCACCGACCGTAGCAGTACCGTGGACAGAGCAATAGAAATCCACCTGTAGTGCAAAAAGAAAGAAAAATGTACTCAGGAGACAAAAATTCAGCACCAGTGAAGAGCGTAAAATCCTCAAACCCCTAATTAAACTCTGACCAGTTAAGACCGGTGAAGGAATGGACCGCGTCGATGAGATGCTGCACCGCCCCGACGGCCATAGAGGAGTCCTCCGCAGCCCACGCCACCTCGCCAGGGAAGCTCGCCGCGGGCGCCGCGGCATTGGCGGCATCGGTGAGGACGTCGGTGAAGCCGATGTCGCGGGAGGAGGTGGAGAAGCTGCGGCGGGGTGGTCCGGTGAGGAGGTGGAGACCGAATGGGAGGAAGTTTAGGGTTTGGGATGTTCCGCAAGGGGCGAGCGCGATGTGAACCGATCGTGCTGCGGGTTGGGGTGGAAGGGAC
Source organism: Puccinellia tenuiflora (assembly GCA_012064385.1). Taxonomy (NCBI): domain Eukaryota; kingdom Viridiplantae; phylum Streptophyta; class Magnoliopsida; order Poales; family Poaceae; genus Puccinellia; species Puccinellia tenuiflora. The sequence goes on along the minus strand of QRDG01000451.1, from coordinate 857,336 downwards.
GAGGGCTTTAGGGGATCTCCGGTGGAGTTTGATGGAATCGGTTGTGGGAGAGACGGACAGAGGCGGCGCTCGAGGAGATTGAAGAGGCCGCGGGAGGTGAGGTTTCTCCGCGCGGCGGCGGCCAACGCCATTGCCGCTCGGAGCAGGGTAGCCGGGAACGAGGGTGACGGTGGCCGTGGTCCGCGGAGGCAGGGTCAGTTGGGATTTTCTTTTATTCTCAGAAAAATTCTACGTCTTCTTCCTCTTCTTTTTTAAAAGAAATTAATTCTTCCGGCAGATTTTTATCTTCGAAGTGTCTAATTGGCATCTACTCCTACCAAATTTTCAATTTTGGTAGCATGTAAAGGCTAGACAATGACAAAAAGAAAAAACATCGCCACAAGTGTCAGATTGAGTGGATCGATAGACAGAAAATACAAATGATGTCCAATCAGGACTCAACAAGTGCAAAATAGCAAATGTGTTCTTTCTCCATACGACCAGTATCTTTTGCCATAGTAAAAAGAACTAGTTTACGCATAATCCATCACCGTTCAAATTTCAAGGGGGTTAGGCCAAGTTTGCAGCAAAAAAAAAAATCTAAAACTGAAGTATTTTAAAACCGCGGTATTAACATGGCAACGAATACTACAACTTATATAAAACACAGTTTTCATTTCTCTGTTTTGAAAAAAAAGAGGTCAAGAAGTCTTTTTCCTATATTGTAAAAAATGTGTTGTTATAGATACTACTATATAAAATGCAGTTTTATGTAAAGCCAAACGCCTCAAACTACTGAAAACCAGGGTATTTCTAGAAACCACGGTATTGTTAGAATACTTTACAAATATAAATGATCCTAAACGCACTCTTAATTTGGCCCCACATTTGTTTGTCGGCATTTTGACAATTTTTCATCATTTTCAATGTAAGCCCTCCCTCTCATATTAGGATATCTATTAGTTTTGATCAAAATCAAACTTTATGAAGCTTGACCAATTATAAAGAAAATATTTAATATCACTAATACCAAATTCATACAGTATGAAAATATATTTTATCATGGTTCTACAAAAAATTAAGATGATATTGCAGATACAAATATTTATTTCCATATACTTGGTAAAAAATTATGTAGTTTGACTTTGACTAAAACTAATAGGCATCCTACTAATATAGGAGGGGGGGGGGGGGGGTAAATGATAAAATCCCCCATGTTTGTTTGCACTTTGATCTTTTCAGATTTAGCATAAAAATAACAGCGAAACAACCCGCTTAGAGCAACTCCAGCCACCCCCCTCCCCCCAGGCCACGCTTTTCGCACTTTATTTCCGCCGACGGGCCATTTTCGTTCCAGTCGGCCCCGGGGCCTCGTTTTACGCTTTTGGCCCAAAATTCATCTGGTGTTCGCAGACCGAACCCACGGCGTTTTGGGATATCAAAGAAAAGCGCGCGAAAGAAATGGAAAACACGCGAAGGGTCCGGCGGGCCTGCCCTGGCAGCGACGTTTCATCCTCCTCATCGCCTCGTCCCCCGAGTCTGTTTAATGCCCGCTGGTCCGCCTGCCGTATGCCGTCGCGCTGATATCCCACAAGTATAGGGGATCGCAAGTAGTCTTCTCGGGTAGTGTAACCCAATTTATTGATTCGACACAAGGAGAGCTAAAGAATTCTTAGAGGTCTTCGCAGCTGAGTTGTCAATTCAGCCATACCTGGAGAAGCAAAAGTAACAAAAGAGGGATGAAAAGTAGCCGCGATTTGAGAACAGTAGTAACAGTAACACGAAAGCAATGATGGTGAAATATGGACCGGGTTCATAGTTTCACTAGATGTAACTCTCTTAAGCAAATAATCATGCATTGGGTGAACAAATTACAGTTGGGCAATTGACAGAATTGCATTAATTAGTTATGACAAAGAAACTAAGTTAATGAATCATACATAGTCATGTGTCCCACATATAGTTATATCTACTCGTAATGAGAATTCGCACAACATCTTTTGTCCTACCATCCGGTTTCAGTCGGGCCAATCAAGAAACTTATGGTAATTAAGGTGCTCCTTTTAATAGAGCACCGGAGCAAAGCATTAACATCCTGTGAACATATGTAATCCTCAAGTTACAGGTCATCCCCATTGATATCCCAAGCTGTCACCTTTGGGGTCGCCGGTTCAAACAAGTAACAGGTGCATACAACTTGTAGATACGATCTAAGCAACAATTCTATTCATGTAACATAACAAACCCAAATCTAAGATAATGCCACTCGTACACTAGTGACAAGCATTAAGCATAACAAGGGTGTGATTGCTTGCGTAGATGCGGAGTTGGATGGTGCCCCAGGCGAAGGCGTGGATGTAGCAAGTAGCAATTTCCCTCGTTAATGAACCGAGGTTTATCGAACCAGTAGGACTTTGAAATCAACAACAAAATGAATATTGAAGATCTGTGGCGCTTGATCTTCAACAGACGTGGACCTGCACACACTCAACCAAATACTTTGCCCCCAACGACGGAAATGTTGTCAATCTTTCCGGTCTCGCAGAAAACAAAGCGGTTAATTGTATGGTGAAATGGATGAAAATATGAAAATGGACCAGAGGTGTAATGATGATGAAAAGTGATGAATAAAGGTTGCAATTAATGTAAAAAGATGGATCGGGGGCCATGGTTTCACTAGTGGAGTCTCTCAAGTAAATAAAACACTCATATGATGGATAAACAAATTACAGCTGGGCAATTGACAAGATTATAACACAAACTTAATCTAGCTATGACAAAGAGAACATGATAATATTTATATAGGCATCACGACAATGAACAAAGACCGTTGAGTCCAACTGCATCTTTGTTTAAAAAGTCCACCGTGGGATCGCTATCCAGCCTGTCACCCATCGATATTAAGTTGCAAGCAACAGACAATTGCATTAAATAAAGCGCATGAAGTAAGCAATACTAATATCAAAAGAGACATTAACACCGATGTTTTACCCTTAGTAGCACAGCACACCCTCGCCCTTAGACGTTTCTATCACTCGTCCCAGAAACAAAAGGGGGCATGAACCCACTATCTAGCATAAATACTCCCTCTTGGAGATACACACAATCACTTGGTCAAAGTAACTATGCACATCTGAGAGCATGCAAGAACATAAATAACCGTATAAGAATTATGCACAGTCTGATCATAACTTCATAATCCATCGGATCCGAACAAACACATCACATAGCATTACAATAGTCGATCTTGATCATGTTAGGCAGCTCACAAGATCATAACACATGAAGCACAAGGGAGAGGGACTACCATCTAGCTGCTGCCATGGACCCGTGGTCCAAGGTGTGACTACTCACAAATCATCCCGGAGGAAGGCATGGCGATGAAGAGCCCTCCGGGATCGATCTCCCCTCCGACAAAGTGTCGGGATCAGCTTCAGAATCACCCCCGAACTAGGATATGTTGGCAGCGCCTCGGGGGGACTTCTCTAGAAAATAATGGTCGCCTCAACGTTTTTAGGGTTAATGTGATTTTATAGGCGCCGGAGGGGGTCGAGGGGATGCCCACATGGTAGGGGCGGGTCCCACCCGCGGGTGGACCCCTGGCTGCGGCAGCAGGCCGCCCCTGGCCTGTGGGGCGCCTCCGAGGCTGCCCTCTGGACTCCGTCTTCGTCTTGGCGTAAAAATAATTCTCGTAAATTTTCGTCCAGTTTCGAGAATATTTCCAGAAGTAAATTTCTGAAATACAAAAACAGCAAAAACAGGAAACTGGCACTAGGCATCTTGCCAATAGGTTAGTCCTACAAAATGCATAAAAATGATGTAATATGATAGTAGAAACATGTGAAAACATCACAAAGATAGCATGAATCCATCGAAAATTATAGATACGTTTGACACGTATCAGCATCCCCAAGATTAACCCTTACTCATCCTCGAGTAGGTAAGTGATAACAAAATAATTTTTGATGAGACATGTAACCAACACAATCATAATCAAGATAGTAATATAAAGCATACGATGTGAATGAAGTGATACAAAACAATTGTCTATAGTTGATAGCAAGAAAGCAATGAATAACCAAGTTGAATCATTCAAGCAAAATCTTTCATAAATAGTACGTTAAAGACATGAAAGCAATGTGACCCACATATTTGATTAATTATCAAAGGTAATAGTTCCATGACAAAAGTGTTTGAGAATCAAAACAAAGAAGATGTAAGTGTTAGCAAAAAGCTTCAACTTCCAACGACAAAGTCAATATAAAGATTCTTGTTTAATCTGACGATGCAATATGATCAATGATACCCAGGGTCAATGCTAGATGTTTGCTTTGGTGGAGATAGAAGAAAAAGGAAAACTTACTCAACATTAAAAGTAAACGAAAAGACCCTTCGCAGAGGGAAGCAGGGATTAGTCATGTGCTAGAGCTTTTTATGTTTTATAAAACAGAAGTAAAATAGTTTTGAGAGATGCATGCTTTTGTCAACGATTTCACAACAGAGAAGCTATCTAGTCCCCCATAAAAAGCAAGGCTTTTAGACTTGTGAGAGCAGCTAGTTTTTTAGAGGAACGAGTACATTCCTCTTTCTCCTTGGTTTCACCATTGTCCAATATTTAGAGTTGATTTCTCAGATTTTCATTGCGCGGAGGAGAATGGTGAGTTATATTTATATTTTGCTTAAGCTGCTCTCGGGTTGATTCAAGTGAAGACGTAAACCATCGACACCGGGTGAAAGGGGCGAAATGACCCTGCTTGTCACAAGTTATATCTAGCTCTCTACCGCTTCCTCATGAGCTTAAAAACAGAGGCACAAAAAGGAGTATTTTGAATATTTTAAAGGTAGAACATGACAAATTTACTTGGAATGGCAAGAAATACCATGCATAGGTAGATATGGTGGACTCAGCTGGCAAGATAGTTTGGCTTTGGGATTTGGATGCACGAGTGAACTCTACACTCAGTACAAATTTTTAGACTTAGCAAAGAAGGTATTTGAAGCAAACATCTAATGATTAACCGATAACATAGTAACATAAGACATTAGTCAATCATAACCATGAACACTCCACACTGTCACCCTTGTTGACCAAACAATTCTTTTGATGAAAATATTAGCTTTATGAATTAACAACTACGAAACACCACACAGTTTCAAGATTTTAACAATATTTCTGTACTAATCAATTCCACTAAAATAACCATCAAGTTTAAGCATTCATCTTAATATCTCAAAACAATTGTGAAGCATCAAATATCCACACAATGATCTACAAGACTATGTAGGCTTTCATTTCATTCCAATATCACATGGATAGCATTTTGTCACTTTGACAATTCAAGCAATTTATCAATAACAACTCTCCTACAAGTATAAGTGAAGAACAAGAGAGTTTAACATCAACAACTAGTAGCTCTAAACAAGATAAAAGCTAAAAGCAAGAACTTACTAGCAAACAAACAGTAGCTAAGAATACTCAACACGATATAAGCGAAGCAAAGGAGTATTCAAATGAAAAAGCAGAGCGTGTCTCTCTCCCACACAAATAAAGCTAGGATCCAACAAGCATATGACCAGCAAAAAAAAAACAAAACTGAAAGTAAAAAGACGCTCCAAGCATAGCACATAATATGTAAAGTGATAAAAACTTAGTTCAACGAAGACGACCTCATGATAGTCGATGAAGAAGAGGGGATGCCTTGGGCATCCCCAAGCTTTGACGTTTGATGGTTCTTGATATTCAGAGGGGGTGCCATGGGGGCATACCCAAGCTTGAGCTCTGATCCATCTTCAATTTCTTCATTATCCTCTCCTTTGGAACTTAAAAACTCACTTCACACAAAACTTCTCATAAATTGATCAGAGGGCTAGTGCTCATAAATTAAAATGCACATGTGTTCAACTCAAGACCAATTGCAAACAACTTTATTGGGCATTAGCTACTGTTTACTAAGCCTCAATGTGGCACTCCTCCTCAAGAGTATCACATTTGACGATAGTAAAGAGACAAATACAAAATAAGAGGAGAATCTGTCGAAAACTGAACAGTCTGTAAAGACTGAATTTTGCGAGGCACTTCTGTAGCTCAAATCAGAAAACTCAAAACTAACGAACGATATAGAAAAGTATCGGGCTTACTGTCTAAAACTATCAGAAAAAAATAAAATTCAGGGATTTTCTGGATTTTTGAACAGTGAAGGACAGAAATCTGTCTGGACAGCAAAATAATACCTCGCACTTTCAATGCATTAGAGGCTAAACTTGGCACAAAAAATCAAAAGAAAAAGATACAATGAAATTGCTACAGAAGCAACAACTTCATGAATCAAGAAAAAAAACTGAAAGAAGATGGGTTGCCTCCCAACAAGCGCTTTTCTTTAACGCCTTTTAGCTAGTAGGCGCAATGCCAAATATCAAGTCTTTTCAAAACCAAGGGCATTATCATTCTTACCAAGTTCATGAATTGTGAAACTTGGAAAAGTACCTCCGTTAATACTATTAGTAGCAACAATTGGTGGGGTAAAAGTAATTTTACCCAATGGGGCTCCTCCCCTCGAATCCTTGGATATTGGAGCTTCCTTTGCCATCCTCAACTCCTCTTTTTCTGCAAACGATGTATTAACTTTAGTAGTATTCCTTGGCACAAATATGAATTTAGGCACTTTAGAAGCCGAAGTCACTTTGTTATTAGATTTGAGTGAAGAAAAGGTGGTTCCCAAGGTATCAACTACTTCCTCCAATTTATCAATTTGAGTGAAGTTATCTCCGGCGCTAAGCCGGCCGACCACCGCCGGTTTGGCACCGGCCAGAAAGTCGAAGGCGGTGGAGAAGGAGGTGGATGATATCGTGGCCTCCGCCCGGGCCGCGGCATACGCGAAGCAGGGGGTGGAGCCCGAGGTGGAGGAGCGAGGCGCTGCAGCTCCTGAGTCCAACACCGAGGTGATTGATCTTGCTCCTTGTTCTGTTTTGAGCGTCGAAGACTTGGAAAAGGCCGTTTATGCTCATTTGGCGTAGGCGGACGTGTGCATCGAGGCGATCAACGCCAACACGTCCGTGGCGAAGTTGGAGGCCGCCAAGAAAGTCACGGCGGAGAAGGAGGCTGTGAAGGTGGCTGCGCCGGTTCCTCCTCAGCAGCCGGCCGTGACGAAGGAAGTCGCTAGTGAGACGAACGAGCCCATGGTTGTGGAGAAGGGCGCGCCGGCTGCTCAGCCGCAGCCGGCAGATGATTCTGTTGTTCCCACCAATAAGGTGGAGGAGACTGTCGGGGGCGTGAAGCAACCCGCAGACGATGCGTCCGCACCATCGTTGAAGCGCCCGAGGAGAAAGAAACCGGTGGCCCTGGGCATGTGTGAAGGGTAGGGTTTTGTCGTGGAAGCCTCCTTTTTGCATCTTGCGTTTGGAGTTCCTGATCGCCGTGTGTTATTTTTTGATGTAGGAAGCCGCTTGCAATAAGTGGGCCCAAGCCGGACGCCCCGGTGGAGGTTGTCCCCAAGGTGGCCGAGCAGGTTCCGGAGACGCAGGTGGTGAACCCTTCTTCGTATCCTGAGGTGGTGATGAGGGAGATGGCTCCCTTCAAATCTCCGCCTCTGGTGGCGGCTCCTGATCCGCCGGCTTCAAATGTCGGCGGGGAAGTTGTCGTGGACGCGCCCGTGACGGCTCCCCCACCGCCCGCGGTGACAGGGGAGTATTTCCTTCCTTCGGCGTCCTTGGTGGAATCGGCTAGGGACAAGGCCATGGAGGCGGTGATGGCGTTGATTCCAGGCCCGCGTGATTTGACCTTGCCGCGTGTCCTTCCATTCTCTGGTCCGTTCCCGGTAGGGTTGGACGAAGCCGGCCATTTCCCGTTGGCTGCGCTGGTGCAGGAGAGGCACCAGGAGCAGACGGCCGACATTTCGTTGCTGCGCCAGACCATCGAATACGCGCTCAACTCCACCTCCAAGGAAGTCACGATGTTGAAGAAAGAGCTTGAGGCCGCCAAGGGTAAGTCTTGCTTGTTTCGTTTTTTACATCTTTGGCTTCTCTTTTGGCTCTCACTTGATGTTGGTTTCACTTTGTTTCAGGCGATGCAACTTCTCGGGCCAGCTTGGCGAAGCGACTGGCGGAGTCCGTCCCCGCGACGTCGTACCGGGAGGGGATGAAGCAGAAGGACGACGCCCTCGCGTCGATGAAGGACGAGCTCAAGGCCGCAAAGACCAAGTCGGATGAAACCGGCTTGAGGCCGAACGGCTGCGGGAGGATATGAAATAGTTGCGGTCTGCGGAGCAGCAGAGGCTCACTGAAATTGAATCCCTTCGCATGAATGGGGAAGATCTGAGGACTAAGCTGAAGGAGGCCGTTGAAGAAAATGAGAAGATTGCTCGAGAGTTCAAGCAGTGTAAACATGAAAATGAACAACTCGTAGGCAATCTGCTCGCGGATGCAGTGATCGTGGAGAAGATCATCCGTGGTACGCTGTCTTTTGCTACTTTTCCTCTTTGTGTTTTGTCGTCTTTTCCCTGACTTTTACCGGTTTGGCTTGTAGGTTTCTATCCCGAGGCGGACAAGCAAGTGCGGAAGGCGGCTGCCACTGCGCGCTTGCTGCCGGAACATTCTGGCGCCGTAGCGGGGAAGGTGCCTACGACTGAGTCCCGTTTGCTCTAGTTTAGCAAGGAGCTGAAGGCTTTGAAGGATGCTGCCGGCAATGTTCTTGAAAATCTATGGCCGGATTCTCCGGTCCCTAAGGAGCTATACGATCTGTCGGTCCGCCTTAGCGGGGCACCGACCGGCATCGACGAGCAGATGGAGATGGCGGCTCGGGGCGGTGCCGACATGGCCTTGGCGCTGGTGAAGTCCTGGTACCCGGATGTCCAAGATGATATGCTGGTTAGAGGCTTCCGCACCGGGACCTCGTTTGAGAGCTTGCGCCCTGCGGTTCAGTCGGCCGCAAGGAAGATTGCTGCTCTGGTCGACCTCTCCGAGCTGGTTCCTGCTGAGCCGTCTACGACAACTGAAGGCGTTGCTGCTGCTGTCGATATCACTCCTTAGCTGATCCACTTGTTCCCCGGGATGCCGGGAGTATTTATTAAGTTGATCTCCAGAAACAGTCGTGCTACCTTACTTTGTTGTTTGTCATGAACAATTGTCTGCTATATTGTCAATTCTGCTTTTGATGTATTTCTTTGTCTTTGATGACTGTCGTGGTAGTTTGTGTTTTGACCTGGTGATGTTCACCATGCCTAGCCCCCGAATTTTGGGTCGGCTTGAGTAGCGAGTCAGATCGAAATTGTTTGAATGTCTTCTTTTTACAGCCCCGAGTCCTTAGACTTGGGGTGTTGATGTGCGTCCGGGTCTGCGTAGCCGACTTGGCGGGTACGCAGCCCCCGGGTACGAATTTTGCCGTGTTACGGCTTGCAGCCCCCCGAGTCCTTAGACTTGGGGTGATGATGTACGTCCGGGTCTGCATAGCCGACTTGGCGGGTACACAGCCCCCGATTCCTTAGACTTGGGGTGATGACGTACGTCCGGGTCTGCGTAGCCGACTTGGCGGGTACGCAGCCCCCGGGTGTGATTTTTGCCGGGTTGCGGCTGCAGCCCCTGTGTCCTTAGACTTGGGGTGATGATGTACGTCTGGGTCTGCGTAGCCGACTTGACGGGTATGCAGCCCCCGGGTATGATTTTTGCCAGGTTGCGACTGCAGCCCCCGAGTCCTTAGACTTGGGGTGATGATGTACGTCCGGGTCTGCGTAGCCGACTTGGCGGGTACGCAACCCCCGGGTATGATTTTTGTCGGGTTGCGGTTGCAGCCCCCGAGTCCTTAGGCTTGGGGTGATGATGTACGTCCGGGTCTGCGTAGCCGACTTGGCGGGTACGCAACCCCCGGGTATGATTTTTGCCGGGTTGCGGCTGCAGCCCCCGAGTCCTTAGACTTGGGGTGATGATGTACGTCGGGGTCTACGTAGCCGACTTGGCAGGTACGCAGCCCCCGGGTATGATTTTTGTCGGGTTGCGGCTGCACCCGGGTCCTTATACTTGGGTGATGATGTACGTTCGGGTCTGCGTAGCCGACTTGGCAGGTACGCAGCCTCCGGGTATGATTTTGCAGTTTGTCGTCTCCACGTGTCGCAATTGTTCTGTCCGGCTTGCGCTTTCTCTATTTTTCCTTCTCGGCTTCCGTGCATGGGATCCTCTGCGGTTAACCTACCGTTCCGTATCCTTCACGATTTGCGTGCTCTAGGCTGGCTGCCACGTATCGTCTGCTTAGTCGGGGGTGACGGTTGGGTTTCCCACGTTGTCCCCCCCTTTCCGGTATAAGTAACTGATGGATCGTGGCTTGTTATTCATCTGCTTCCACTTCTTCTTCCTCTTCTTGTTTCACCTCTCCTTGCCATGGCACCGAAGTTGGAGTTCGAGGAAGTTGCTAGCGGCTCTGCTAAGCGTGACGCGGTCGCCCACCAAAGCGCGGCCGTGGCGAGAACAACCGCGGCTCCGGTCGTGGACGTGGTCGTGGCCGCGGCTGTGGCCGTGATGTCTCGCCCCTGTCGCATGCGATTGAGGAGGACACGATGAGTGTCTCCTCTGACTCTTCTGGTTCTCCCATCATCATGAATTGGGATACTTTCCCCATTACTAAGTTCGTGCTGACGCTGATGGAGCCCGCGGCTCGTGTCCAGTGGCTCCCTCGGGCCATTGCCAATGTACTGCCGGGGGAGGGTTTGTACCGCTTCCTTCTCCACCGAGTAGGAGCTCGGCAGGGACCCTGGGAGGTGCTTGCTCATGTCGTCACCAAGCAGGAGGGTGGCGCGGTTGTCCAGACGGCGAAGTTCTACAGCGGGTGGAGGGCCTTTGCTAGCTTCTACCGCTTCGGCTCCGCATTCATCGTCCGCTTCCAGTTGAAGCGGCAACTTGGTGTCTTCTACATCAAGGTGTTTGACGGCACCCTCTGCCTCCGGGAGTGGAACGAGGATGATGACGATCTGTCGTCGGGTGCAGCCTAGATAGGGCTTAGTAGCCGGCTTGTAGTTGGTGCGAGGGGTGTCCGCCTGTGGGCCTCCTTCTCTTGTTCATGTACTTTCTTTTATTTTGAACTGTAAGCCCTTCTGGCACTTGCTGTAATCGTCACTTGGGGTTTGTGTGAAACCGGGTGCAGCTTCGCCGTTTTTAGCTTCTGCTTTGTGTGCTTGTGCCGGCTTCCGGACTTTGCTTTGATTGTATTGCTCTTGACCCGGATCTCGGGTGCCGTAGCCGGCAGGCGGTGTTTTTGTGCATGAGACGAATGACGAATTGATTAGTTTCCATGGTTAGCTATTGTCACTTTTACTTGTTATGATGAAGTAAGTTATTCACTTGTCCGCGACCGCCCCTTCTTTGATTCGCGTGTACTTCACCGTCGGGCGGGATCATACACACTACTACGAAATTAAGGTTCGTGTTGCTGAACAAGAGTTTTTCCAGCCGGCAACTGACTCCGTTCGTACGTTTTTCGCATACAGGCAACCTCCAGCTTGTTCCCTTGCCGACCTTAACCGGATTCGAAGGGTTAACCGTTTAGCGCTTTGTATGTTAGTCGTCCGTAGTAGAGGAAAAGGTTGCCGTCTGCCGGCTTGGCCGAGCTTGCAAAGCGAGATTTTTCAGCCGACACTACTTTCCTTAAGCGTTTTTCACGTGTTTGGCATCCTCCAGCTTATTCTCTTGCCGGCCTTAACCGCATTCGAGGATTTAGCCGTTTAGAGCTTATTCACGCTACTCGGCCGTGGGAGGGAAGTTTTGCCGGCTGCCGGAGCAGCCGGAAAATTGAGAAAAGCAAAGGCGGAAAGAGAACAAAAGTTGACTCAAGTGTTCATCATTTTCATTTCTTTATTGATAGCATGGACGATACATACATTGTGCTCTCTCAAGTGTAGAAACGGCGCAGGAGGGATGCATTCCATGGCCTTTCTATTTCATCACCTTCTTTATCCAATTTGTCCTTCTTGTGCTCGCGGGCATCGATGAGGTAGTAAGCGTCGTTGATGAGCATTTTGCTGATGATGAATGCACCCTCCCATGGGGATGACAGCTTGTGCATGCCTTTGGTGTCTTGGATTAGCCTGAGCACGAGGTCGCCTTCACGGAAGCGGACGTGCCGGGCATGCCGGCTATGGTAGTTGCGCAGCTTCTGCTGGTATATTGCCGATCTTGACTCGGCGAGTTGGCGTGCTTCTTCGAGTAGATCGACTCCGTCTTCGCGAGCTTGCTTGGCTTCTGCTTCCGTGTACATGACGACTCGGGGCGCATCGTGCTCGATGTCGGTTGGAACGATCGCCTCGGATCCGTAGACCATGAAGAATGGGGTGAAGCCGATTGAGTGATTTGGAGTCGTCCTTAGGCTCCAGAGGACTAATGGCAGCTCCTCCAGCCATGCGCCGGCTGCCCGCTCGAGCGGCTCGACGAGCCGGGGTTTGATGCCGGACAGGATGAGTCTGTTGTCTGTTTGATTGCGGGTGAGCGACGGAGGCGACGTCGAGTCGGATGCCTCCTCTGTCGCTGATAATCCCCAAGAGCAAGGAATCACTGTAGCACAATTCGATAAGTATTTGAGTGTCAAACCCACGAGGAGCTAAAGGTAAACTATCTATTCTCTAAAGCCCTATAACCCTCTTATATGGCCTTTTATGCAAAGCAATAAATTTGAGTATGAAAGGAACTAACTAATGGAAGCAAGTGATGTGGAGTAGGTTTATCTAGCAACAAGTTTCTAAGAGCAAGTTTTCTAATGCAAGTTTCTTAAAGTAGCAAGTAGCAAGGATCTCAAGTAGCAAATATCTCAAGGGAGCAAATGTTCTGGCAATTTTTATTTCATTCGTGTGGTTGTCACAATTAGTGAAGCACATGTTTTAGTCTTAATTGTTTCTTCTAGGGGGGAGCCATAAATAGGTGTAGCCAAGTAAATGAGCAAATTACACAACTCTTATGATGGATCTCATGGCCAATTAAATGTGCAGCACAAGAATTATTAAGACATAATTGTCCCACCATAGCCTTAAGTTCTAGAGTCCCCCATATATATTCCCCCAATAGAGTAACTTCATGATTCGATCTCGGGTTTACAGTCCTCCCAAGTCTCCTCACTCCATTACCTTACCGGTGATCACCTTACATGCATTCCCGAACATATGTGTGCACTCATACATTGTACATCAAGACAATCATAAAAGATAACAAAACTTGTATGCAACCAATCAACGAACTATTTCACTAATGCCATGAACAAATCACTTCTCAAACATAGATGGAGAGACACAATAGATTATGGGAAAAGTATATTGAATCATACATCATGTTTGCCAAGAGTTTACAGTGGAGAGATGAGATGATCTTGCTGTAGGAGTTGATGATGAACACGCCGGAGGGGGGTGGAGACCTCCGGAGGTGGATTCCGGCGGCGTTTCCCCCCTCCGATCTTCTCCAGCAGCAGCCTTCTGTCTCTCTGTTTCTGGTTTTGTGTTTCTCCGCCGTCTCCTCGCGAAACTCCTTGGGGGGGCTTTTTATATAGGAGTTTTTAGGTCACGTGGAAGCTTCGGGAAGAAGGATCGACGCAAACAGAGCCACGAGGCCCAAAAGAGGTGGGCCCATGCGGCCAGGTATAGGGGCCGCGTGGGGCACCCTCTTGTGGCCCTCCGGCCTCCGTTTGCTTGCTTCCTTCGCTCCGAGGTCTTCCTCCTTCCAAAAAAATGATCCCCGTAAATTTGCAGCTCATTATGACGTCGTTAAGGCCCTGAAATAAATAAGGAAAGAAATAGGGTTTTTCTGCCTGCACAGGATTAATTCCATAAATAGGGGAAATCATTATTAATTACCAAAAGTCATTAAATAACAGTAATATACCCCTTATATGATGCAAATATGAATGGAATACAAGTGTTATAGTGCAAATTTCATGTATGCATTTTACATGCATCACATCCCCAAGCTTAACTCATGCTCGTCCTCGAGTATGGAAGTGATAAAACTAACATGAACTTTGCAATATAACAACAACATGGATATAAAAGATGATTTCTACTGCTACATAAATTCAAATGATTCATTATTCAAAGAAGTAGCAATATGCAAACAATTTATAAAGTGATATCAAGTATTCAATGCAAGGATGTTCAATGATAGTTCACAAAGTGTAACATAAAAGATAGTAATATCGACCACATGTATGCAATATGATAAGTAAGAACATCCTACATAGGTCATAGAGTGAAGATGAAAATCTGAATATAAAAGGTGGACACTTTGGAAAAGATATATAAATGAGTAGAGGTAAAACATGCATAAGTTTCATCTATCCTCCAAACTATTCTACTACATTATTGAATGCAATGGTAATACTTGGTGTCAAGCTCTCATTCCCCTATCATAGCATCTTGAATGATTAAAGTTTAATGTGAAAGAAAATATGAGTGGTGGCCTTGATAAAGCAAAGGTTAGATGTCTCATGCCCCTTGAATACAAGTACCTACACCATGATTACTCATCTTGGGAAACAAAGCAAGTTTAAGTTATCTATCATTGTAAGTAATAATGGTATTATCAAGAGCCTCAACTGGGGTACCTCTTGTCCCATGATATGGATCAAGCCCACATCAAAACAACAAGACAAACAAACATAATGAACAACCTCAACACCCTTTTTATTTACCACTTGATATAGCTTTTTATTGTAGGGTGTATCACAGAAAGTTCAAAATAGCATGTAAGTAAATTTCCACCATGAATGATGCATGGCTTAGATTAGCGGCCTAGGTTTCTCTCTAACCATTTATACAAACTTATTTAAACTTACTCTATTTCCACATTATTTCACCATGATAGGCATCCATAAACAAAAGTACATGATATCAACTAAATAAATGATGGAGCATGTTGAAAGCTTTGCATGTGACAGCACATATGGGCTAACTCCCAACCTTAAACATTTATCAAGCCACTATCATCATAATATTAATCACAATGGTTCATATTTATTAAATGCAATAAAAGTAAAGTGTGCATCAAGTTCGCGAGAGCTTTTTAACCAACTTTTCCCATTACAATAAATAACATAATCATTTTCATTTAGAGGTATAGATAACACAAATAACATGATAAACATACTTGGAATAGCATAAAGCTAATAGTAGATATGGTGGACTCACTGGAAAAAACTTTGGTTGAAGGTGTTGGAAACAAGTTTTTACTTGTTGGAATTTTTGGGCTAGCAAAAGGGGGAAAGATGACCATCTAGATGCATTCATGAGTGTCCATAGAACTAACTAATTCATGTCAAACAAGGTGAAATAACATACAACATCAAAACATGAATAAAAGATAGCTCATGATAAAGCATTTGCAAATTATTACTCATAAAGAAGCTCATGAATCATGCAACTATATGTGTCATTAAAAATCAACTTAGACATCCTTTTTCCCAATACAATAAAAGCATGCAAGATATTTCAACCCATATTTCCAGTATCTTTCTCATATATAAATTATAGTGTGGTGGTCTCACAAAATAAAAATCAAAGCAAAAACAAACAAAAAGACGCTTCAAGTTTATGCGATAAAGTGTATTGATAAAAAAACAGAAGTTAGACGTGTGCAAACCGAGAGTGTGTAGGTCCAGTGGGGATGTTCTCACATCCCCAAGCTTATGGTTTTCACCATCCTTGGATAACTCATGGTGCATCTCTTCCAATCCCTGTGAAAAAACTTCAAAACACCGTTTCTCCCATTTCTTTTCTGTGGGGTGACGTTAGTAGAGATAAATAAATAGGTTTCTTGCTGCATATAATCCATGGACTAAAATACATATGAATGTACAGAAAGTGTATAATATTGTATGCCTACTCATAAATTCAATTGGATCAAAAAGATTCAACTTAAAAGTTCAAAACAAGCATAAAACAATACGGGACAGAATCTGTCCAGAAAAACAGCAGCAGAAAAACATATTTTTCTGTCCTACTTAAACTCGTGAAAAAATTCTGAAACAAATTCAGGCATATAGAGGATGAAAAGTTGCAGTTACAGTTAAAATATCAGCTCATTCAGAGTTACATGATAAAAATGAAAAATCAAACCATGCACAGACTTCATGCAGGAATAAAATCTCCGAATAGAAATAGCAACTTTGTCAAACCAAAATGGGTAAAACTTGGCACTTTATTAAAAATTCCAGAAACTAAGCTAAGAAAACATTCTCTTGTTACAGCAAGAGGACACAAAGAAAATCAAAAGTAAAAACAACCGGGTTGCCTCCCGTAAAGCGCTTTCTTTATAGCCATATAGCTAGGCTTACTTACTTGGTATCAAGATGGTTGGAGTTGTCGGCACAGTGGAAACCAGGGTACCACGGGCCGGCCTGCCAGGGCCCACAAGATTCTTTGGATGATTTTCGCTAAGGACCAGGCTCTCCAAGCCTGGCGAGCTTCGCGAGGTTTTCTCCCCTCGCGAAGGGTTTTTCTCCTCGCCAAGGGTTCTTTCCCTCGGCGAGGGATCGCTCCTCGACAAGGCGTCTTCGACGCCGCCCGCAATTCTGCCAAGGACCAAGCTGAAGGGCTTGGCGAGGCTTTTCGCCTCGCAAAGCGCTTTCTTCGTGAAGCCATCTCTGCCCCCGCGGCAGAGCGCACATGGGCTCTGCGCCGTGTGCAGAGTGACGTGCGTGCCTACGCGCGATGACGACAACGCCGCGGTTGTCGTTCCCATGTATAAAGCAGTCAACAAAGCGGGGCCAAGCAAAGCGGACAACGAGTATTGCCTCTTTGGTGACAAGGGAACAGTCTGCAGCTACGCTCCAAGGACGACGTCACCGTGGGTCACCTCCCACCTCGGCAAGCGCCAGTCCACTGTCCAGCTGGTCGGTGCCCCTTTTCAGCTTTGGTGACGCCGTTCCCCTGCCGTGGACCGCGTCCACGAGCTTTACCTTTATGGTAGACCTCACCTTTACGGTGCACCGCGCCTCCTCCTTCGTCGCCATGTGGTAGCCCTTCCCGCCCAAATGTTTGGGCAGAAGAGGCCCAGGGCGCCTATAAAAGGAGGAGGAGCACGCCCTAGCAAAGGGTTCGACGCTTGGTTAGGGTTCGATTCCTGGTTCGACTCTTCACTAGGTTCGGTTTTTGGAGCCTAGGAGCCTACCCAAAAACCCCAGATCTGAAGATCAGCCAGTAGCCATTGTTAGCCACCTAGAGCTCGACAAGCTCTCCTTGTACTGTAAACTCTCCAAGCAGTGCAATACATAGAAGCAGGACGTAGGGGTTTTACCTCCACAAGAGGGCCCTGAACCTGGGTAAGACCTTGTGTCAATCTCTGCAGTGTTGTCCGTAGCGAGCCTGACGAGCACCGTCACCGGAGCATGTTGTGGATTGTTTGACTCCGTGTTCAGCCCCTTGCACGATACCTTGGAGACACCCCTAGTTCCTGGGGACAATCTCCGACATTTGGCGCGCCAGGTAGGGGGCTGAGGTGCGTCTTCATCCTCGACACAGCCATGGCCAGTTCTCGTGCCGAACGTCTCGCTCGCCGGACGGCTAGTGCCTGCCACCGCTCCCGCAGGCCGCCCGCGTGGGGGCTCCGCTCCGGAGCGCCGCGTCGACCCCGAGCCCCGCGTCGAGCACCCCGACAACGACGACATCGACCACGCTGAGGACGACCTCAGCGAAGAGGAGGCCTCCTCCCTGCCCCCGTCGCGGGACCGTGCTGCCTCCTCGCTGGGCCGCCCTGCGCCCAGCCCGGCGACTGCGCTCCTCATGGCGCAGGAGCTGCTGCAGTACCGCCCCACGCCGGCGGCTCAGGAGGCCTGGCTCAACCGCGTTGCCGAGCTCATCGGCGCCGCTCGCGCCGCGGCACCTGCGCCGTCTCGTTCCTTGGTTCCTTCTGCGCTCGTGGGGGACGTGGCGCACGGCGCACCTCCCGCGCCTCCTCTCCAACCCGCACCCGTTCCGGCTCCACCGGTTGCACCGCAACCTGCTCCAGCGGGGGCTCCTCCTCGCGACGGCCGCGCTGCATCGCACGCGTCGTCGCCGCATGACTGCCAGATCGTGCAGCGAGCCCCTGAGGACGCACGCGTGAGCATCGAGCGCGGGCAAGAACGCCGCAACCGCGCCGTCCAGGACGTCGCCACCGCCGGGCGCCACTGTCCGCGCCACCCTTGCCAACGGCACGGTCACCTACGGCACGACGGCCGCGTTCACTCGCAGTCTTCGTCGCGTCGTTTGGCCGGTCAAGTTCAGGCCGGACCTCCCTCCGCGCTACGACGGCAAGAACAACCCCCTGGAGTTCCTGCAGCTCTACTCTCTGGCCATCCAGGCCGCCGGGGGCGACGACAAGGTCATGGCGACTGGTTCCCCATGGCCCTCAAGGACTCTGCGTCCTCATGGCTCACCAACCTCCCCGCCGAGTCCATCAACTCCTGGGAGGAGCTCTGCCGGTGCTTCGTCGCCAACTTCAAGGGCACGTACGAGCGCGGCCTCACCTATAACGACCTCCGCGCCGTGCGTCAGAAGCCCGGCGAGACCCTCCGCAAGTACATCCAGCGCTTCAGCCAAGTGCGCAACAAGATCCCCAACGCCACTGATGCGCAGGTCATTTCGGCCTTCCAGGCTGGGGTTACAGACGTGCGGATGCTCGAGAAGCTCGGCATCCACGACAACATCACCACCGTCGTCAAGCTCTTCGACTTGGCGGACAAGTGCGCCAAGGCTGAAGAGGGCCGCTTGTTCGTCAAGAACGAGCAAGGGGACCCCACCGAGGGGTCCAAGAAGAAGAAATCCTCTGAGAAGTGCAAGACTACTGCGGTCCTCGCGGCAGAGCCTGACGCCAAGCAGTCTCGCCAAGCTGCCATTCCAGCCGCAGGACCTGAGAAGAAGGATGATCGTCCTTTCTGCATCTACCACAATAGGCACTCTCACGCCACCGAGGACTGCTTCGACATCAAGAGGCTTCGCGAGGCTCGCGAGGCAAACGGAGGCCGCGGAGGCCGCGACGGAGGCCGCAGCGGCCGCGGGGGGCGACGCTGGAACAACAACTACAACGACAACTACCAGCAGAACCCCCAGGCCAACGCTGCCCAGCCCGCAAACGACAACCTGCCTGCCGAGGCTGACGAAGGCTACCAGGTACCTCGCGGAGCCGCTTGCATCCTTGGCGGGGCTCAGGCCCCTCGCTCCAACCGCCACTTCAAGCAACTCGCTCGCGAGGTCGCAGCAGCCCTTCCTGGAGTCGAGGCCTCCAGGCCCCTCAAGTGGTCCCAGTGCCCCATTACTTTCGACTCCGGCGACCACCCCAAGTCCACTTCAACCGTTGGCACCATCCCGTTGGTCTGCACCCCCACCATCAACAATATCGCCGTCTCTAAGACGCTCATTGATGGGGGTGCTGGCCTCAACGTCATCTCCGTCGAGACATTCGAGAAGCTGCAGGTGCCCTACGAGCGGCTCATGCCTACCAGGCCCTTCTCGGGAGTGACAGAGGGTCTCACCACCCCTCTGGGGCAGGTGAGGCTCGCTGTCACTTTCAGGCACCCAGGCCAACTACCGCACCGAGCTGATCGACTTCGACGTCGCGCACATCGGCCTACCCTACAACGCCATACTCGGCTACCCCGCCCTCGCCAAGTTCATGGCGGTGACCCACCACGCCTACAACCTCGTCAAGCTCCCTGGCTCGGGTGGCACCATTGTCATCCGCGGCGTGGTCTTGGACGCCCTGTACGCTGCGCAGGCGGCCTACAAGGCTGCCGCGGTGGCGTCACCCGCCGACAAGGACGAGGAACCCCTCCCGAGGCTCCCCGCAAAGAAGAGGCAGCTGTTCTCTCAGGAGAAGGCCGCGACAAAGCAAGTGTCTCTGGAGGCAAGTGGCTCGGGGGCTTGCGTCACCATCGGCACCAACCCGCCTCCTAAGTAGGGAAGCGCCCTCCCGGAGAAGCAAAGCTTCATCATCAAAGAAGAAAAACTCTTGGCCGCGCCAGTGTAATGAACACCTATTTCAGGTCATTCTGAACCTTTGCGCATCGCGCCAGTATGTTTTGCGACTTCGGCAAAGCTGTTTTTACTATTTATTCTCGCTCGTATGATCCCTCCTGTGTATCTCACGAGCGGGGGCTAGCAGGGTGCCATGCCACGGGAGCATCCCGGCAACACCTAAAACCCAAGGGATCCGAGCTCTGAACTTGCGGGTCAGCTCTCATGCATGTCAACTCCCAAGGAGCTCTGAACTCATGGGTCAGCTCCCGCGCACGTCAACTCACCAAGGATCACCAAAACCTTGGTGCCTGTTTCTCCTCGCGAGACACACATGAAGGAACCTACGAGCACCATAAGATTCTTTAGCTATCTATTGCTTGTGGGTACGCCTGTTTCTCCAAGTGCAGGAAACAAGCATCAGGCACCCTCTCCAAGGCAACAACGCCTCGCCAGGGCACCAACACCCTCTCCAAGGCGGAAACGCCCCGTCAAGCTAAGTACAAAGACTTGGTAGAATTTCCTCTTGCTGGTTCTTTGCTCCTCGAGTCTCTTTTCTCTCTCCCACGCCTCATGGGCTGCTTGCACGTCAAAGGGGAGCCCCAAGCATCGCGCTTCGCGGAGCTCTTACTTCTTGAGGCCTCACGCACCCCCCGGACTTGTGGAGCACTGACTCGCACATACCGAAGCGGCGGTGGTGTAGCGCTAAGAGAGGGTCCTAAGACGTAGAGCGAAAAAGACATGAGGGGGAAGGACAAAGGCTTCCCGAGGGACATTCACAAGCACACTCAAGTATAACTTGATAAGTTTTTACAAAGTTTACAATCAAAATGGCTAAGATAAATGTGCCCTCGGCACGTCCAGCTACAGGCAAGGAGCTCAGGCCGTCGCGCCTCCTGAGGTGCCTGCGCGATCCGCGGTGGTTTCCGCCTCTTCCAGGGCTTCCTCGTCGTCGCCTTCGATCACCACTTGGTCGAATTTCTTGGCGTACGCGATGGCGGCCTGCGTGGCGGTCTCCCACGCTTTGTCGCTGATGGCGCGCGGTGGCGCCATCACGTCCTCAAGATCAAGTGAGGGCTGGAGCCTCACGAGGTTGCTGAAGACGTTGGTGACGGCGACGACAAGGAGGTCGCGACTCTCCTCCACGACACGCTTGTCGAAGCTCTTCGCGACCCCTTCAAGCTTTCCAAGGAACTGCTCGAAGAAGTGCGAGTACGAGGTCTCGTCGTCGGTCGCTGCGGAGAAGGAGGGGACGTCGATCCTCAGGTCTCTCCCGACCGCGCGCACGCGGCTCACCAAGCTCTGGAGGATGCTCTGGCGCTGGCGCGTCATGAGCCGGTCAACCTGGCGCTGGTCCCGTGCCCGCTCCGCCAGAGCCGCGGCAGGTCCCACCTGCTGCCGGAGCTCATTCAAGTCTCTCTCCAGGGCGAAGGCGTTCCCCTCGGCGCGCGCCTGGGCCTCCCGAGAGACCTCGAGGCAAGAGGTCAATCGCTTTTCCTCCTGCTCAAGCTCCTTGATGCGCTTCTCGAGCTCCTTGCGCTTGGTCTTGAGGCGGTCCTCGTGCTTCGCAACCTTCTCGTCATACTCTTTGGAGAGGCTTTCGCGGACGAGTTTGACCTTGAGGTCAGCCTCTTCTTGGAGCCTCTTATGCTCCGCCGCGAGGTTGGCCTCGTCGGTGGCCACCCGACCCTCACGCTCCTCCAGCTGCCCCTCGCAGGTGGCCTGGTCCTTCACGAGCAGCTGGACCTGCTCCTCGCGCCGCTGCAGCTCCTTCTCCTGGAGGGCGAGCTCTTCCTCACGCCGTTTTAGCTCGGCCTCGCGAGGCGCCAGCTGCCCCTCGCGGGCGTCCAGCTGCTCGCGGAGCTCGTTCAGGCTGGCCTTGGCGGCCTCGGAGTCGGCGGCGAGTTTCTGCTTCGCGGCCGCCAGCTCGTCATGCTTGGAGGTGGTTTCCACCTCGAGCGCTTCCCTGGCGGCGTCGAGCTCCTCCATCACCTCCTGCGCCTCCCGCTTGACGCTGTCGCGGGTCTCTTTGGCGAAGCGGATCGCTTCCTCGCGAGCCGCCTTTGCCGACGCATCCTGCCGGCGGCACATCTCCACCCTCTCGTGGAGAAGAACCCAGGCTTCGCCGAGCCTTGCCCTTTCCTCCGCCAGGGCGTCTTCTTCCGCGGCGAGCTGCTCCTCCAGCCCGTCGAGCGCTCGCCGCGCCCGGTTGAGGACGATCCGGCGATGGGCTGCTTGACGATGTGGCGCTTGCAGCGCCAAGGAGACTCCCACGCTGCTGCTAGGTGCAGTTCCCTCGACGCTTGTCGAGGCGCCTAGGGCATCCTGCCCCGAACTTGTAGCGGCCCCCGCCGCGGCGTGGGGGCTTGTGGGGGCGTCTCCCTCGCCGCCCGCATCGAGAGCCCTCAGGGGGCTGGGCATCTCCTCGCCCCTGGCCCCGTCGCTCGGGGGCTCCAGAGGCGTCTCTGCCTCCTGCTCCACAGGGGCGCCTCCGGCCCCCTGTGCCACGGCCGCGTCCGCCGCGGCCTCGGGCGCGTCAGCCCTTCTCGAGGCCCCCTCCTCTGGAGGCGGCTCCGCGACGATGTCCTCGTCCACGGTTTCCTCCTCCGTCTCCTGCTGGACTGGAGGAGTTGCCGCCCTGGTTGGCGGCGGCGCCGCCTCTACGGTCTCCTCCTCCACGCGGTGCTCCGCCGCTGGAGGAGTCGCCGCCCGAATCGGCGACACCACGCTCTCCTCGGCCACCACCGTCCCCGCGCGGTGCTCGACCGCGGGAGGAACACCTGCCTGCTGCGGCTCGCCCGCCGCAGGCGTCTCCGCGGCAACGCTGGTGGTCTCTCCAACCTCGCCGAGCCGCCGTCTCTTTGGCTCTGCGGGCTGCCTGAAAGGAAGACAAGTCGAAAATCCTTCAAAGGGGGGAATTCTCAAAGTGAAATATTGAAGGAGAAAGAGAAGTCGAGGGCTTACTCGCCGGCCATCACCCACACCCTCTTCTTCGCCTTGGGAGGCTGGGTGAGGCTTGCTCCGGCCTCCTCCCGGGCCGCTCCTGTCTCCGCGCGAGGGATGCCTCCCGCGGTTGCGACCCTCCTGTCATGGACGGCCTTGGAGCGGGGCTCGCAACGCCCTCTTCCGCCGCCGCTCGTCTCCTCCTCCTCCTCGGTGTGCTGGGAGCGGACGATGCAGAAGGCATCCTCCTCGTCGCCGGAGGAGAGCACCTGGAGGTCCACCTCGGCGTGGGCGCTCCTCGAGGATCCGGCGCCCTCGCCGACGGGGTCAGCGCCCCTTGAAGCCTCGTCCTCGCCAAGGGGGTCCTCGCTTCTCGAGGCCTCCTCCTCGGCGGACTCGGCCTCCTCAGCCTCCGGAGCCTCATCCATGTACTCCGGCTCCGCTGCCCACGGGTTAGGGCGAGGCCCGCTGTGCCCCGTGGGCACAATTCCCCACTCGTCGAACGTGGGCATATGCGAGCGCTGCTCCTCTATGCTCTCCTCGGCGAAGACAATGAGCGGCTTGGCCGCCTCCTTCTTGGCGGACGGGATCTCCGGCGACGTGAAGAGAACGCTCATAATCTGGCGGAGCACATCAGGCTCGAAGCCGTCCCTGCTTAGCCGCATTGCATCGTCCTTGCCATCGTATCGCCACACCGGCTCGGCGTGCTGTTGGAGGGGAGCGATGCGGCACCTGGTGAAGTCCTTCGCCACCATCTGGCCGGTGACCCCTGCCTCGCGGATCTGACGGATGTACTCGTACACTGCGTCAAGCTTCGAGCCCCTGAAGTCTGCGCTCGCCCAGCGCGCCCACTTCCTCGGTGGCCCCTCGGGCACCTCCAGGATAGGGTGTGTGGCCTTGGCGTCGACGAAGAGCCACTTCTCGCGGAACTTGTCCACCTTCTTCGTCACGTTGGTGACGGCGTCCTCACCGCACCAGGCGATGGGGATGTAGTTGTCGCTCCAGGCATCGGCGATGCGGAAGGAGACGCACCCAAGCCGCTCGCCCCTGGCGGAGTTCCGAAGAGAATAGAAGCTGCGAAAGAGCGCCACCGAGGGGCGGATGCCGACGTAGGCCTCGCAGAAGTGGGCGAAGATGGCGAGGACGAGGATGGAGTTGGGATGAAGATGAAGAAGTTGGATCTGGTACGTCTCCAAGATCGCCAGGAGGAAATCAGAGAATGGTGGTACCAGGCCGGCGTAGAGAGTATGAAGGAAGATGGGGTAGAAGGTGTCGGTGAGCCTGCTACCGGCCGGCCTCAATTCGGTGGCGCCGATGCTCGTTGGTTTTCGCCGCCGCCAGGTGGCGCACCGTCGCTATCGTCGCCGCGGTGACACGTGTCCGCGGCAGTGCTCCCTCGAGAGCAGCAGCGCGCGCCATCGCCGCGAACGTGCCCGCCCGCGCCATCGCCGCCGACGAGCTCGCCTGCGCCGTGGCCTTGCCCTTCAAGTCGGTGGCTGCTTTTTTGGGCGCCATCGGTCGACCGAAGAAGAAGAAGAGTACTCTGGAGATTGGAGCTCTCTGGAGGGATTGGAGGCGTGGGGAGAAGTGTGCGGAGGAGTTACGGGAGAAGTAATGGGCGTTGCCTGCGCGCCCAGGCTTTATTGACCAGCACTCGAGTCGTGGCGGGCCCCACCACGTCGCCCGTTGGAGCTGAGGAGGTCGTGGCCGCGGGCGCAACCGCTGCATGACACGTGTCACGGCCCTTCCAGGCATCTTTGGCCCCTCGACGCTTCGCCTTCGTCCATGGGCCTCGGCGTGTCCATCGCGGGCCTGGGGGCTACTGTCGGCACAGTGGAAACCAGGGTACCACGGGCCGGCCTGCCAGGGCCCACAAGATTCTTTGGATGATTTTCGCTAAGGACCAGGCTCTCCAAGCCTGGCGAGCTTCGCGAGGTTTTCTCCCCTCGCGAAGGGTTTTTCTCCTCGCCAAGGGTTCTTTCCCTCGGCGAGGGATCGCTCCTCGACAAGGCGTCTCCGACGCCGCCCGCAATTCTGCCAAGGACCAAGCTGAAGGGCTTGGCGAGGCTTTTCGCCTCGCGAAGCGCTTTCTTCGTGAAGCCATCTCTGCCCCCGCGGCAGAGCGCACATGGGTTCTGCGCCGTGTGCAGAGTGACGCGCATGCCTACGCGCGATAACGACAACGCCGCGGTTGCCGTTCCTATGTATAAAGCAGTCAACAAAGCGGGGCCAAGCAAAGCGGACAACGAGTATTGCCTCTTTGGTGACAAGGGAACAGTCTGCAGCTACGCTCCAAGGACGACGTCACCGTGGGTCACCTCCCACCTCGGCAAGCGCCAGCCCACTGTCCAGCTGGTCGGTGCCCCTTTTCAGCTTTGGTGACGCCGTTCCCCTGCCGTGGACCGCGTCCACGAGCTTTACCTTTATGGT
Organism: Puccinellia tenuiflora; assembly: GCA_012064385.1. NCBI lineage: Eukaryota > Viridiplantae > Streptophyta > Magnoliopsida > Poales > Poaceae > Puccinellia > Puccinellia tenuiflora. The sequence goes on along the minus strand of QRDG01000451.1, from coordinate 832,038 downwards.
AGACCTCACCTTTACGGTGCACCACGCCTCCTCCTTCGTCGCCATGTGGTAGCCCTTCCCGCCCAAATGTTTGGGCAGAAGAGGCCCAGGGCGCCTATAAAAGGAGGAGGAGCACGCCCTAGCAAAGGGTTCGACGCTTGGTTAGGGTTCAATTCCTGGTTCGACTCTTCACTAGGTTCGGTTTTTGGAGCCTAGGAGCCTACCCAAAAACCCCAGATCTGAAAATCAGCCAGTAGCCATTGTTAGCCACCTAGAGCTCGACAAGCTCTCCTTGTACTGTAAACTCTCCAAGCAGTGCAATACATAGAAGCAGGACGTAGGGGTTTAACCTCCACAAGAGGGCCCTGAACCTGGGTAAGACCTTGTGTCAATCTCTGTAGTGTTGTCCGCAGCGAGCCTGACGAGCACCGTCGCCGGAGCACGTTGTGGATTGTTTGACTCCGTGTTCAGCCCCTTGCACGATACCTTGGAGACACCCCTAGTTCCTGGGGACAATCTCCGACAGGAGTGAGGTGGCTTGACATCCCCAAGTTTAAATTCCTGTATGTAGGGTGAGCTTAGGGGTTACATCCCCAAGCTTGAGTTTTTGTCCCTCTTGATCTTGTTCATCACCCTCAATTCTTCCACCTTAACATTTATCTCATCATAAACTTGATTAGAGGGGTTAGTGCCTTCATAAATTAAATCCACATAGGTACAGAAAAGACATATCATGAATTGATTCTAAACATTAGCTACTATTACTACGGTTGTGTAATGCTCCTTGATCAAAAGAACCGCACAAAACACAAGTAATGAGAGCAATGCGAAATAAAGACAGAATCTGTCAAAAACTGGACAACCCGTAAAGAGTGAATTTTCAGAGGCACTTACGTTGCTCAAACCAAAAAACTTTGAACTAATGAATTGTGTATTAATAACTTAAGATTGCTGTCGTAAAATATCAAGTCAATATTCCTCTTATGTGATTTTTAACAATTTTCGCAGTGAAGCTCAGGAATCTGTTTCTGGACAGCAAATCACTATTGTTTAATCCTACCTCTCAAAAGAGGTTATTCTTGCCTTTTAAGATGAAAAACAAGATACAAAGGTGATGTCACTCTTTTTATTTGGTTTTAGCTTTGGGAAAAGTTTTAATGATAGGGACTTTGCAATGGTTCCATTGGCATGAACAACACATGTTCAAGGTCGACCCCAACTTCTCCATTACTCATCCTTCTCATTTACTTTCCCAATTTTTATGTAAAGTGAAAATCTTAAACTAATTGTTAGAAACAGTAGGTAAAGTTATTTTACATGTTGTAAGGATATAAATGTGTGCTCAAACTGAATAGGACATTAAAGCATAAGGAACACACCACAGAATATTAAACAATTTACTTTTAAGTCTAACTCTCTTCCTATGCATTGGAGTTTTATATATGAATAAATAACAGCAAACTTGAGGTAACCAATGCATATAATAATCAATAGCTTGCATTTTAAATAACATAGATACATAAAGGGTATTCTTATCTCTTCCTCTCTCATAATAGTTGCAAGCATTAAAGTTAAACATAACCACATAGTTCTGAATAGAATCACCATATAAAGACTTATCATCTAATGAGCATAATGGATCATCATGTAAAGCATTATCATATAGCATGTCTAAACCATATTCTTCATCATTATTAATAATGTTCTCATTAGGCATAGGTTGATATTCCTCCTCATCATCAGAGTCATAAAAGCAAAGTTTATCATTAGCAAAATCTTGAGTGTTACCCTCATCCATAGGTGGTGAAGGTGGAAGTTCATTCTCTAGTTGTTCATCATTTTCAACATCTTCTTGGGGTTGCACGGGCATCCCCAAGCTTAGGCGTTTGTCATCTTCTTCCTGCAAAACATCAGTACTACCTTGGGCAAATCTCTTCCTTGTGTCAACAACATAGATATTTTCATCAAATTCACGTATGCAAATTTCAAGGAGATTGGCAATAAAAACTTTATAATGAGAAGCTATAGGGCAGGTTTCATGTTCATCAATGAAGGTGTATAATTCATAGGCTCCCATAAAAATAACAAATTGCTCTACTTCTTCCCTCCCTAAGTGAGCATAATTCGATGTATGATAAGTTCCAAGAACATGTTCGTATTTATTGGAAGGGCATTGGAATTCAAAGTGTCTAAAGTATTTAGAGCAACAAATTTATTCCTCATGATAATCAAGCAGCTCACTAGCAATTTTATATAGAAGCTCTATGTAGCCTCCTAATCTTTTCCCTTCATTTGATTTTCTAAATTCAGCAGCTATCAAGGCGTTTTCATAATAATTTTCCATTTTATAATTTTTTTGTGTTTTGAAATATAAGTTAGTATGCAATGCAAACAAGAATACAAGTTTAGCACAACGCTCCCCGGCAATGGCGCCAGAAAAATACTTGATAATCCCCAAGAGCAAGTCATCACTGTAGCACAATTCGATAAATATTTGAGTGTCGAACCCACGAGGAGCTGAAGGTAAACTATCTATTCTCTAAAGCCCTATAACCCTCTTATATGGCCTTTTATGCAAAGCAATAAATTTGAGTATGAAAGGAACTAACTAATGGAAGCAAGTGATGTGGAGTAGGTTTATCTAGCAACAAGTTTCTAAGAGCAAGTTTTCTAATGCAAGTTTCTTAAAGTAGCAAGTAGCAAGGATCTCAAGTAGAAAATATCTCAAGGGAGCAAATGTTCTGGCAATTGTTATTTCATTCGTGTGGTTGTCACAATTAGTGAAGCACATGTTTTAGTCTTAATTGTTTCTTCTAGGGGGGAGCCATAAATAGGTGTAGCCAAGTAAATGAGCAAATTACACAACTCTTATGATGGATCTCATGGCCAATTAAATGTGCAGCACAAGAATTATTAAGACATAATTGTCCCACCATAGCCTTAAGTTCTAGGGTCCCCCATATATATTCCCCCAATAGAGTAACTTCATGATTCGATCTCGGGTTTACATGTCCTGCCAAGTCTCCTCACTCCATTACCTTACTGGTGTTCACCTTACATGCATTCCCCAACATATGCGTGCACTCATACATTGTACATCAAGACAATCATAAAAGATAACAAAACTTGTATGCAACCAATCAACGAACTATTTCACTAATGCCATGAACAAATCACTTCTCAAACATAGATGGAGAGACACAATAGATTATGGGAAAAGTATATTGCATCATACATCATGTTTGCCAAGAGTTTACAGTGGAGAGATGAGATGATCTTGCTGTTGGAGTTGATGAGGAACATGTCGGAGGGGGGTGGAGACCTCCGGAGGTGGATTCCGGCGGCGTTCCCCCCCTCCGATCTTCTCCAGCGGCAACCTTCTGTCTCTCTATTTCTGGTTTTGTGTTTCTCCGCCGCCTCCTCGTGAAACTCCTTGGGGGGCTCTTTATATAGGAGTTTTTAGGTCACGAGGAAGCTTCGGGAAGAAGGATCGACGCAAACGGAGCCACGAGGCCCAAAAGAGGTGGGTCCACATGGCCAGGTACAGGGGCCGCGTGGGGCACCCTCTTGTGGCCCTCCGGCCTCCGTTTGCTTGCTTCCTTCGCTCCGAGGTCTTCCTCCTTCCAAAAAAATGATCCCTGTAAATTTGCAGCTCATTATGACGTCGTTAAGGCCCTGAAATAAATAAGGAAAGAAATAGGGTTTTTCTGCCTGCGTAGGATTAATTCCATAAATAGGGGAAATCATTATTAATTACCAAAAGTCATTAAATAACAGTAATATACCCCTTATATGATGCAAATATGAATGTAATACAAGTGTTATAGTGCAAAGTTCATGTATGCATTTTACATGCATCAGTCGCAGAATTTGGCGAAGTCACCCTTGATGAAGTTGGAGCCATTGTCGGTGATAATACTGTTGGGGTAGCCGAAATGGTAGATGATAGTTTTGAAGAACTTGACGGCTGTTGGTCCATCCAGCTTCTTGATCGGTTTAGCCTCGATCCACTTTGTGAATTTGTCAACTACTACGAGCAGATGAGGCATGCCGCTGCTTGCTTTCTTTGGTGGACCAACCATGTCTAGCCCCCAGATGGCAAATGGCCAAGTAATGGGAATTGTCTTGAGTGCTGCAGCCGGCGTATGCTTCTGCGTTGCGAATCGTTGGCAGCCATTGCAGAGCCGGACTAGCTGGTTGGCGTCCGCCAGCGCAGTCGGCCAGTAGAAACTGTGCCGGAATGCTTTGGCGATGATTGCCCTTGACGACGTGTGATGACCACATTCCCCTTCGTGTATTTCATTTAGGATTTTGATCCCTTCGTCTTGGCTGACGCATCGCTGAAAGATGCCAACAACACTACGTTGGTAGAGCTCGTTGTTGATGATGGTGTAGGCACTTGCCCAACGTTTAATTTGCCTGGTGTCCCAGTGTCCGGTGGTTTGCTGGACCACTAGATCCGAGTCCCCATAGCAGAGGATTCGCTTGATTCCCATGGACTTGGCGAGCTTGAGGCCGTGCGCGAGCGCTTCGTACTTGGCGACATTGTTGGATGCCGTGAAGTGGATTTGCAGTACGTATTGAAGACGGTTTCCTTTTGGAGAGGTGAGAACGATGCCAGCTCCGAGTCCCCAATACCTCTTGGAGCCGTCGAAGTGCATGAGCCAGTGGAGGCCGGAGTCGGGAGGCGGCGGAATGTGCTCCTTTTCCGTCCAGTCGATGATGAAGTCGGCGAGCACCTGTGATTTGATGGCGGTTCTTTTGTCGTAATCGATGTCGTGCGCGGCCAGGTTGATGGCCCATTTGGCGACCCTACCAGTTGCGTCCTTGTTGCATATGATCTCGGACAGTGGAGCCTCGCTCACCACCTCGATCGGATGCTCTTGGAAGTAGTGCCTCAGCTTCTTGGCCGCCATATACACGCCGTAGACGAGCTTTTGGTAATGTGGATAGTTTTGCTTCGACTGTGAGAGCACCTCGCTGAGGTAGTAGACTGGTCGTTGGACCGGCTGCATCTTGCCGGCTTCTTCCCGTTCCACCACGAGGACGACGTTGACGACTCGGTTGGAGGCGGCGATATAGAGGAGCATGGGCTCCTTTGGGGTTGGAGGTGCGAGGACGGGGGTGGTGACGAGTGCACGCTTGAGGTCGTTGAAGGCGGAGTCGGCCGCTTCGCTCCAGGTGAACTTGTCTGTTTTTTTTAACAAGTGGTATAGCGGGAGAGCTTTTTCTCCGAGCCGGCTGATGAACCGACTTAGGGACGCCAAGCAGCCGGCGAACTTCTGGATGTCCCTGTCGTTCCTTGGCCGCTGCATGTTGTCGATGGCGGCTATCTTCTCCGGGTTGGCCTCGATTCCTCTCGCCGATACGAGGAAACCGAGTAGTTCGCAGGCCGGGACGCCGAACACGCATTTCTCCGGTTGAGCTTCATCTGGAAGCGGCGCAGGTTGTTGAAGGTTTCCTTGAGGTCGTCGAGGAGTGTGCGCTTCTCCTTGGTTTTGATGACGATGTCGTCGACGTAGGCGTGAGCGTTGCGGCCGATTTGGTCGTGCAGACACTTCTGCATGCACCGCTGGTACGTTGCTCCCGCGTTCTTCAAGCCGAACGGCATGGTGGTTTAGCAGTATGCTCCGTAGGGGGTGATGAAGGCGGTCTTGAGTTGATCGGCCGGGTTCAGTGATTTGATGGTAGCCAGAGTAGGCATCGAGAAGGGAGAGGTAGTCGTATCCGGCGGTGGAGTCAATCACTTGGTCGATGCGTGATAAGGCGAAAGGATCCTTGGGGTAGGCTTTATTGAGACTGGTGTAGTCGATACACATCCGGGTCTTCCCGTTCTTCTTGAGCACGAGGACCGGGTTGGATAGCCATTCCGGGTGGAAGACTTCCATGATGAAGCCAGCTGCAAGCAGCCGGGCTATCTCCTCACATATGATCTTCCTCTTTTCTTCTGCGAAACGTCGTAAACACTGTTGGACCGGCTTGGCGTCAGGCCAAACATGAAGTGAGTGCTCGGCGAGTTCCCTCGATACACCTGGCATGTCTCGGGGTGACCATGCAAAGATGTCCCAATTCTCACGGAGGAACTCGACGAGCTCGCTTTCCTATTTAAGGTCCAGGCTGGTCCCCACGACGACGAACTTGGATTTGTCGTTGTCGTCATCGTCGAAGTAGAACTTCTTGGTGTCGCGGCCGGTTTGGAAACTGGACTCGCCAGCCGGCTTGGCCGACTCGGGCACTTCTTGCTATTCCTCGGCGACCTTGCGTTTGAACTGGCGCATCTCCTCGTTGCATACCATGGTTTCGGCCACCTTTGCGCTATCCGAGGCGCAGGCGATGGAGCGCTTGTAATCTCCGGAGACGGTGATGATTCTTTGTGGTCCCGACATCTTCATCTTGATGTAAGCGTAGTGCGGAACCGCCATTAATTTGGCGAGCGCTGGCCGCCCAAGGATGGCGTGGTAGGCGCTGGCATGGTTTACCACGTCGAATTTGATGGCCTCTCGCCGGTGGTTGCCCTTGTGACCAAAGAGGACGTCAAGCCAGATTATCCCCATGGAGGAGCCGGCTTGTCCGGGGACGATGCCGTGGAATACTGTCCAGCTTGGCATTAGGCTGGATTCATCGACGCCCAGCTTTTCCAATGTGTCGCGATAGAGGATGTTGATACTGCTGCCTCCGTCAATGAGGACTCGTGAGAATGTGCACGCACGCTTTGGGGAGATAAGCATGGGCTCTAGGACTAGAGCGTAGCCGCCTGGGGTGGGCATCAGGTTTGGGTGATCGCTGCGGTCCCAAGTGATCGCTTCTTCCGACCAGTTGAAATACTGGGGGACTGGGGGAACCACAGCGTTCACCTCCTTGAACTTCTCGCGCCGGCTGCGCTTGTCATCACGCTCGCTGGTGCACACGATGTAGGCGGCGTCTGGATGCCGGTAGTCGTCCCGAGGTGGTGGTGATGGTAGACGTTCCTCCTGTCGTGGCCAATCATCGCGTTGCCTGTCGTCGCGGTTCCTGTCGTCACGGCGCCTGTCATCGCGCTCTCGATCATCATGTCCGGCTTCAATTCGCGGGGGACGTTGATCTCGGCGTTCCCTTGGCTTGCCAAGGTTGCATTGCCTAACGGTATGGCTAGCCGGCCTGTCGGCGTGATTTCGGCAAGGCCGGTCGAGTAGAGGTTCGTAGTTGTTCCTTGCCCTTGTCCAGCGCATGTCGCTGCTTGTCCTCATGCGACGGATATCGAAGCCACCTGCAGGGCTTCCCTCCGTAGTGGCGACGACCTTGGATTCGTTGCGGTCATCGGCCGCCTTGCGCTTGCCGGCCGTGTCGGAGTCGCGCCGGGTTGATTTTCCTCCTTCTTCCACATCCGCCTGGCTCTTGCGTGTAGCTGGCGCGTCTACGTTGATTCTGCCAGTGTCATCGATCTGGATTGGGTGTGTCATGCCGGCATCGGCGGTGGCGTACTCGTCGGCGATTGCCATCAGATGTGCCATGGTCTTCGGGTTTTTCCTTAGGAGCGCGTGCCGGAGCAGCGTCCGATCCCGGCAGCCTTGGACGAAGTACTGGACGGCTTGAGTTTCCAAGGCTCCCTCGCACGAATTGCGTAAGCTGGTCCACCGGGTGAGATACGCTCGATCCGACTCGTCCTCCTTTTGCTTGCACATTGCGAGCAGCTTTGCCCGGACGCAGGTACGTGCCAGTGAAGTTGCGGTTGAACACTTCCTCGAAGTCGAGCCAGCTGTTGATGCTTTTCGGCGGAAGACTGTTCAGCCAGGTTCGTGCCGAGCCTTGGAGCATGAGCGGCACGTAGCATACAGCCACATGCTTGTTGCCGCCTGCGATGTTCACGATAGTGACGTAGTCGGCTAACCAGTCCTCCGGCTTGGCGGTACCGTTGTACCTTGGAGTGTCCCTCGGGAGTGTGAACCCCTTCGGAAACTGCTCACTCCGGATGCGAGGTCCGAAGCAGCTATGCGTGGTGATGTCCTCTTCCTCGATAGCGCTTGACTTCTTGAGTGCCTTGATGCGCTTGTGTGCGTCGTTGGCGACAGCGGGTCCGAATGCCCCTAAGCGCTCGTCGGTGGTGACTTTGTGTCCGAGCCGGTCCTTGACGCCGCGGCCGGCTCGAGGCTCATTGTCGTCATTGTGCTCATGTCGGCCCGTCGCGTTGCGGCCATGGTGTTGTGGATGTGAACTCACGCTTCTTTCCCGTTGAGCTCAGGGTTGCTTGTTCTTCTCCTTGACGCGGCTAGTTGATGACGCTTCACAACCTTGCTTGTGTTGGAGATATGCCCTAGAGGCAATTAATAAAAAGTTTTATTGACATATCTCAATGTGTTCATAATTAGTTTTATACCGTGCTATAACTGTATTAAGCGGAAACATTAATACATGTGTGGTATATAAACAATCAGGTCCCTAGTAGCCTCTACTTAGACTAGTCCATTGGTCAATAGATGATCAAGGTTTCCTGATCATGGGCATTTATGTCAATTGACAATGGAGTCATGTTATTAGAAGAATAACGTGATGGACACCACCCCACGTAAGTTGACGCAATAAGATATGTCACGAGAATATCGGCATTGCGACGACTTAATTAAACATAGGCGCTGAGTCCTTAGACCGTGAGACAATAATCCTATCACATGTCATCGGAGGGTTCTTAGACTGTATCAACCGTCACACCATAAAAGGGTGATCATAAAGGTCCAGATCAGGTAACCAAAGATGATGTGTTGAGAAGTATGTGTCAAGATGCGGGATTTGTCCACCCACGTGACGGGAAGATATCACTGGGCCCACTCGGTGATATTACATCTAAGTCTTGCAAGCATGTGACTAGGTCACGGTGATGTAATATCATGGTAACGAGTAGAAGGTTTGTCGGTAACGAGCTAGGAGTTCGGACGAACTGCATATCGTGTGGCAAAAGGAATTAGTGGGCTAATGTAAAGGTTCAAGCGACAAAGATCTTCGTGGATTGCACAGGGGCCATCATGGGTGTCCAGATCCCACTGTTGGTCATTGATCGGAGAGGTTGTCTCGATCATGTCTGGAGTGATCCCGAACCGAAGGGTGGCACACTTAAGGGTAACGACGCGTAGGAATAGCTCTGGCACCGAAGATATCAGGGAGACCCATTCCGGAATCGTTCCGAGATTTATCTGATAGAGATCGGAGGTTCCTAAGTAGTATCGGAATAAGGGAGATGGATCCGATGGAGATCGGAGGGCAAAGAAAGGTGTTTCGATGCAAGAGATATTAAATAATATGTATTTAATATTAATTAATGTAATTAATTATTAAATAAATATTTATTTTAAATATTTAAGGGGCAGCCCACCTATATGGGCCTCACCCATGTGGGGAGGGACCAAGTGGGGAGCCGCCCCATGAGGGGTCCGGCCGATCGAGCCAGGGCTGGGCCTAAAGGGGGCCGGCGCACCCCCTAGGCCGGCTAGGGCTTGGAGCCCACCTAGGGCCGGCGCACCCCCTCCCTTGGCCGGCTTGGCCATGTGGGAATAGTCCCACATGGCTTAGCCAAGGAGGGTTGCCCCCTCCTTCCTCCTATACATAGAGGGCCAAACCCTCTCCCTAAGGCATCCCTTTTTCCCTCTGAAACGTGCGGTTCCATAAGATTGGAGCTGCATATTTTTGAGGGGTCTCTCCACTAAAATACACCGCTGATATTTTGGTGCTTCGGTCGAGCTCTTCATCTTCCGCTGCTGCCGCTGGGCCGGAGCCGGGGGATCGTCTATACACCGTACGTGTGTAGAACTTCGGAGGTGCTGCCCTCTGGAGCACTCGTCGCCGGAACGACTACACGACCCCGAGGTCGGCGTCGTACGTCTTCTCCAACAACGTTCTCGGAACGTTACGCTTCCGGTCTTCGAGCAAGGTACGAATACCGGATCCCTCCGTTACTTTATGTCCGTATAGCATAGATCCTGGTAGAATAAGTTCGTCGTTGCTAGGAATTTTTTTTGTTTTCTGCACACGAACCCCTTCAGTGGTATCAGAGCAATCTATGCGTAGATATAGAGTATGGAGTAGACTGCATAGCAATATGTGGGCACTTGATCATATTGTTGTTAACCCCCCGCATGTTTTTACTCGTACTGCTGGATGGTTTGATGAAGCGGCCCAGACCGACCTTACGCTTTATGCGAGACTGGTTCAACAATTAACATACGGCTTGCACCTTATACGTGGCTGGTGGGTGTCTGTCTCTCTAGCTATGGTGGTACGGTATTTACGTCGGAGGGCCTCGAAAGGGACGTAATAGCGACAATGATATCATCGGTGTTGTGGTTGTAGGTCCGTAAGATAGAAAGCGGTTCTCTTACGAAAGCCCCTCAACCACGTAAAATTTGCAAAAGATAAAGTAGATGCGTCTAACTTTATTTTGCAGGGACGGTGATGTAATATGGTAACGGTAAGTTTTATTAACGTAATATCTTATTGCTAGCGTGGAGGCACGGAGACCTGGTGCGGCGCCGGGCGCATGATGTAGATCATGGCGCAACCATATCATATCACATCTGTTGCATTAGATGTTAAGTAGATGTTGTGTGCTACCTATATTGTTTGTATTATATATAAGGCGGTACAATATAGGTGATCCCTCAGTAGTAATACCAACATTGTGCTCTCCCTTAGTATGCACCACCAAGAAAGTTCGCCATTGTGGAGGCCGGCCGTGACGATCGGGGGTCAAACTCATTTGCGTTCGCATACGGTGGGTGTAAGCCATGTTATGCACAACAATATACTAAGGTTGCCTTGGCGGCGAGCCTAGCATGTACAGACATGGCCTCGGAGTACAGGAGACCGAAAGGTCGAGCATGAATCACATGGAGAGGTGATTGACTTGGAGGTCTACCTTTAAAGCTATGCTATCGGCCGTGACGATCGGGGGTAGTATGGTGGATGAGGATCATGTGATCACTCAGAAGGATGCTTGAGGGATGTCTTTTTGAGTGGGAGTTCCCGTATATTTTATATAAGTATATAAAACTTGAACTCAAATTATGAACACAGTCTCATAAACTTTGCAAATACCATTGTAGATGTCTCACCCCACCTTCGACCTAGCCCCGTCTGTTGAGAAAGAAAAACTGAAAGCCGATGGATCCAACTACTTCTCATGGAGCAAATCTCTGAAGACTCTTCTCATCTCCCTCAATATGGATTACGTGCTTGAAGCGCCCCTAGGTGATAGACCTGCAGAAACCGCCACCGAGGACGAGAAAAATGTTTTCATGTCCAGGGCGGGAGACTACTCTTTGGTCCAGGCAGGAATGCTCTTTGACATGGATGCTGAATTGAAAAAAAGTTTTGTGAACATGAGTGTGTATGAGATATTCGCCACTCTCAAAACTGAATTAGCACCCAAAGCCATAGTAGCAAGGTTTGAAACCTTTAAATTGTTTATGTCGACTATGATGAAAGAGCATGATAGCATTGAAGAGCATGTAGCCAAGATGTATGACTACTTTCGATACCTAAACGCTCAGGGACAAGATCTCTCTGAGGAACAGGCTATTGATAGGGTGTTGCACTCGTTGCCCCCTAGCTACCATGATTTTGTCATGGAATTTCTCAAACGTGAGATTCCTGAATCTCTGTCTGAGTTATTTGAAATGCTAAGGACCACTAAGATTGAAGTCAAGGAGGTACACACGACGTTAAAGGTTAACAAAGGTCTTAAGATGAAGAAAGGCAAGTCAGCTGCCACTACCTCTAAAGCGCCTAAATATGGTTTCAAGCCAGGTGCCGAGTGCCATTACTGCAAAGAAGAGGGCCACTGGAAGCGCAACTGCCACAAGTACCTAGCTGACAAGAAGGCGGAAAAGATCGCCGAGAAGGACAAAGGTATATACGATATACATGTTATAGATGTATTTCTTACAAGTGCTCGTAGTAACACATGGGTATTTGATACCGGTTCGGTTGCTCATATTTGCAACTCACTGATGGAGTTATGGGATAAGCGGGACTTGGAGAAGGACGAGGTGACGATGCGCGTTGGCAACGGCAACAAGGTTGACGTCATGGCCGTCGGAACTCTACCTCTGCATCTACCGTCAGGATTGATTTTGTTTTTGAATAAATGCTACTTTGTGCCCAGTTTGAGTATGAACATTATATCAGGGTCTTACCTGTTACAAGACAATTATTCATTTAAGTCGGTACCAAACGGTTGTACTATTTCAATGAATAATATATTTTATGGTCATGCTCCGGTGCGCAATGGTTTATTCATATTAAATCTTGATAGTAGTACACACATCCATAGCATAGAAGCCAAGAGATTTAAACGTAGCGACGATAATACCATGTATATGTGGCATTGCCGTCTTGGTCATATAGGCATAAAGCGTATGAAGAAGCTCCATTCTGATGGGCTTTTAGGTTCATTAGATTTTGAATCTCTTGACACATGCGAGCCATGCCTTATGGGTAAAATGACTAAGACCCCGTTCTCCGGTGTGATGGAGCGGGCGTCGGACTTATTGTGTATCATACATACTGATGTATGTGGACCGATGAGTACAGCGACACGCAATGGTTAGCGTTACTTCGTGACGTTCACAGATGACTTGAGTAGATATGGATATATTTACTTAATGAGACATAAGTCTGAAACCTTTGAAAAGTTCAAGGAATTTCAGAGTGAAGTCAAAAATCAACTCAACAAGAGGATTAAGCATCTTCGATCAGATCGAGGAGGCGAATACTTTAGTTTCGAGTTTGATAGGCATCTCAAGGCTTGTGGCATAGTGCCACAGCTTACGCCAGCCGGAACACCACAGCGTAATGGTGTGTCTGAGCGGCGTAATCGTACCCTATTAGATAGTGTGCGTTCAATGATGTCCCTCACAGATCTACCCTTGTCATTTTGGGGTCATGCACTAGAAACTGCCGCGTTTATATTAAATAGGGCACCATCAAAATCCGTTGAAACGACACCATATGAGATATGGCACGGCTCGAAGCCTAAGTTATCGTTTCTGAAGGTTTGGGGTTGTGAGGCTTACGTTAAGAAACTACAGCACGACAAACTCGAACCAAAATCAGAAAAGTGCATTTTCGTAGGATATCCGAAGGAGACTATCGGATACACCTTCTACAACAAAGCCAAGGGCAAATTGTTTGTCGCTAAGAACGGTACCTTTCTGGAGAAGGAGTTTCTCGCAAAAGGTGTTAGTGGAAGGAGGATAGAGCTCGATGAAATTGTTGATCCTGAACTCGAGTTATCGAGTGGCGCAAGGAAGAAATTCCGGAACCATCATCCACTGTTGATGTGGAAGGAAATGATGGAGATCACATCGAGGAACCTACTCTACCTCGCAGGTCAACACGACCACGTACCACTCCTGATTGGTATGGTGATGTCGTTTCGTTGGTTGAACACGACGAACCTGCAACCTACAAGGAAGCAATGGCAAGCCCTGAGTCCGAGAAATGGCTTGAGGCCATGAAATCCGAAATAGGATCCATGTATGACAACCAAGTGTGGACCTTGGTAGATATTCCCGAAGGCCGAAAGGCAGTGGAGAATAAATGGATCTTTAAGAAAAAGACGGACGCTGATGGAAACATCACCGTTTATAAAGCTCGACTTGTCGCGAAGGGGTTTCAACAAATTCAAGGAGTTGACTACGATGAAACATTCTATCCCGTAGCGATGCTTAACTCTATTCGGATTCTACTAGCAGTAGCTGCCTATTACGATTATGAAATATGGCAGATGGATGTCAAAACCGCCTTCCTAAATGGAAACATTGAGGAGGAGTTGTATATGGTACAACCGGAGGGTTTTGTCGATCCAGAAGGAGCTAGTAAGGTATGCAAGCTTCAACGGTCCATCTATGGATTGAAGTAGTTATCTCGGAGCTGGAATCTTTGCTTTGATGAGGTAATCAAAGCTTTTGGATTTGTCCAAAATGTAGAAGAGACCTGCATTTATAAAAAGCTGAGTGGGAGCTCAGTGGCATTTCTGGTCCTATATGTAGATGACATATTAATTACGGGAAATGATGAGAAACTTCTAAAGAGTGTAAAGGATTACTTGAATAGTAGATTTTCAATGAAAGATTTGGGAGAAGCTGCATATGTATTAGGCATTAAGATCTATCGTGATAGATCCAGGCGCCTATTAGCATTAAGTCAGGAGAACTACCTTGACAAGATTTTGAAGAGATTCAAAATGGATCAGGTAAAGAAGGGTTTCTTGCCTGTGGTCAAAGGTAAACCATTGAGTCTAACTCAATGCCCAGTGTCGGCTGATGATAAGGAAAAGATGTCGAACATCCCCTATGACTCGGCTATAGGGTCTATCATGTACGCGATGCTAAGTACCCGACCTGATGTAGCTCTGGCTCTCAGTTTGACGAGCCGCTTCCAAAGTAATCCTGGCATGGATCACTGGACAACAGTTAAGAACATCCTGAAATATCTCAAGAGAACGAGAGATATGATGTTAGTCTACGAAGGCTGTGAAGAAGAACTTGGCGTAAAGGGTTACGTTGATGCAAGTTTTGACACAGATCCGGACGATTCTAAATCTCAAACGGGATATGTGTTTTTGGTGAATGGTGGTGCTGTGAGCTGGAGGACTGGAAAGCAATCCGCGGTGGCCCAATCTACAATGGAGTCGGAGTACATTGCAGCTGCAGAAGATGCGAATGAAGCTGTCTGGCTAAGGAAGTTCTTCATCGAACTCGGAGTGTTTCCTGGCATGCAAGATCCCGTCAACATCTACTGCGACAACACAGGGGCGATTGCGAATGCTAAGGAACCGAGGTCCCACTCCACTGCCAAGCACATACTTCGACGCTTCCATGTGATAAGGCAGTATATCAGGGAAGGAGACATAAAGATTTGCAAAGTACACACGGACCTGAATGTGGCAGATCCGTTGACTAAACCTCTTCCATGAGAGAAGCATGATCAACATCAAGGCAACATTGGTGTTAGATTTTTACTAGGTGTAAAATAGATTTGTCACCAAGTGTAAACTAGATTAATTGTATTCTAGTGCAAGTGGGAGACTGTTGGAGATATGCCCTAGAGGCAATTAATAAAGAGTTTTATTGACATATCTCAATGTGTTCATAATTAGTTTTATACCGTGCTATAACTGTATTAAGCGGAAACATTAATACAGGTGTGGTATATAAACAACCAGGTCCCTAGTAGCCTCTACTTAGACTAGTCCATTGGTCAACAGATGATCAAGGTTTCCTGATCATGGGCATTTATGTCAGTTGACAATGGAGTCATGTTATTAGAAGAATAACGTGATGGACACCACCCCACGTAAGTTGACGCAATAAGATATGTCACGAGAATATCGGCATTGCGACGACTTAATTAAACATAGGCGCTGAGTCCTTAGACCGTGAGACAATAATCCTATCACATGTCATCGGAGGGTGCTTAGACTGTATCAACCGTCACACCGTAAAAGGGTGATCATAAAGGTCCAGATCAGGTAACCAAAGATGATGCATTGAGAAGTATGTGTCAAGATGCGGGATTTGTCCACCCACGTGACGGGAAGATATCACTGGGCCCACTCGGTGATATTACATCTAAGTCTTGCAAGCATGTGACTAGGTCACGGTGATGTAATATCATGGTAACGAGTAGAAGGTTTGTCGATAACGAGCTAGGAGTTCGGACGAACTGGATATCGTGTGACAAAAGGAATTAGTAGGCTAATGTAAAGGTTCAAGCTACAAAGATCTTCGTGGATTGCACAGGGGCCATCATGGGTGTCCAGATACCGCTGTTGGTCATTGATCGGAGAGGTTGTCTCGATCATGTCTGGAGTGATCCCGAACCGAAGGGTGGCACACTTAAGGGTAACGATGTGTAGGAATAGCTCCAGCACCGAAGATATCAGGGAGACCCATTCCGGGATCGTTCCGAGATTTATCCGATAGAGACCGGAGGTTCCGAAGTAGTATCAGAATAAGGGAGATGGATCCGATGGAGATCGGAGGGCAAAGAAAGGTGTTTCGATGCAAGAGATATTAAATAATATGTATTTAATATTAATTAATGTAATTAATTATTAAATAAATATTTATTTTAATATTTAAGGGGCAGCCCACCTATATGGGCATCACCCATGTGGGGAGGGCCCAAGTGGGGAGCCGCCCCATGAGGGGGCCGGCCGGCCGAGCCAGGGCTGGGCCCAAAGGGGGCCGGCGCACCCCCTAGGCCGGCTAGGGCTTGGAGCCCACCTAGGGCCGGTGGACCCCCTCCCTTGGCCGGCTTGGCCATGTGGGAATAGTCCCACATGGCTTAGCCAAGGAGGGTTGCCCCCTCCTTCCTCCTATATATAGAGGGCCAAACCCTCTCCCTAAGGCATCCCTTTTTCCCTCTGAAACGTGTGGTTCCGTAAGATTGGAGCTGCATATTTTTGAGGGGTCTCTCCACTAAAATACACCGCTGATATTTTGGTGCTTCGGTCGAGCTCTTCATCTTCCGCTGCTGCCGCTGGGCCGGAGCCGGGGGATCGTCTATACACCGTACGTGTGTAGAACTTCGGAGGTGCTGCCCTCTGTAGCACTCGTCGCCGGAACGACTACACGACCCCGAGGTCAGCGTCGTAGGTCTTCTCCAACAACGTTCTCGGAACGTTATGCTTCCGGTCTTCGAGCAAGGTACGAATACCGGATCCCTGCGTTACTTTATGTCCGTATAGCATAGATCCTGGTAGAATAAGTTCATCATTGCTAGGAATTTTTTTGTTTTCTGCACACGAACCCCTTTAGCTTGCCCTTGCCGGCTGCATCGAAGCCGGGTGGAGGGTTGTGGTAGTCCTTGCTTGCCGCCGGCTCGGTTTCTCGTTGAAGTCGGTTGGCCTTGCCGACGAGCTCGATGACTCGGCCCATTTGGAACCGTAGCTCTTCGCCTTGGAGGTGGGGAAGTTCGGCTGCGGCGATTTCCGCGGCCTTCATGTTTTGGACCGGACAGCTGTACTCGGGTTGGACGATGCCGGAGAGGTCATGTCCTTGCTTGGCGCGGTCCAGGTCGTCTCCTAGGTTGCACCTGATCTCTTTCAGCTTGTCCGGATTGCCTCTTGCCTGCTCGAAGCGTGGACGATGTTGTACTCACGCATGGTGGAGTTAAGTCGGCGCTGCGTCGAAGCGAGGTGGAGTGCCTTGTCGTATATGAGCTGGCGCATCTTCTCGAGCTCGGTCGCCATGACAGCTGGATCCGAACCCGGCGCGATTGGAGTGCTCAATAATTCGAACTCCTTCTCGAGGTTGCGATGAAGCTGGGAAGTCTCCCCGATCTCCTGGTGAGTCTTGGCGACGCCGCCTCCTGCAGCCGCATGCTCAACCATGTGGACTTCTGCATAGACGCCGTGCTCGGGGTTGTCGAAGCCTGCGTTGCCGATGCCGAAGTGGTCGAAGGTGGCCTCGTCGCCGTTGACGCTGGTGTCGAAGATCGACGGTGCCGAACACGTGAACACCTCCTCCGGGTACTCCTTGGCGGCAACGGCAACGAAGACGGGGAAATCGCCGAGGTTGACGATGGCGCCTCCGCTGGTGAAGTTCATGTCGGCGAAGATCTTGGTGTTGTCAACGATGCACCCGATAGAGCCGATGGAGAGCACGAGGCCGGAGACGATGCGCTGGTTGCCGACGAAGCGGGATCCCGCGCAGAACATGACTTCGCTCGTCGCGAGTGAAAGGGTTCGTAGACGGAAAACAAAATTTTTCTATCTAACGCAACACCAAAACTAGCCAGGATCTATCGATTAGTAATGCGGTAACGGGACAGTATCGGTAACATACCTCTTGTAGACCGAAAGCGTATATGTTGTCGGCGTAGATGAGCGGAAGCCGACCTCAAGGTCGTGACGAACTTGGCACGATGACGACGAGTGCTGCAGTAGCACCTCCGAGTACTCACACACGTACGGTGTAGTACGACGACTCCCGAAACCCCCGATCCTACCGGGGCGGCGGAAGTAGATCTTCTGGTGGAATTCCGACAGCACGACGGCGTGCAGCGGAGAAGATTTCTCTCTCGTGCGCGGACCTTCGAGGGCCCACGGGGTGCGAGAGAGGTGGAGAGGTGGTAGGAGCTGTCATGGACCTATTTGGAATTTCTCCCAATTTTCAGGAATTTCTGGCTTATTAAAATCCTCAACGTGGCTCCTCTATATATATGAGGAGGAGGGCTCCCCTCCTCCTTAGGTCCCCCATGTGGGACTAAAGAAAAGAGGGAGGAAGGGGGGTGCGGCCGGCCGGCCAGCTCCTAGTCCGAGTTGGACTAGGGCTGGTAGCCCACCCGCCCCTTGGCCCTTTAGGGTTTGGCCGGCGGCTCCCCTAGTCCAACTCGGACTAGGGTTTGGGAGCCCACCCGGCCCCTTCCCTTTTCCCTTTGGTGGCCAGCCTCTTAGTGGGCCAATGGCCCACTAAGTGGGCTGCCCCATAAATCAATTAAAAACTATTTTTAATTAAATAAACAATCCCTTATTAAATTAA
Source organism: Puccinellia tenuiflora (assembly GCA_012064385.1). Classification (NCBI taxonomy): domain Eukaryota; kingdom Viridiplantae; phylum Streptophyta; class Magnoliopsida; order Poales; family Poaceae; genus Puccinellia; species Puccinellia tenuiflora. The sequence goes on along the minus strand of QRDG01000451.1, from coordinate 813,544 downwards.
TAAATAAATATATAATTCTCAATTAAATATTTATATATTATTTAATTTATTATTTATTTATAATATATAAATATTAATTCTCAATTAATCATTTATACATTATTGATTTATAGCCACCAATATGAATATCACATATTCATATCCTATATTTAAATTCTCGTGACTCCGATACTCCTTCGGATTTCTCCGATACAACTTCGGATTTCTCCGGAACCATTCCGGTGCTCTCTCCATCTATCTTCACTAATTCCAACAATAACAGAATGATCTCCTAGCGTCGTAAAACCCTTAAGTGTGTTACCCTACGGTTCGGGAACACTCCAGACATGATCGAGACAACCTCTCCGATCAATGATCATCAGCGGGACTGGGATGCCCATAATGACCCCTGCGCATTCCACGAATTAACTTTATCGTCGAACCGTAAACATCGATTCATCATTCCCTTTGCTATCGCGATACTGACTTTGCCCGAGATTCGATCACATTAAGTATCTTCCATACTTAGTTCCATCTCGTTACCGGTCAAGTCTCGTTCAACTTGTTCACATGATTCTTCATCCCCATGACCTAGTCATATGCTGCGCAGCTTATTTGGATGAAGACTCACCGAGTGGGCCCATAGTATCTCTCCGTCATCCGGAGGTGCAAATCCCGCATCTTGACACATACTTCTCAACGCATCATCTTTGGTTACCTGATCTGGACCTTTATGATCGCCCTTTTACGGTGTGACGGTTGATACAGTCTAAGCACCCTCCGATGACATGTGATAGGACTATTGTCTCACAGTCTAAGGAATAATTATCACGTTTCCTAATTATCACAATGTCAAACTTTAGATGACTTGATCACGTTGTGACAATCGCAATTGGGTAATGTCCATCCCTTTCATCTGCCTAATGAAATGACTCCATTTTCAATTGACATAAATGCCCATGATTGGAAAACCTCAATCATCTGTTGACCAATGAACTATCATACATAAATATATACGCCAGGGACCTGGTTGTTTATATATCACACCTGTATTAATGTTTTCTCTTAATACAGTTATAGCATGATATAAAACAGATTTCACAATAAACACCTTTATTTATTTTCTCTAGGGCATATCTCCAACAGCGAGCCCCGCGGTGGGCGCCAAATGTCGTGTTGGCGTCAACGACATATCCATCTACGATGGAAAAGATTGTGGGACAAGGCAACGATGGTGCTTGCGCGGGATTGGGCTACAAGCCCTGCAAACACAGAGATGTAACCAGGTTCAGGGCCCTCGTGAAGAGGAAACCCCTACGTCCTGCGTTGCTGCTCTCTATTCCTTGATCATGAATATTCGGGCTACAGTGATGAATGCCGGATAGAGGACTTAGCCGGGTGGTGGTGGTGTTGCATGGGTGTGAAGTAGTCGTGAAGGTGTCCAAGCTCCCCTCTCGCAGGAGGCTCTAGCCTGCCTTATATCGGCAGCAGACTAGGGTTAGGGTTTACAGGCAAGTTACACTTGTATCCCCATGACATCATCTAGGGTTTCATCCGGCTTCGGCTTAGTCATCATGAAATGTAGGGATGGTGTCCGACAGGAGACGTTGCTGGTCTCCTGTGCCTGGTCCACCTGTACTTGCTTGTCGGTGGTTGGATTCGGCTTGAACTCCAGCCGAAAGGTGGCGTCCGCCTTGAGTAGGCTGGCTTGATACGGCCGGCTTGATGCCTTCTCGTTTGTCCATATTGTGGGTATATGGGGTCCATATCCCCAACAAACCCTGATCCTAATGAACTCCCGACTGTGCAAATTCAGTCAGTAGCATGCATATATAGGAATCAGTGGTATTCATATATAGGAAGCGGAAACCTGCTGCAACAGAAAACAATCACGATTTCAGGTACGTGCCGACCACTATTTTCAGAGCTCCTCCTCTGGGTGAGCACCCAGATCCTGATTCCGAAGCAGATGAACTTGATCTCCTGAGCTCCTCATCCAAGGGAGCCACCAGATTGATAGGAGGCGCTCCATGCTCGAAGATGTGGGTCTTCTCGAATCTCGAAGGAGGAGAGCTTGATGAGCAGCGACCTCCTCCTCTGCTTCGTGGCCACATACACGGGCGAGCAGCTCCGCTGGATGTACGGCTCGTAAGCGTCGAACAGCCGGGACACCTCGGCTCCTCCTTCCTCAGCTCGTCCTCCTCCTCCCGCGTCCGTCCGCCTCGTCTGGCAGCTACTCGAGGAGCTCGCTGCAGCGGCAGGAATGGCCGGAGACAAAGGGGAATTGGAAGGTCACATAGAGGGGAATTCGTTCCAATGAGCGACGACGCGGGATTTCGCCGGATTTTGGCCGGAATCGGCCAGTTACGGTGGGGATCGGGAGGATGTGAAACTTCCATGAAACGGTACGGTGGCAGAGCAGTTCAGAGCTTAGTCAGGCGGAGGTGACCTGGTTTGCGGCAGGGAATGGAGGGGCGCCGGCGGCCGGAGTCCTGGCTGGCTGCTCCCCTCTGCCGGCTCATTGGCAGGCAGTGGTGGCGTGGCGGCTGGTCTCGGTTTGGCGGCGACCTCCTCTCGGGAGGTAGACGTTCGGCCCCGGTGAGATCTGGGGTGGGGATCTTGGGATCCCACTTCGATCTGCCGATGTGGCCCTGCTGGTCTTCGAGCACCAAATCGTCGACCCGCTACATGTGGTCCTCCATGATCTGGCTGTCGACGTGTTCCGGTCTTCCCATCGGTGATCTCCGCGGGTGGAGCATTGCTTCTTTGGATATCTAGATCAGAATTGTTCCGGTCGCGCGCGCTCTCATCTATGGCCAGAGATGCTTAATGAGGTTTGGTTGCGATGAAGACTCTAGGCACAGGTTTTCTGTGTGTCGGATGTTGGGGACTTGCAGCAGCAGCCTTGGCAAGAGGGGGCGACAACACAGTTGGATAGCATTCTGGTGGTACTAAGTATCGAGCCGCAATGTTTAGGGTGAAAGCTCAAGGTCTGGCCTTCATTGGTTGTACCTGGCAATGGCCTTACTGAAGGCATTGTTTTGGAATCACGGTTTTTACTTCAGGGTGAAAGCCTAAGGTCTGGCCTTCATTGGTTGTACCTGGCAATGGTCTTGCTGAAGACATTGTTTTGGAGAACCTATTTGCGATCCGGGTGTTGTATTTTGGTGGCGGTTAGAGTGTTGCGGTTGCGAGTGTTTCATCACTTCGATGGGGTCTTTGTTTTAATTTTCTCTCTTTTTTATTTTTTCTTGGTTGTGTACATCCTGGATGTCTTTCGATATCTTGTTGGTGCAGATGCTGGGTGTAATCAGTATCTTTTCGATATTAATATATTCCATTTATGAAAAAAAAATCTGGTAGAATGATTGCTGAAACAACAAAGATGGACCTTGTATAATTCAAACAAACAGGAACGGCAACGGATGCAGCAGCTGTCCTCGAACATGAAGAGCCTGATTCTACAGCCGCGCATGGGCGCCCGCGGGGCACGTCAGAGGATCCAACGGCCTCAAGAGACCATTCGCCCTAATAAATTATGGGCCCAGGCAAACAATCGGCCCTGGGCTGTCGCTCGGTGTACAAACCTGAAATCCAGAATCCAGATCAATGAATTCCGACGACCTAGGGTATGGCTTCGATCATCTTGTCCAAGCTCGCGCCGGCAGCCGTCGCAACCTACGCCTCACCCCCGGCCGTTGGAGGTATTACTGGGCACGGTCGCCCTCTATCCCTGTGTCTACCCCGGCTCTACCAGACTGGCGATGACATCCCTGTCGACTCTGCTGGTAATTAAGGACATCTTTTGGAAATTTGGTACGGACCCTGAATATTGAAATTTCTGAAATATGTCTTATTTCGATCCGAATGCTTGAGTAGATACATTTGAATAAGCAAGCAGAGACTGGACCCAATTCATTACGAGTTGTTCTAATCACCACACTTGTATCAAGCATACGTATTTGTTTGATTTAGTAATACCGACTCATATCTTGTTATAATAGCTCTGCCTTGCAAGTATAAAATTAACTCTGTTGAGAGCAACTAATAGCACACATGATCGTGTTTTCCACAATTCAAATATTAACTCTTATCCTGTAGCACCCTCACTTTGAAAAGCAAGAATACATTGTGAATATGCTAGGCCCTGGATCGAGTATGGCTAGCATTCACCAACAGGATGTAATATCGTGCATAAATGTTAAACGTTATTACATCGCAAGTACGAATGATCCAGAAATAAAGTACTTTATTACATCTTTGCATAGCCAAAGCTAGCTTAAAATAAATAAAGTTCCACAAATATTATTCAGAGTTCAAGCAGCAAATAAATAACAAAGAGCTCCATCATCTTCATGGGCCACTGGCGAACATGTTGGTTGTAAGCTCGAGATAAACCACGTCCTCACTCCTCATCCGAACAACCTGCAACATTAATGTTGCAGCCCAGGGAATTTGGGTCAATACCATTGTGACAGGCTGGCAAGTATCACACTATGGTGGATATAAATGGCAAAGACTACCACTACATGCTTATTGCTGGTGGTGTTCAAGGCTATTGCAGAAAGCAAATTTTATCCTACTTTTCATAAAACCTTTTTCAATTTCGACTTAACATTATGAGACACTCCCATGGAACGCATCCAATGTCTCATTTACCCGAGTTCACCCAACAAGTTTTATTACTGAAATTGGAATGAGTGAGATCTTCTGTCAACATCCTCATTTGGTCACTCGTGAATTGTCCGTTACCGGGGACACGGCTATGATCATAGTTTTAAATAACTCTCGAGAGTTTGTGGCACTTTCCCCACTAGACCCAATCAGCCCAAACTTCCTACTCACACATTTAGTGAGAAGAAAAGGAGAAGATCGAGACGAGACTTTTCAGAAATGCTTTCCCATGGTACTCTAGCGAGATCATTGCCGTCCTACCCCTCTACATCATCAGATCTCACTGACCCAGGTCCACACAACTTACTCCATCAAGACAGAGCCCATATGACTAGTGGTTGCACGGTCGGGCAAACAAACACGGTGTGACATTAATCTCAAACCCTAGGTGGCCTTTCACAAGTGCACATATTCAGGTAGAACCATGGAAATGGCCCTGAATAGCCACTCAACTTCGCCTCCATCATACGGACCAATACCACCTAGGTAGTTCATTAATTTAGTAGAATTTTTCTTAACTCAACTACAATAAAACAATACATTTTTGCAGCAAGCAATTCCACTAAATTTCATAGGTCACTAAATCAACTAGTCATGTGGCTATCCTAACAGGTTTGCATAGTATATATATAATAGTAGTGGTAAGCCTATCATGCAAAGCTACTGAAATAATCTGCAGTGCATAATATAACAAAATAGTAGGTCCTTCATGAATTGGTGTGTGTACTTGCCTTGGTAGTTGTTCAGGTTGCAACACTCACAGCACTCCTGGCACTCTTCACAATCTAAACAAGCAAAATGCAATAATTCAATACACAAGCAAAAAGGCACTACAATAAAATATGCATGCATGATTTGCTAACACACCAGTCAAGGTTAAACAAATAATAAAGTTATTACTTTCTGTTATTTACTATATGCATGATGCTCATGATTCATCATTTTAGTGGTTTAAATAATTTTAAAACAATTACTATGGTCAAAATACCACTATTTGAGTTTCTGCAAAAACATTATAAATGCATGATGCAAAAGTGCAAACTAAAACATCTACTGGACAGAGGACACTAGAATACACACTTTTGCAGAAGAAAACAATTTAAAATAACTTATAGATTTAAAGTTATGCCAAAATTACTCAAATCTCACATTTGACATTTGAATAATTTTAAATAGGCAAAACAGGAAACTAACAGTTCTAAAATATTCTACAGATCATAAGGTTTTCCAAAATATAAAGTTCATTAAATTTGGCCGAGCCATTAAAAAGATATGAAGGTTCTAAGGTTCAGGGGTTTTTCTGCAAAACTGCCAAATTAAATCAATTCGGCCGAATTTACAGAAATGCTGGGCTGATGTGGCGCTGAATAGGATGCTGACTGTGCGCTGACTGGGCGCCACGCGGCTAGATCTGATAAGCCGATACCGATTCGGTTAAGGGGATTAAAATGGACCGTTGGATCTAGATCTAATGGCTGAGATTAAAACAGGAGGGGACTGGCCGGAGCTAGGGTTCCGTCGAGCGGCGGCGGACGGCGGCAACGCGTCGGCATCACGTGTTCCCGGCGATCTGCAGTGCTCCAGGACGCGCGGATTGTACCTGGATGATCAGCGTGGCGAGGCGGACACGATGGCGAAGTGGTGGTCGACGGTGAGCTCTCCTCCGTCGGCGATTGCTCGTCGGAGACACGGGCGGCGGCGGACGTCCTCGGTTGATCACGTACGCGTTAATCTGGCGAACGAAAAAATGAGCCGCGATGTCCAGGAGATGCGCAGCGAGGAAAGAAAGCGGATAGGGGGGAGAAGAGGGGCTGGGGTCGTCGGTGTGCGGCCGGAGTTGCCCACTTACCGGTGGCGGGCGGCGGGGCGGCTCGAGCTTTTGCGTGGCAGCCTGGTGGCGTTATCTAGGGTTTTTGGGGCGAGGATGATGCGGAGGAGGTGGGGTTTAAGTAGGGAGGCTCGGGGCGATGGATTAGCTCGAGTTTAGTTAGGATTCGATCGAATCCGGGTCGAGCACGGCGTCGTGGAGAGAAAGAAAGAGAGAAAGAAAAGAGAGAGGGGAGAAAGAGGCCGGGGTGCGGGAGGAAGATGGGCTGGTCTTGGGCTGGCTCAGGTGGGTTGCTCGGTTGCGGCCGGTTCTTTTTTTTTTTTTTGGCAAAACCTTTCCCCCTTTTCTTTTCCCTATTTTCAAAACTGAAAATAAAACCTTTGCAAAACTTTTTATAAAAATTTGTAAAAATATTTTTCAGAGAGCTTAACACATTTATAAAATTGTGGCACTGATTTTGCCAGCAATTAAAATAAAAGAATTCAAAATATTGGCTAGGGTTGCTTAGCCCCTTTTATGCCATTTTGGAGAAATAAAACCACTTTGAAAAAAACCACTAAATTAAATGAAATAAATGCAACAAACAAATGCATATGATGACATGAATGCATGCTTATGCAATTTTTGAAAATTGGGATGTTACAAACCTAACCCCCTTAAGATGAATCTCGTCCCCGAGATTCGGATTGGTTAGCAAATAGGTGCGGGTGTTCTTCTCGCAGGTCATCCTCCCGTTCCCAGGTAGCATCCTCTTCAGTATGATGGCTCCATTGGACTTTGCAGAACTTGATTGTCTTGGTACGATTAATCCTCTCTGCAGTCTCCAAAATCTTGATTGGTTTCTCCTCATAAGTCAAATCACTCTCCAGTTGAACTTCCTCCAAGGGCACAGTACCACGTAGCGCTGTCTCGGCCATCTCAGGGTGACACTTTTTCAACTGGCTAACATGGAACACATTGTGAACTGCTGATAGTACCTCTGGCAGTTCCAGCTCATAAGCTACTTCTCCTTTACGAGAGAGAACCTTATAGGGTCCAATGAATCGAGGTGCTAACTTTCCTTTGATGCCGAATCTCTTCACACCACGTAGGGGTGAGACTCTAAGGTATGCTCTATCACCTACCTCATAGGTGATTTCCCTACGCTTGGAATCTGCATAACTCTTCTGTCTTGACTGTGCTATTTTTAATCTGTCCTTTATCAATCTGACCTTCTCTTCAGCTTCTTGAATAATGTCAGGACCAAATAAACTACGCTCACCTACACCACTCCACAGTAATGGTGTAGTGCACTTTCTTCCGTACAATGCCTCAAAAGGTGCCATCTCTATACTAGCTTGGTAGCTATTGTTGTATGAGAATTCTGCATATGGCAGGTTATCATCCCAACTAGATTTATAATCCAGCGCGCATGCCCTAAGCATGTCTTCCAAAATCTGGTTGACTCTCTCAGTCTGTCCATCAGTCTGTGGGTGAAAAGCTGTACTGAATTCTAATCTCGTTCCTAATGACTCATGTAACTGCTTCCAGAAATGTGAGGTAAACTGGGTACCTCTATCAGATACAATCTTCTTAGGAACACCATGTAAGCTCACAATTCTCTTCATATAGATATCTGCGAGCTTTGCACTCGTATAAGTGGTTTTCACAGGGATAAAGTGAGCCACTTTGGTCAGGCGGTCAACAATCACCCATATCGAATCATAACCTGACTTGGTTCTGGGTAGTCCTGTGATGAAATCCATTCCAATTTGCTCCCATTTCCATTCTGGTACTGGTAATGGTTGTAGCAGTCCAGCGGGTTTCTGATGTTCTGCCTTCACGCGACTACACACGTCACACTTGGCAATATATTATGCGATATCTCTCTTCAAATCATTCCACCAAAATCTCTCCTTTACATCCATATACATCTTAGTGTTACCCGGATGTATTGAATAAGGTGAGTCATGTGCCTCCTGTAGGATTAGTTTCCTAAGGTCATCTTCCTGCGGAACACAAATACGGTTCTCAAACCACATCGTGCCTTGTTCATCCTCCCGGAATCCTTTGGCCTTGCCTTCACTCAGATTGGTCTTGATTTCTTCCATCACTTTATCTCCCTTCTGTGCTTCTCGAATTCTATCCATCAGTACGGGTTGTACCTCTAATGATGCTACGAATCCATTGGGTACCACTTCCAGTCTAAGGTCCTTAAATGCATTGCACAAATCTTCCGGCAATTCTCCTGTCGTCAGTCCATTCACATGAACCTTACGACTCAAAGCATCGGCTACTACGTTTGCTTTTCCAGGGTGATATTGTAGACTCAAATCACAATCTTTTATGAGTTCTAACCATCTCCTTTGTCTCATGTTCAGCTCCTTCTGGGTGAAGATATATTTGAGACTCTTGTGATCGGTGAATACCTCACATCGTTTTCCCATCAGATACTGTCTCCAAGTCTTCAGTGCATGAACCACTGAGGCCAACTCCAAATCATGAGTAGGATAGTTGACTTCATGCTTCTTGAGTTGTCTAGAGGCGTAAGAAACTACTTTGCCTCCCTGCATCAAGACACTTCCTAAACCGTGACGCGATGCGTCGCTATATACTTGGAAATCCTTTTCTATATCTGGTAGACACAAGACTGGTGCTGAAACTAACCGCTTCTTCAAATCTTGGAAACTGGTTTCACAAGCTTCGTTCCATTCAAACTTTTTATCCTTCTTCAACAATTCCGTCATTGGTTTGGCTATCTTTGAGAAATTCTTAATAAACCTCCTATAATATCCTGCCAATCCCAGAAAACTACGGATTTCTCCCACGTTCTTGGGTGGTTCCCACTCTGTCACCGCGGACACCTTTTCTGGGTCTACTGCGATTCCTTCCTTAGACACCACGTGTCCTAAAAATCCAACTTTCTCCAACCAAAATTCACACTTGCTGAATTTGGCATACAACTTGTGCTCTCTCAACCTCTGCAACACTATGTGCAGGTGTTCCTCATGCTCCTTGTGACTCTTGGAATAAATTAAGATGTCGTCAATGAAGACAACAACAAATTTATCCAGAAAATCCATGAATACCTTATTCATCATATTCATGAAATAAGCTGGTGCATTGGTCAAACCAAAAGGCATCACTGTGTACTCATACAGACCATACCTAGTGGTAAATGCGGTCTTGGGTATGTCCATCTCCCTAACCTTCATTTGGAAATACCCTGATCGAAGGTCGATCTTAGAGAATACACATGCACCTTCCAATTGATCAAACAGATCATTGATCTTGGGTAGTGGGTATTTATTCTTGATAGTCACTTCGTTCAGTGAACGATAATCTGTAACTAGCCTCTGTGTACTATCCTTCTTCTCGACAAATAGTATCGGAGCTCCCCATGGTGAAGAACTCGGACGAATGAATCCCTTCTGCAGATGTTCATCTAACTGTTTCTTGAGTTCCTTCAATTCATCTACCGCCATTGGATATGGCCTCTTGGCTATGGGTCCTGTCCCCGGTACTAATTCAATGAGAAACTCCACATCCCTATCCGGTGGCATTCCCGGCAATTCCTCTGGAAATACATCAGGATATTCCCTCACTATGGGTACCTCTTGAAGGCTAACCCCCTTAAGAGAATTAAGCCTAACTCCCTTAAGACCACATTTGGACTTGAACCTAATCTTCTTCCCCTCCGGAGTAGTCAGGGTGATGGTTCGGTTTGCACAATCTATGACACCTTCAAAACTGGTCATCCAGTCCATTCCTAGGATGACGTCCAACCCTTGGGTTTGTAATATTATCAAATTTACGGGGAAAGCATTCCTTCCAATTTCTAGTGTCAAGTTTCTACACTGGGTTTTTGCAAACATTTCTCCTCCGGGGGAACTTACTCTAATCGGGTTTGTCATGGTTGATGTGGCTATCTTGTTTTTGTTAACAAAAGTTCTTGATATGAATGAATGCGATGCTCCGGTATCGAATAAAACTAATGCTGTAAAGGATTTGAGCAAAAACGTACCAATCACATCATCAGGTTCATCATACACTTCCTCCACATTGACATGGTTCACGTGCCCCTTCTAAATAGCATTGAGCTTGGCAGCTTCCTCCGCCTTCTTCTCTGGGCATTCAGTGGAGTAGTGTCCCTGTTTCTTGCATTTGAAGCAGGTTATCTGGCTGAGGTCTCTCTTGTGCTCATGACGATGCTGTCCATTGCCATTACTGTTCCCCTTGCCATGGTTGTATCCATTTCCATTCCCATGTCCATTTCCCCTTTGTTTCCATTATTATGGTTATGGCCATGGTGGTTGTGGCCATTCCCATGCTTGTGAAAGTTATGTCCTCCACTGTGCTCATGAAAGTGTGGCTTCTTCTGTATGGGTCCTGAATTGTACTTGCTGCTGCTGCCACTATACTTCCTCTTTCTGGTCTCCTCTTTCCTGATGTTGTCATCCAGTGTGATGGCTTGATCCAGAAGTGCTTGATAATTTAGTGCATACGCCACTGACAAAGGAATTTTCAGTTCACCGCTGAGTCCTTTGAGGAATTTATCCTTCCTCTTAGCATCAGTATCAATGTCCTCTGGAGCATAGCGTGACAGAGCACAAAAATCATCCATGTATTCCTTCAGAGTCCTGTTAACTTGCCTCAGATTGCGGAACTCATCTTTCTTCAGGTTCATGATTCCTGAGGAAATGTGAGCATTGCGGAATCCTTCCTTAAAGGTGTCCCATGTGAGTCCAGCTAATGGGTGAGTAATCTGGTAGGTCTCCCACCATTGTGCTGCTGGTCCCTCGAGTAGGTGAGCAGTGAATCTCACCATCTCAGCATCAGTGCACTCACAAGTGACGAGATCCTTGTGCACAGAACGTAGCCAGTCATCAGCTACAATGGGTTCAGTGGCTGTAGAGAACTTATTGGGTCTAAGTCTCAGGAATCTAGTAAGCCTGTCCACTGGGGGTGGTGGTGGTGGCGGTGGAGGAGGTGGTGGTGGTGGTGCATTCTGGTTCGCCAAAAATTGTGCCATCATGTTCATCAGTTGCGTCTGTGCTGCGATCAACTGCTGCATCTGGTCGTTGTTGTTGTTGTCGGGGTCACGGCGAGGAGGCATCTGTTGGGGTTTAGCATAGATGAGTATAGAAAGGAAGATCTAAAAGAATATTTCTACCCATACAAGCAATTATCAACAAACAACCATAACCAACCAATCAAACAATAGGAACAAGCAAAATTTTATAAAATTTCGAAAATTATAGTTTTGAAAACTTAACTAACACGATACAGGTTCTAACACAGGCGCACTAGTACTGCCATACCACATTTTGATAGGTCAATACTCTAACGCGAGACGATAACTAATAACCTATGTAGAGTGGTGGTCTCGACTATGTCTTCCTTCTGAAAGTTCTTCTTAAGTATCTTTTGAAACTCCATTTCACAATCCACAGCCATAATCATCATTGATCCTTTGTTGATATATTCTATGAGGTTGGTCATCTAAAACAAGAGAAGATAATTTAGAAAGCAATAGCTGAGAAAGGTACAAGAAAGATGTTTGGAAAGATTTGGATAAGAAGAAAATAGAATTTTGTTCCTATGGTCTTTCTTATTTCTAATCCAAACCTAGGGTTTTCGAGCCTACAGGCAACATTGTGCTCTGATACCATTCTGTAGCACCCTTACTTTGAAAAGCAAGAATACATTGTGAATATGCTAGGCCCTGGATCGAGTATGGCTAGCATTCACCAACAGGATGTAATATCATGCATAAATGTTAAACGTTATTACATCGCAAGTACGAATGATCCAGAAATAAAGTACTTTATTACATCTTTGCATAGCCAAAGCTAGCTTAAAATAAATAAAGTTCCACAAATATTATTCAGAGTTCAAGCAGCAAATAAATAACAAAGAGCTCCATCATCTTCATGGGCCACTGGCGAACATGTTGGTTGTAAGCTCGAGATAAACCACGTCCTCACTCCTCATCCGAACAACCTGCAACATTAACGTTGCAGCCCAGGGAATTTGGGTCAATACCTTGTGACAGGCTGGCAAGTATCACACTATGGTGGATATAAATGGCAAAGACTACCACTACATGCTTATTTGGCTGGTGGTGTTCAAGGCTATTGCAGAAAGCAAATTTTATCTTACTTTTCATAAAACCTTTTTCAATTTCGACTTAACATTATGAGACACTCCCATGGAACGCATCCAATGTCTCATTTACCCGAGTTCACCCAACAAGTTTTATTACTGAAATTGGAATGAGTGAGATCTTCTGTCAACATCCTCATTTGGTCACTCGTGAATTGTCCGTTACCGGGGATACGGCTATGATCATAGTTTTAAATAACTCTCGAGAGTTTGTGGCACTTTCCCCACTAGACCCAATCAGCCCAAACTTCCTACTCACACATTTAGTGAGAAGAAAAGGAGAAGATCGAGACGAGACTTTTCAGAAATGCTTTCCCATCGTACTCTAGCGAGATCACTGCCGTCCTACCCCTCTACATCATCAGATCTCACTGACCCAGGTCCACACAACTTACTCCATCAAGACAGAGCCCATATGACTAGTGGTTGCACGGTCGGGCAAACAAACACGGTGTGACATTAATCTCAAACCCTAGGTGGCCTTTCACAAGTGCACATATTCAGGTAGAACCATGGAAATGGCCCTGAATAGCCACTCAACTTCGCCTCCATCATACGGACCAATACCACCTAGGTAGTTCATTAATTTAGTAGAATTTTTCTTAACTCAACTACAATAAAACAATACATTTTTGTAGCAAGCAATTCCACTAAATTTCATAGGTCACTAAATCAACTAGTCATGTGGCTATCCTAACAGGTTTGCATAGTATATATATAATAGTAGTGGTAAGCCTATCATGCAAAGCTACTGAAATAATCTGCAGTGCATAATATAACAAAATAGTAGGTCCTTCATGAATTGGTATGTGTACTTGCCTTGGTAGTTGTTCAGGTTGCAACACTCACATCACTCCTGGCACTCTTCACAATCTAAACAAGCAAAATGCAATAATTCAATACACAAGCAAAAAGGCACTACAATAAAATATGCATGCATGATTTGCTAACACACCAGTCAAGGTTAAACAAATAATAAAGTTATTACTTTCTGTTATTTACTATATGCATGATGCTCATGATTCATCATTTTAGTGGTTTTTAAATAATTTTAAAACAATTACTATGGTCAAAATACCACTATTTGAGTTTCTGCAAAAACATTATAAATGCATGATGCAAAAGTGCAAACTAAAACATCTACTGGACAGAGGACACTAGAATACACACTTTTGCAGAAGAAAACAATTTAAAATAACTTATAGATTTAAAGTTATGCCAAAATTACTCAAATCTCACATTTGACATTTGAATAATTTTAAATAGGCAAAACAGGAAACTAACAGTTCTAAAATATTCTACAGATCATAAGGTTTTAAAAAATATAAAGTTCATTAAATTTGGCCGAGCCATTAAAAAGATATGAAGGTTCTAAGGTTCAGGGGTTTTTCTGCAAAACTGCCAAATTAAATCAATTCGGCCGAATTTACAGAAATGCTGGACTGATGTGGCGCTGACTAGGATGCTGACTGTGCGCTGACTGGGCGCCACGTGGCAAGATCTGATAAGCCGATACCGATTCGGTTAAGGGGATTAAAATGGACCGTTGGATCTAGATCTAATGGCTGAGATTAAAACAGAAGGGGACTGGCCGGAGCTAGGGTTCCGTCGAGCGGCGGCGGACGGCGGCGACGCGTCGGCATCACGTGTTCCCGGCGATCTACAGTGCTCCAGGACGCGCGGATTGTACCTGGATGATCAGCGTGGCGAGGCGGACACGATGGCGAAGTGGTGGTCGACGGTGAGCTCTCCTCCGTCGGCGATTGCTCGTCGGAGACACGGGCGGCGGCGGACGTCCTCGGTTGATCACGTACGCGTCAATCTGGCGAACGAAAAAATGAGCCGCGATGTCCAGGAGATGCGCAGCGAGGAAAGAAAGCGGATAGGGGGGAGAAGAGGGGCTGGGGTCGTCGGTGTGCGGCCGGAGTTGCCCACTAACCGGCGGCGGGCGGCGGGGCGGCTCGAGCTTTTGCGCGGCAGCCTGGCGGCGTTAGCTAGGGTTTTTGGGGCGAGGATGATGCGGAGGAGGTGGGGTTTAAGTAGGGAGGCTCGGGGCGATGGATTAGCTCGAGTTTAGTTAGGATTCGATCGAATCCGGGTCGAGCACGGCGTCGTGGAGAGAAAGAAAGAAAGAGAGAAAGAAAAGAGAGAGGGGAGAAAGAGGCCGGGGTGCGGGAGGAAGATGGGCTGGTCTTGGGCTGGCTCAGGTGGGCTGCTCGGTTGCGGCCGTTTTTTTTTTTTGGCAAAACCTTTCCCCCTTTTCTTTTCCCTATTTTCAAAACTGAAAATAAAACCTTTGCAAAACTTTTTATAAAAATTTGTAAAAATATTTTTCAGAGAGCTTAACACATTTATAAAATTGTGGCACTGATTTTGCCAGCAATTAAAATAAAAGAATTCAAAATATTGGCTAGGGTTGCTTAGCCCCTTTTATGCCATTTTGGAGAAATAAAACCACTTTGAAAAAAAAACCACTAAATTAAATGAAATAAATGCAACAAACAAATGCATATGATGACATGAATGCATGCTTATGCAATTTTTGAAAATTGGGATGTTACATATCCCTACTGAACGACAGGAGGCCCGAAGTCTGGAGAAGAAGAGAAAGGGACACCCAAGCCAGAAGTACATCCTTTCAAAACCATAAGCAATAAACCACATCATCTCGTTGTTGATGACAATGCACTCAAGTCCAAGAAGGCCATGTGGGCCTTCTATGAGTACTCGTGCAAGTATCATGGCGTATCGCGTGACCGTTATGAGATGCCGGTTCGAGACATTCAGTGCTACCGCAAGGTTTGTGCACAAGAACCAGAATTCTAACACGGGTGTGCAGCACGCAATGACCAAATATGCAGATATGACCCGCGATGAGTTGTTGCCTCGACCATTGAGGAGGTGGACACAAAAATGATCTCAGCCGTTTCTAATGTACTCATGTGTGACACTTGAGCCCCAAGTTATACTTCTGTACACCAAGACATGGCTCTAAGTTCTCTAGCAGTAATGTGTGTCGCTTTGTGATATGAGCTCATTGCATTAATAAAAGCATGTATCTGAAATTCTGGATGTATATTGGAAAAATATCTTTCGTTCTGTTGTACGGGTTAATATTAGGGTTGCAGCGCGGCGCCCGAATCCATCCTGCAAACTGAAAAATAACGAAGGCTTAGTACTAATTGATCCGTAGTGATTTCGGTTGATTTGTGCTGTAATCTTCTTTTGCGGGACTTCGGCGGGACGCTGCATGCAACCCTAGTTAATATAGCCTTAATAAAAGCTATATTTTCTGTATCTTCTCCGTTTGTGCTTTTCGGTGCAGATTATAAATTGCACTCCTGAATCCTGATAACATAATACTAGACGTCACCAAACCTGTTATGTGGATCGTGTTGGCTTTGGCCCTGCCGTCGAGTACTTTCCGACGACCGCGACGAGAAAACTCCGGCGAGACGAGACACACGTACGTGCAAACCAAGCTAGCTACGATCAGTTCGGTCGATCGATTCAGC
Organism: Puccinellia tenuiflora; assembly: GCA_012064385.1. Lineage (NCBI taxonomy): Eukaryota > Viridiplantae > Streptophyta > Magnoliopsida > Poales > Poaceae > Puccinellia > Puccinellia tenuiflora. The sequence goes on along the minus strand of QRDG01000451.1, from coordinate 797,404 downwards.
TAATACAACTTGGAACAGCGCACAACGCACGCACGCAATAAACAGATTGATGGCCACAGGTGCATATCGCACCTGATGTTTCTCTTTCTTTCTATGGCTTCTCACAGTCTGGATTACAAGTTACACGATGGTCTAGCTTTATACACGCATAAGCGAGAGGCCAGCTAACCTATTCGGTGTCCAACTCTAATCCTACACGGAGACATATCCGTATCTGAACCAAACACGTATAGGCATACCTCGTCTTGCCGACGTAACATGCGCTGTCGTGATTAATCCTAACAATCACCCCCCTAAGCACGACATGCGCTTTCCTTCGACCTGGGTCCCAAATACGCCAATTGCTTCGCGTAGGTGTTACCCGCGGTATTACTCTCGCCGCTTCAGCCTTCATCATCGACATTGCTTTCGTTGTTTCTCGTGGCTTCCATGACATCGAATTTTCTTTTATCGACTCATCTACACTTTGACGGCAACAATCTTTTTTGTCGATGTCTTCAAACATCATCATTGTTTTGGTGCTTTTGAAGCAATCTTCTGTGTACTTTATCGGCTTCATCTCTGGAATAATTACCTTGAACAAATGTAGCTGCGCAGGATACACCGCACCTTCATCCTGTCGCTCTTCTGCCAACGACGGTGCTTGACGCCAATACTCCATCGTATCCGTGTCTTCAAATTTCACCGGTTCCTCGGTGTCCGTCCTTTCCTCCTGTACTATCGGAGGCGACGTTGAGCTGCTGCCTTCGGCTCCCTCTGCAGTGTCTTTTCCCTCCAGCCCATGATCATCAGCCTCTGAGCTCCCGTGCGCAGATCCTTCTGACCGAGATGGCCTGCCGCTGCTTTGGCTTCCTGGATTGCTAGGGACACTCGACTGATTTTCACCATGTGCTAGTACGCCAGAGTAAGCTGATGCACCAACACCTTTCTTTGATTGGCCACGTGAACCTGTAGCACTGCTTTCCGAACCATCACCTAGCACGCTGCTTCTTTCTTCCGCAACGGCTGGTTTGCCCCATGACGCAACGATGCGCCTCACTTTACCCGGCGACGTAACACCGTGTTGCACTCCATGGACCTCTGGCGCCACGTACGTCTTCACTTCTTTTCCCTGCGACGCGACACTACGTCGCACATCATGGACTTCTGGCGCCATGTACGCCTTCATACCAGTAGCATCGGTATGTTCATGGACTTCTGGCACCATGTACGCCTTCATACCAGTAGCACTGGTATGATGGTTTGAAACTTGATCATGAAGACAAACTTTCTCTTCCACAAGCGTGTCAGTTTCTTTAACCATCGCTTGAGGGACTGGATCATCCTCATTCACAAGTTCGCACATCAACATCATTGGACTATCATCTCCTTCCTGGGCCATGAGAGCCCTTTGCTTCGACGGTTTCCAGCAATCAGACTTGAAGTGACCGAGTTCTCGGCAGTTATGACACCTTACTTTCTTTATGTCAAACTTCCTCCTCGGCGGAGTATCGTCCTCCTCCTCCTCTTCATCGTCGTCTTCTTGCTCATCATCGTCCTGCTCAGCGATGTACTTTTTCGCTGGGCGTTGCTTATCCTTATGTTTCTTCCGCTCTTTAGCAAGTCGAGCTTCAAGATCAGCTTGAGAATACAAAAGTTTCTCACCATTGTCCTTGGACTCTTTCCTTCCCTTCTGATTCTCTTCATGTGTCCTCAACCTTCCGATCGCCTCGGTTATGGTCATCTTTGTTATGTCGCTAAACTGCTCGATCGTCCCGATAATATTCGTGAATTCGTCGGTGACCGATGAAAACAGCTTCTCGACGATATCTGTATCTGTGACGGATCCTCCGAGAGATTTAATCTCACTTGCCAAGTTTGTTAGCTTCTCGGAATACTCGCCGATCGTTTCTAACCGAGACATCTCTTGTTGAGCTGCCGTTTAAGTACTTGTGCTCGGGCACGCTTCACCTTATCTTCGCCTACTCGCATCTCCCGTATTGCTTCCCACGCTTCCCTCGCCGTATCGTAATTGGCAAGAGTCATCACCATGGAATCTGGTACGGACTGCGAGAGAGCAGCCATGGCACCCTCGTCAACCTCGTCGTCCACCGCGCCATCGCCTTCGATAGCCTTCCAGACTCGGAGATTGCGGAGGATAAACTTCATCTTCGTGGCCCAAACCACATAGTTTGTGTCGGTCAGCATTGGATACTGAATCGGCACCGAACTCATCCTTGGCATCATCATGAGAGGCTGGCCGCTAGCTCTGGCCGCCACCAGCGACTTCTTCGCCGCCGACTTCTTCGTTTCCTCGTCGTCGCTTGACATCTTCTCTTCCTCGTCTAGCCTTCTACCTCGCCTAGGCTCTGATACCACTTGTTGGCTTCGGCCCTGCCGTCGAGTACTTTCCGACGACCGCGACGAGAAAACTCCGGCGAGACGAGACACACGTACGTGCAAACCAAGCTAGCTACGATCAGTTCGGTCGATCGATTCAGCTAATATAACTTGGAACAGCACACAACGCACGCACGCAATAAACAGATTGATGGCCACAGGTGCATATCGCACCTGATGTTTCTCTTTCTTTCTATTGCTTCTCACAAGTCTGGATTACAAGTTACACGATGGTCTAGCTTTATACACGCATAAGCGAGAGGCCAGCTAACCTATTCGGTGTCCAACTCTAATCCTACACGGAGACATATCCGTATCTGAACCAAACACGTATAGGCATACCTCGTCTTGCCGACGTAACATGCGCTGTCGTGATTAATCCTAACAGATCATGCAATAAAATGGTTTGAGAAGTCAATATGACAATGAATGCCTTCTAAGTAGAAATTTTGCGCACAACATCTGTAAAGACTTAGATTCGCACGGGCAGCAGAATCCAAAATATAATTAGGACTAGCACAATACCCGTGCGTTGCAATGGGTCAAGAAATAATAAATGGTCTTTTTGGTTATAGACGTGGTAAAAATTGATTATGAAAAAAATCCTAACTCACGTAGTAATGGCTAGCACACATATTAACTTCATATTTTTCACGAACCTCAAAGCTACGTATACATGCTAACTCGTGTATTGCTACGGAATAACAACTAAGGTACTGAACATATGTCAGAAAACAATTACATATGTCTGCATTCCATCAGTTGTATCTCCGCCTAACGCGTTGTTATGTGTTGCTCCATGACACCATCGTTACCCACCAGTCGCTTTGTTATCACATGCGCGCCTTTGCCTACTCCAACAGCTATTTGGAACCACTTAGTATATATAGTCGAGCATGACGGTTAAGACGGTAATGACAGTCAAGTCAATCAGAGCAGAGGGTAGGACCGACGTCACTACGGCAAAGATATTTTGTTTTGACGTACTTCCGAGAGTGGTCCATCTTTTTCTTTTCTTTTCTGCAAATAGAGATTCATCTTTTCTTTTTGTCTAGCGAACGATGTGCATGCCCACGTTAAAGAAACAACCCAATCAGTTCTTTTTCCCCTGGAGTAGAAGTGCATGCATGTACATATATGCCAGCATATGCATGACAGATCCATAGTGGTCTAACTTTAGTGATTCGCGTCAATGATGGTACGGTTCAATGGATTCTGGTGGTGAGCCGTGGCAGCGAGGTGGTCGGACCGTCGGAGAGGATGAAGAGGCGGAGTAAGCCCCTATCATCTGGCCGTATCTGGCCGTATGAAATCTAAGTGGGCCCAAGGCCCATGGGGTATTGTAACCTTGTTCGGATCGTGTCGTACGTATCCAACACGTTTTCTTTCTGATTGGGACGGACAGGAGACCGTTTTGCATATCGATTCTGTGGATTACCGGATCGTCTTTTTAATCGTGCGGGAGGAGCCTATGACGTACCGTTGAATCATCACCTATTGCAATATTATAGTTTAGATTATTATGATTGTGACTGGGATGTTGCCTTTCGATGTAAAATACCTCTGTTTTTGGTTTTCCCTCATGTTCATGAAACAACAAGGGTGTGATCTGAATTGAATTAGGCACAAGGTCAGATAAAAACTGATTCACTAGTCAAGAAAGGATTACACCACAAGGTCAGATAAAAACTGACATGGATGGCGGCTGCAGGGCGACCGCTACCTGCAATAGCTACAACGGCTGTGGGAGAGGTGCGGGTTGCGAAGGCTGCCCGCGCGAGCTTGGACACGATGGTAGCCATAGCCTAGGTCGGAGGGGATAGATCAAGATTTAGGGTTTGTGCGCGGCGGCGGAGGTTGCCGGATCGCTCCTATGGAAAAGATTGCACCGCTCGCGCGCTCGCGCGGAAAGCGGGCGCAGTGTTGTCTAAAAAAACTGGCCAGTGTTTGTTTTTTCTTTCATTCTTTTCAGAGGTCGATGCGACCTTGGTCCTGCCGAAAATGCGGAGGGCCTCTTGGTCGAGCAGCGCATCCCCGCTTCTCTGCCGCGATGCTCCTCACGGCGAACTGGCCGCGGCAGATCTCATTGCCGAGGGGACGAGAGAGGGAGGGCGCCGTTGTGGGGCAGTATAGGTGGCCAGAGTGGAGGGAAGACAAGAGCTCGATGAGCACAAGAGAAAGAAATTGAGGATGGTGAGAGAATAAAGATAGTTAGTTTATTTAGTGATTAGTGATGTTTGATCTTTTTTCTACCAATTTTCTAACTACTTTTATTATTGTTCTGCCGATTTGGCAGTGAGAGGCAATCTTTTTTGGTGCCTTAAATACAATTTTCACAAACAGTCCAGACCATGGGCGATAACTGAGTTTATGCCACTCTCTCTACTATGGACGCTAGTAGGTTGTACTAAAGTATATGTTACCTTTTATTGAAAATGGGAAGTATCCCGATTTCTGTACCAAATGATGCATTCAAAGTATTACTCGGAGTGATATAAAATATTAACATATGAAACATAAAAAAACATTAGGTTTTAATTATGCATCATGGATTATATTATTGGACCTCAATCCACATTGGTTTACTAACTCATATGGGATCGTGAGCTCATATTAGCCGCGTCAAGAAAAGAGGAAGCGAGGGGGAGGAGCAGTAGCGGCGGCGAGAACCACGCCCGCCATCCGCTGTCGATGGAGAGGAGGCTGGCCGCCGCCTCAATCTACCGAATGGCGCTGGCGTCGAGAGAAGAGGAGGCAAGGAGAATAGCAGTAGCGGCGGCGAGAACCACGCTCGTCATCCGCTGTCGATGGAGAGAGGCCGAGCACCACCTCAATCTCCCGAATGACACCGGAGGCCGAGTAGTCGCGCGCGAGCATTCGTTTGCGGAGGCCTGCACGGGGACTGCCTCACGGGGCGGCACCGAGCCCACCATCGTCGACCCGATGTGTGTGTTGTATAGCTCCATCCGGTAGCCGCTCACCCTCCGCACCACCACCCACCTCTAGGATGCGGCTCCTCCTGCAACCGCGGGCCGTCCTTTAACTCCCTCTAAATGGGTTGCCAATAGACGTCTGGTAAAGTGCATTGCGACCGGCCAGCAACGATCTGGAGGGTATTTTACATCTAAAAGGCAACATCCCAATCATGTAGTCCTAATTATATAACATGGATTCCAGCTTCTGCTTAGTCTCATTTTAATATTGACTTCTCAAAACTCTTAACAACCCACATAACAGGCTTACTGGCATCGAGAAATAAGAATGACCAGGGGTGCAATTTGTAATCTGCATCAAAAGGCACCAGGAGTGTAATTTATAATCTGCACCAAAAGGCCCAATGGGAGGACATACAGAAAATATAGCTTTTATCAAAGCTAAATTAGCTCATACAACAATTAATGTGAAAGATACTTAAATATACATGCAGATACAGTCTTTTATTAAAGCTCAAATGAGTTCTCATACAACCATACAAGTGACACACAATACTGCCAGAACTGATTGGTATTCAGAACCATAGCTGAGGGCTTAAGGGTCACACAAGTAAATCAGAAAGGGCTGACATCATTATGGTACACGCCTCTTATTTCGTAGCTGAGACCTCTCCTGCTTGGTCCAATCCGCCATATGGTTCAACTTGCCACCCGTACAACTATTGTTGAACTTGTGCACATGCCTTGCCCTAGCACGAAATGACTTGAACCGGCGGGCCATCTCACTAGAGTCACGCGATATGGAAAAATGGTTGCACCAGTACTTGTAGAAGGCCCACATGTTATCATCCGACTCAAGTACTTTATCATCAACATCGAGAGCAATGACCTTGGGTTTGGCTTTCTCTTGTTCTTCATACTTGGGGCCTCCTGTCGTTCCAGTAGACATAGAATTATAGCTTAATTTTGCTAAAAATACAGCATTTATACTATTGCTCTCAGCAGTCTATTGACTAATTAGCGTAGCAAGGCAGAGCTATCATTAACAAATTATTATTTTTGAAGCATATCAAAACAAATTAACAGTTGGTATTACTAAAGCAAACAACGTGCTTGTTAGAATCGTGGCAATTAGAACAAATCCTAATGAATAGACTCCAATCCCTGCCTGCTTTATTAAAATATATATACCGATGATAAGAAATCACATGTGAATTTCAGGTTTGAAGCATTCATATCGAAATAAGAAGAACTACTTTGGAATTTAGTATTCAAGCTTCATACCCACATTCCGAAGAGCTTAGCAAGGGATTACCTGTAGGGGAGACAGGGATGGCCGCCGCAGGCCGAACGCCACCAGCAGAACCTCCAACGGACATATCTACTGATAATAAGAAATCGCATGTGAATTTCAGGTTTGAAGCATCCGTATCGAAATAAGAACTACTTTGGGAATTTTAGCATTCAGGTTTCATACCCAAATTCCGATGGAGAATTACCTGCAGGGGAGACACGGATGGCCGCCGCAGGGCGAACGCCACCAGCAGAACCACGAACGGTTGAGCGAGAGGCGCGGGTTCCTAAGGAAGCCCGAGCGAACTTGGACACGATGGAAGCCATGGCCTAGGTCGGAGAGGGGATAGATCTTGATTTAGGGTTCGTGAGAGGCGGAGGTTGCCTGGGCCCTTGGTTTATATAGAGCGAGGGGTGTCTTGACGCCGTTGGATCGCTCTCGCCACGAGCCAGTTTTTTTTTTAAATAATACACGAATTTTTTTTAATTCTGGAAATAATACGCTTTTTTTTTTAAAATAGGATCCAATCGTCCTTGGCAAAGACGACAGGACCTTGTCGTCCTTGCTGAAGCCGAGTAGCAGCTTGTCGTCCATGGCGAAGACGACACGGCCCACTCGTCTACGTGGAAGACGATAAGTGGCTGGGCCACGTCGCCACCGATCCAGTCGTCTTCGCAGAGTTGTCGTCTTCGCCGACGCGGCCCAGTCGGCTTCGCCATGAACGACAAGCATCTGCATGTAGTCGGCCGACGGGCGCCCGTTTCTCTCTTTCCTTCCACTAGTCGTCTTCGCCAAAGACGACTAGGCTTATCGTCTTGGTTAAAGCTGATTAGGGCTAATCGTCTTGGTTAACGACGACAGCTGTATGGTTCTGAGGACAAGAGGCCTGTCGTCTTCGCCATGGACGACAAGCTACTACTCGGCTTCAGCAAGGACGACAAGGTCCTGTCGTCTTTGCCAAGGACGATTGGATCCTATTTTTGAAAAAAAATAAAAACGCGTATTATTTTCAGAATTAAATAAATTTCATGTATTATTTAAAAAAAATGGGCTCGCCACGATCCCCCATCTACCGCTTGTTCGCTTCTAGCGACTTCTACTCACATCGGGTTGCTTCCCAGCCGAAGGCCCACAGACACCGGCCCGGTAAGGATTTCGCCGCTCAAGGGGGAAAGTGGCGCTGTGTTTTTTTTTTGGCGTCCTGCTTTTTCCTTCTTTTTGTTCACTATAGTATAAAATGCACGTGCAACGCACGTCGCCATCAAAAGAATACAAAATCGCTAGCCTTCAACATCAATTGGGAGTAGACCATCAACTATCAACTGTCCAAATTTCTTGTCACATTTCTTCTACAAGTTCTCGACATGGTTCATGTGCATGATAGCAAAGGGAGAGAGAGAGAGAGAATGACACTGAATTAACGTTTAGAGGTCCCACCATTCGAACGTTGACACCTCCCGGGATAGAACTTTGATAATTTCTCCTTTTTCATTTTAGAAAATATGACAATAAGAAGGAAAAATTGCAGGGGACGATTAGAGAATTATATGTCATAATTTTCTTAAAAAGAATATTGATAATATTAATTTTTATCCACCAATCTGAACAATGTGTTTCTGCAATGATATAAAAGTGATATAAGCTTTGACTACACGTTGTTGGACATCCAGTGAATTCAAGATTTCAGTTGTAGATAAAAAATGTCATTTCTTGAGAAGGACCAGATTCTGATATGTGCACGAAACTAAAACAGAGTTATCATTCTTATCATATAAGCTCACCGCTCGGTATTCCTAAACTGGAAGCATTAAAATACACCCGAGGAAATTGGACCACGAACACAACAAAGGTTAATCTATAGGGCTCTAAATCAAAATGAACAAGTTCACTATCTATAGAAATAAAATCTAACAATGTTGGCAAATTCTGCAGCTAGGGGCATTTACAGGGCGACCCGTATTGGTGACGAATTACGAATAGACCTTCATGCAAGAGCAAGAGAAACCTATTTGTTAGTAGTGCAACCTTGAGTTGCAGCCAACCAAGATATACTCAACTTACACAAACCACCGGATAGTCTGTGGTGTAGGGGTAGGGATTAGCCTTGAATTGCCTGTCCTTGTCTTCACTTGTTTGATAGGGAAAATTACACTTCTGAAAACCTCTTTAGCAAAGTAGTTTAAGGAAAGTTGCAATGCACAAAAATAACACTGTCAACGGCACATGAGGGGGCCTAAGTACTGAATAATAATCCTATAATCTCCTATAAGAAATGCATATCATACAAAACTGAAACCGGAGTTTAAAAGAAATTCTCCATGTCCTTTGATCCGAACTGACCCATGCATACAGATTACAGAAAAAAATCGTAACCGAACTACCAAATCCAACTTATGAATCTCAAGGTGTGGCCCCTTTTATGTCATTGCAATAGAACCACGGTCATGGAAAATAACAAATTTACAATTATGAAAGCGGCCCATAAATGAGCCTTGTAAGTTGAGAATATCAGTATGCACGTAAATAAGTACTCCGTAGGAAGTAATAATATTTGAGAAATAGAAAAAATATACTCCCTCTGATCCTAAAAGAGTGTCGGAAGTGGTACTATAAAGTTGTACATAAGCTGCTCTTTCCTGGCGACACTTATATAGGATAGGAGGGAGTATGAGTTTGCACGACAGGACCTTACCTGGAATGTGGCTTTGAGCAGGCATCCTCAAGAAGCACCTAAAACATACTATTATAATTACCTGAACTCCTTAAATAAGAAGTGTGATGGAAGAAAGTTAATCCACTGGACAGCTGAGGACTCACGTCTTGCCATTAGGAATCCAGGCAGCATAAGAACGGTTTTAAGGAATAGATGAGAAACAACTCTGATCCTAATGAACTCCCGACTGTGCAAATTCAGTCAGTAGCATGCATATATAGGAATCAGTGGTATTCATAGAGTTTTTTTTTAAAATATTATTTTTTTTAATCGTAATTCGAAATATATTACGCAGATCGAAAAATTCGAAAACTATCGCACCGTCGGCGCGCGGCTGGCCGAAACTCGTGTTTCGGCAGTCTGTAGGCCAAAAGGAGTGTTTCGGCCAGCTGACGGCCGAAACATCCCAAGGCGGGGCGCGCGCGAGGCCCGCGTCAGAAGCTGGCCCTTTTCGCGTGGTCGCCCAGCCGATTCGAGAGTGTTTCGGCCCCTAGCCGGCCGAAACGTTTTTTTTTTTTTGCATTTTTGCCCTTTTTTTTGTTTTGGTAGCTATTATCTCCATTACAGTTTTAGATGCCAAATAAAATTTATAAAATAAATGTTATATATTTGCGTCCATCAATTCACCCTTACAAATTATTCTCCCGCCATTTTCTCCCGCCCTTCCTGATTCCCGTCATTATCTCCCGCCTTTCCTCGTTCCCGCCTTTATTCTCCCGCCCTTCCTCATTCCCGTCATTTTTTTCTCCCGCTGTTCCTCGTTCCCGCCAATTTTTCCCGCCCTATCACTTCCCGCTATTTCTCCCGCCATAATTCTTCCCGCCTTTTTCTTCGCTTCCCGGGCTATAAAAGTCGTTGCTCAGTGAGGTTAGTAAGTAGTCTAGCGAATTCACTCATCGATGTCGGGTTTTCCTCCTTACCGTAGCTTTCTTCCACATCAGTCTGAGCTCCTACTGCAGTGTGCCGCCGAGTTTAGGGTAGACAATAAAATAGTTCCATGGGAGGAACTCATTAGTAGTGATAGTTTGCTCACTGAGATAGACGCGACATTGGTTAGCAGATCAACTAGGCTCAAACCATATTGGGCTCATAGGACTCCACGGGAAATACGACAGGAACTTCTCAGGCTGCATGAAAGGTGGAAGAAGGTGGAGCAAAGTACTACGGACAAGAAGTTCCTCGATTGGTTAGGAGATCATCCGTCGTCATGGGTGGAAGAGAGCGAGGACGATGATGACATCTTCATGCCTAGCATCACGGCCAAGAAAGCGTCATCGTCGAAGGGTAAGAGAGCGGCATCGTCGAAGGGCAAGGGAGCGGCATCGTCGAAGGGCAAGAGTGGCCCATCGACGGAGGCAGGAGGATGCGTGGACGGGAGATGACATTTATGTTAAGTGTCGCATGTATCTTAATTTCAGTTGTAGCTATTAATTTAAGTGTGTTTTAATGAAAAATTTGTAATCTCGCCGTTTTTTAATAAATGTCGGAAGCATTGTCTGATCAAATATAGATAGAAATATGTCTCATACAAATATAGTGTCTCGTACATAGATAGGATTATGTCTCATACATAGATAGGATTATGTCTCATACATCGATAAAAGTTTCAGTTTTCATTATGTTTACGATACCTAGTCTTCGTTTTCCGTGGCCGAGGCCCTGAAGGTGACAATCGGTTTCGGTTTGGGTCGAGGTGCTCACGCATACCTCGGCCCAACATCGGAGCGTCCTCCTGGGGCTGTGTCTCCTGCTGTGTCTGCGTCTCCTGTGTGACGGGTGGTGGCGTATGGAACAACACATCCTCGTCCATCTCTGCGTATGGTGAATCAGCAGACCCACCTGCAAAAAATAATTACTACTAGATAAGTGCATACTACATTCAAAAAATAAATATGGATAATTAATAACAACAACGTACCTAGTCCCACAAGACTAGTCAACGGCGCCGAAAAAGTATTCCAGCCTACATGTACAGGATGACCTGGAGGAGGCATCCCCATCTGGTACTGCGGAGGCATCCCCATCTGGTACTGAGGTGGCATCCCCATCTGGTACTGAGGAGGCATCCCGTACTGAAACTGAGGTGGTATCCCCATCTGGGACATACCGTACTGCGACGGGGCTGCCTGCCAGGATGAACTACCAGGCTGGGAAGCATCAGGTGGCGTCGGCTGAACGTGCGGTGGAGACGGATGCTGCGTGGAACTACTAGGCTGAAAAGTATGTCCAGTAGGCCGCTGCGACGAACTACCAGACTGAAAAGTATGTCCAGTAGGCCGCTGCGACGAACTACCAGGCTGAAAAGTATGTCCAGTAGGCCGCTGCGACGAACTACCAGGCTGAAAAGTATGTCCAGTAGGCCGCTGCGACGAACTACCCGGCTCCCCCGTAGGTATAAGAAGTCTACTATGTGATGAACGAGCAGTCTCCTGTCGTGTGAGACGTGGACGCGGAGCTACATGACGAGGCACAACGTCTGTATATCGGGTGTAAGTAAGAACATTGTACACACCTCGCAGCTTCTCCTCGAGACGCCTGAACCAAGATCTATGTTGTGGCGGCGGCGTGAACCCAGCTACATCCCTCTGAATGTCGGCTATCAATTCAGACTGTAATTGAAAAATTACATATTATGTACGATCAATAAAAAAAATGTACGTACGTAACGAGTAATATAGTACTGTAATTTACATGTTATGTACGATCAATAAAAAAAATGACTGTAATTTTACAATTATATTGACGATACGTACCTATCAATCCATTGAGGGTGTATCATCCAGTTAGTTGCTGGTGTGCGTGTACGCAACACACTTGGTTGCCTACCTTCCTCCCATATCCTAGCACGGTGTTTTGCATCGATCGTCTGACTAAGCAATGGATATGCAGCCATCTGTACATATTAGAAATTAAAACATAATCAACAAATAGTACAAATTAAAGTATAGTCCATACATATTACAAATTAAAACATAATCGATAACACATAGTCGAATTAAAATATAGTCTTACAAATTATGACATAGTCCATACATATTACGAATTGAAATTTAGTTTTACAGAATAAAACATAGTCCACACATATTACAAATTAAAACATAATCGATAATACATAGTCGATATTTATTGCCGTACATCACTACGCTCCTCGCCTTCCTCCACGTCCTCGGCTGCCTTGTCCACGTCCTCCGCTGCCTTGTCCAGGATATTTAGGACAATATTTTTCTTTGTGCCCTTTTTCATTGCAAAGCAAACATATTCGAGTACACCCACCAGCTTCAGACTCGTCCATATTATTACGGATGCGACGCGACTGGCGTCTTCCTCTACTATCCCTCATTAGAGAAGGGTCTGGAACGTACTCCCTTTCTGCCGGGTTTACCTTGTTAAAGTTACCAACAACCCTAAAACCAGTCATCTCCCCCATCCAAGTCTGAAGCACTTCCTCCTTCCTGTAATATGGTGAGACGAAACACCGTGGATTCAGTCCCATCTGAGCACATACAGCCAACACATGTGAGCAAGGCAGATGGTATAGTCTTGGTTTGTTGCATGTGCACTCACATGTTGGATGTTCTTCATTACCAATCATAACCTCCTGGGTTAGCAGCTCATTAGCTCCGCCAAATCTTCCAGTCGGTAAACGTACTTCAAACCGCGCTTCTTCATTACCAATTCTCACGACTGAGTGCAGCCGTGCTTTTTCTATCTTCTTGTCCATGTACCTCTTTATCTTCCTGCAGTAAGGTGTATTGGGAAAATCCTCAATATGCTTCACGGCGTCTAGCCGTCTCTCTCTAAAATATGTCATTGTTCCATGCATCACCCCCTCCACTAGCGCTGTCAATGGCAGACTTCTATTCCCTCTAAGGACGAAATTATAAATCTCAGCAAGGTTGGTTGTCATGATGCCGTACCTAGCTCCATGTGTATCGTGCAGCAAAGACCACTTCACAGGGGGCTCTTTCTCTATCCACTCTACAAAACTTTTTATTCTTGTTCCCTTTTTCCTCTTCGTTCCGGGTGGGTCAATTCCAGGAAGGTCACACAAACCTACAGGTTCTTCATCTTCTCCCATCATTGCGGCCACCTGTGTAGCTACAGCTTGTGCCCTGGCGGCTTTCCTCTCCCTCACTTGCTTCCTCGTGAATTCATTCAGACTTTCCCATATAAATTGATACTTCCTCCGCTGGTTCTGACTGCAAAGTCTTTTAAATAGGTTCATCAGACGCTTACTCTTAAACTGTGAGTAAAAATTTGCGCCAAGGTGGCGCATACACCAGCGGCTCTGCAAATCAGTCCATGGAGTTGCTTCATCAATGGAAGGGTGTTGAAGTGCCTTAATAGCCTTTAACATACCAGGATGTCTGTCATGAAGAATGCAAACATTGGGCCGATCCTGCACAATAGCTATTTTTATTTGCCTGAAGAACCATAACCAACTCTCATAGTTCTCACCCTCAACAAAGGCCATAGCAATTGGGATGATCTGATGGTTCCCGTCCACACCTATTGCGGTAAGGATCTGCCCCTTGTATTTTCCTGTGAGAAACGTTCCATCCACACACAGCACCGGACGACAATGGCTGAAAGCTTGGATGCAAATAGAGAATGCGAAAAATACCCTATGCAAAACCTTATATCCAGGAGCCGTATCCATATAGCGGTGCTGGACGTCAACATAAGTGCCAGGATTTCTATACTGCAATGTGCGAAGAAGACGGACGACGTTGTCATACGAGTCCAAAAAGGTCCCGAACCTCTCCTCTAAAGCCGTCTGCTTAGCTCTCCAAGCCTTCCCGTATGAAATGTCGTACTTCCATCTTGTCTTTACTGTGTTCTGGATATTTTTGGCTGGAAAATCTTTCGTCTTCACAATCTCACTGAATAAGAGACGTGCAATGAGAGTGGAAGTTAGATTTGGATGCTCTTTCAACATGTTCTCTCTGACACATGTGTGAGCCACGACGTCCGAGACGAGCCAATTCACGTCATACTTCGGAACGTGTCCATGCACCCTTCCAGGACAGCCAATTTCAACACAACTCAGTGTCAGATATTTCGGACACGACACATCAGTTCGGTAAATCTTTTGTGTGGACATTGCCCACCGTGTCACGGCGTCCCTTAGCTGCTGCTTCGAGCTATACTGAGCACCTACTTCAATATTATTCATGTGATACTCCCAGGCCGATTCCTGCCCAGTATTCACAGTCATGACGGTCGACATGTCCTCATTCCAGGAATTAGGAATAGGCACATCCTCATCATTATCTTCGTCATCATCTGCATTATCTTCTTCGTCAGAATTAAGATCTGCCATCAACCCATCCTCGTCTTCGTTCTCCATCTCTTGCTGCATACTTCCTACGCCCGCCTCCTCATCCTGATCCCAATGCTCATCACCGTCAGCCTCACCACTTTCAGGACCCTCACCGCTTTCGGGAGCTCCTGCCGACTGACCACTCTCTACACTTTGAGACATAAATTCAGACGGATCAACAGGTTCTGACCCAGTTGCATGGCTATTTTGTCCAGCTTCATAACCAACGCCACCTTGTACCAAATTGTTCTGCTTAGGCACAAACAACACGAGGACGATAGGTTTCGTACCTCGACGTTTGCATGATGCTAGCCAATTCACCCAGGCCTGTGTCCGATCTAGCGGTACCAACTCCCAATAAATATTTGTACGAGATTTTGACCATACCGACTGAATCCTAACAGTCCACAAATTAGGATCAAAGCCAAAATTCATCGTCAAATAGTGCTAAACCGCGCTTATTCTCGCTTTATCAGGCTCAGTCAACGGAATCTCCACATTTGCAAATTCACTCAGATCAACCCCGGACTCATTTGTGCGGACAGTACCATAACCATAGTAAACGACAATACTAACCACTTCGGACATATCGTCCACCTAAACAAATATATTACATAATCAAATACTATATAGATAATAAATCTTAACAGGACCTCCACCTAATAAATCTTATATAGACACTAAACGTAAAATAACTACAAGATTAGGGTTTACCCTTGATTCGTGCAAAATCCGTCGTCCCTGTTGTCCTACTTCAACGGAGCATCACCACCATTACTGCGCCGCTCCTGCTACTGCCCAACACCACCACATCCCACCATTGTTGCTCACCATTGCTCCACCACCGAAACAAAAACTCCTCCAAAAACTATCCCATTAACAGATCCGGGATGCTCTTGATCTCCTCTTTCGATTTGTGGGGGCAGATATCTAATTTATCGGCTATTTTTTGGGATCAATTGAGGTTAGCAGCGCTGTTTTTCGAAGGGAAAGAGAAGAAACAAGAGCAGAAGGAAGAAGAAAGGAGGAGGAAGGAAGGAGCGGCGCGGCGTCGTTATCCCCTACTTTTCGGCAGACTGCCGGCCGAAAGGAAGGAATCGGCGCACTGGGAGCCGAAACGGCGGGCCCCGCACTGTGCCCGTGTCAGCGCGCATGCACGCGGCGCAGCACACCCGTGTTTCGGCTTTCGGCAAGCCGAAACCAACGATTCGGCCGTCGCTGTGCCGACAGCGCAATAGATTCGGAATTTAATCATTCTACGCAATATATTTCGAATTCGGGTTAAAAAAATAATATTTAAAAAAAAAACTCGGTATTCATATATATATAGGAAGCGGAAACCTGCTGCAAGAGAAAACAATCACAATTTCAGGTACGCGCCGACCACTATTTTCAGAGCTCCTCCTCTGGGTGAGCACCCAGATCCTGATTCCGAAGCAGATGAACTTGATCTCCTGAGCTCCTCATCCGAGGGAGCCACCAGATCGATAGGAGGCGCTCCATGCTCGAAGATGTGGGTCTTCTCTAATCTCGAAGGAGGAGAGCTTGATGAGCAGCGACCTCCTCCTCTGCTTCGTGGCCACATACGTGGGCGAGCAGCTCCGCCGCATGTACGGCTCGTAAGCGTCGAACAGCCGGGACACCTCGGCTCCTCCTTCCTCAGCTCCTCCTCCTCCCGCGTCCATCCGCCTCGTCTGGCAGCCACTCGAGGAGCTCGCCGCAGCAGCGGGAATGGCCGGAGACAAAGGGGAATCGGAAGGCCACATAGACGGGAATTCGTTCCAATGAGCGACGGCGCGGGATTTCGACGGATTTTGGCCGGAATCGGCCGGTTACGGTGGGGATCGGGAGGATGTGAAACTTCCGTGAAACGGTACGGTGGCAGAGCGGTTCAGAGCTTAGTCAGGCGGAGGCGACCTGGTTTGCGCCAGGGAACGGAGGGGTGCCGGCGGGCGGAGTCCTGGCTGGCGGCGGGGAATTTCCCCGGCGGCGACACAGCTTTTCGTTCGTTCGGCGCTAGAGGCAGAGCAGACCGGAAATAGAGTCGTACTGGTTCGCTAGACCTCCTGTGTTGAGGTGCTCGACACGGTTGGGAGGATCTGAGTCGTTGGTCGGAGATCGGACGCATAACATTTAATGTATCCGTCACATGTTTGCTCTTTTAATTAATATATATAATACTACGGAGTAGTATAGTATAGACTAGTACAATTCCCGTGCGTTGTCACGACCTCTTATTTATTTTTTATTTCATATGTAAACAGAATGTACGCGGAAAATTTACATCTACACAAAAGTCATTAATTTGACATTCAATCGATTTTTGAGTCGAAAGTTTGTGCATGTACGAGGACGACACGTGTGTGTTAAAAGTAACATATGAGTGTTTTTCAGATTTATTATGCGATCTTTCTCCAAAATATTCATTGCAAAATAAATTTTAGTAGGCATTAGAAAATTCGAAAAAAAAAACCACAAGGATGACAGTCAAAATTTGACTTTGCATGCATATAGTTTAGGTCAAGGACCTTTTTGTGATAGTTTGGTCCTGTTTAGTAATTTCGTATTTGTGAATTCTGCTCAGCATAGCCCAACGCATGCATGCCAACAAACAACTTCTTACCTTAGCATGTCTCACCCCATGCAATCCACCAAACACATCACAAAATCTCACCTCAACCCGTATAAGTCCAGCCTGACAGAAGTGAGAGTCACATTCTAGACACACACGGGCTACCAAACACACCCTAAGGGCTTGTTTGGTAACTGCAATCCCGGGGGGATCCCGGCCTTTTCCCGGGGAGAATTTTCTCCTAGTCCGGAGGCCGGGAATAAAATCCCGGAGTTTTACACATGATTACTCAGATTTCCGGCCGGGATTATTTTCCCTGGGTATTCTCCCCCCGCAACCAAATGAGCCCTAAGGGCTTGTTTGGTAACTGCAATCCCGGGGGGATCCCGGCCTTTTCCCGGGGAGAATTTTCTCCTAGTCCGGAGGCCGGGAATAAAATCCCGGAGTTTTACACATGTTTCTTCAGATTCCTGGCCGGGATTATTTTCCCAGGGCTATTTAACCCGGACAGCCAAACAAGCCCTAAGTGTGTGCTCCTAACAATTTTCAGAAACCTTAATGTGAAACGTTGGTCGAGTAACTGACGGACAAAAGTGTTGTATTGCATGATCGTGGGATTTGGATTTTTCTTGCGTTGCTAGGAGCCTGGAAAAGTTATTTATTTTATTTTCAGGCCAAAACGAGACGTCTTGCTACTTATCTGCTGCTGCTTGCTCGTCATTTTTCATCATTAGGAGTTCAGGACACAAAGCGACGAACCAAACAAACTGAAAAAATCTTCCCGTGAAGCTCCAGGCTGCCCTTCCCTCTAAGGGTGTGTTTGATAGCCCGTATCACTTCGAATTCACTTTCTCACTTGAGATATCTCACCTCATACAAGCTGGCCTGAGATTTTGTGGTGTGTTTGTTACCCCGTATGTGTTGGCACAAGCTGAACCGATACTTTGTTTGGTAAGCCCGTATGGGTTGAGATTGGCCCAAAAACTGAGAAATAGCAAAGAGGCCCAAAGTCTTACAGAAAAGTCCCAAGATAAAATATCTAAAACGCAATCAGGCCCTTCAATCCCGCTGTGAGCACGTTGTCGCCGGCGGCGGGACGCTGGGCTCCGGCGGTGGCCGCTGAGCGGTGCTGCGGCGTGTTGAAAGGACACGGATGTCGCCTAGAGGGGGGGTGAATAGGCGATTTAAAATTATTACGGTTAAGGCTTGAATAAATGCGGAATAAAACTAACGTTTAATTTATCAAGCCAAAACCTAAACTATCTAGGTTAACCTGTGTGCACCAACAACTTATGCTAAGCAATATAATCAACTAGGTGATAGCAAGATATTAACTTCAAACTCTATGGCTATCACAAAGTAAATAGCATAAGTAAGAAACTCGGATATAGAAATACCGAGGCACTTGGAGACGATGATTTATCCTGAAGTTCACTTCCCAATGGAAGCTACTCTCCGTTGGAGCGGCGCGGTGTTCACCAAAGTGAAACACCGAGTAGCCTTCAAATGGCACACCGTATCTCCGTTGTGTCTTACCACCAATGTGGCGAGGCACTTGTCACTATGTTACCGTTGAGGTTGACAACTAGAACCTTTACAAGGATGAAGCACACTCCACAAGTTGGAGGGTCTTCACCAAATGCACCGAGCCGCCAAGACTCAATGCCCTAGGCCGGGGCACACACCACAACTCAATTGGTGTTCTGTCACATCCCAATATTTTGTAACCAGAGAAAAACCCCTATATGAGGAGTCAAAAATTTAGAACCAGCAAAAACCTTCTATTATTTCATGTGATGCATGTTTAGCCTTCTATTATTTCATGTGATGCTTGTTTGCTATTTTAATTTTTTCTTGTTTGGATATTAACCTACACAACAATTAGTCAATTGACCAACCTAATCATAAATTGGAATGTGACCATAAAGTTAATTACAAAATTCCCCAACTACTCAGAAAACCCTAATTATAAAAAGGGAGTATGAGAAGGTAATATTTCCTCTCCAACCCTTTTCCTACTAGCTTAAATTCTTCTTAGAAAAATGATTCTTGAGTGCCACAAATCAGAGGGGAGTGAGTTGACCTCCCACCTCACACTTTGGCCCACTAATCTAAATTACTTTCCTAAAATACGAATTTAATTACAAGAATTCAAATTATACTTTTTAAATTCGGCCAATCAAAGGAAACCCTATTTCATTTCTCACCAAAAATTCAGGAAACTTAGAGGAACCTCCTAGCACCTTTCTAAACCCAAATGAAAGCTCGAAGAAGTTAAAACCAGTTAAAAATGTCACATGGGCATTCTGTCGAACACCTTATGGGCACAAACCGAAGTTTTCCAGAATTTGGACCAAACCGTGGCAAGGATACAGCAGCCCAGTACCTTTTCACTTCTCCACCTCCCCCACACCTGCCCAACCACCAGCCACCTCCATTTAATCGGCATGGCCGACCAGACCATGGAGGAGCATGGCAGCCGAGCTGCCATGACCGCACCCTCTCTCTCCCTCGCGTTTCCTCTAGCCCCCTCGCGCCCGACGGGTGTCCGCCACTCCCCTGGAGCCAAACCGGGGCGCCCCTCAAGCCAGGAGCACCCCGATCTCTCTCTCCCTCGCCCTGGCCCCCTTCCCGACATATGGACGCCCCGCTTGGCCGCGGACGCAGCCCTGCTCGCCAGCCCCCTCGCCCGCGTCAACCCTCTCCCCTGTCCCTCCTCTCTCCCGCAGACAGCTGCCCGACCGCCCGAACCCCTCTTAATGACGGATTCGTGCTCGCCGACCAGGACCGCCCCAGCACGTTCGAGTCCGCCAGTCGCCTTCCCCGAGCCTCCGCACCCCGTCGCCGTCGATCGCATCGTCTCCAGAACCCTCTAGGTGAGCCGCCGAGATTCCCTCCGTCGTCTAGGCCGCGGCCGCGCCGCTGGTTTCTGGTCGCCGACGTCGGGCTGCCCAGGGCCGTCGATTTCGAAATCAACGGCCGCATGCACGCATGCCGGCCTTCTAATCCTGGCCGTCCAGTTTAGATCCCACGGCCGCGTAACCCTTCGGTTTTGAGTGAGCCACTCACGGGCGGGACCCACCCGTCAGATTTTTAAAATTTTCCGGGCGCGGGAAATTCCCGTGGGCCGGCCCGTTAGAGCACTTTCACCCGGGCATGTTTCATTTTAAATAATAAAACTGCAAATTTGAAATCTGCACCCGAGTTAGAAATTAAATATCTGGAGAATTGTATGTCCAAAAATTGTCAAATTTTATGTACGGGTAGCTTATTAAAATATCTATCCAATGGTACTGGTACCACCTTAATTAGATTAATATTGACCAAATGGTAAAATAATTAGTACAGACGGTTTTTAATCTAAACTTGTTTGTTTCTGACGCTCTAAATGCCCAAATAATGTGAATCCAATTTTGTTAGCTTAGTACAGAGAAACTCTAGCTACCATAATATTTTCAGATTTAATTGAGCAACATGAATTAGATTACATCCAGATGTGTAATTAGACTCAACTCTGTACTGTTTAAATTATAACTTGAGTTTGGAATGCCCAAATGACATGTGGCCAATTTTGCTAGCTTTGTATTGTGAATATATAGTTACCCACAAAATTACATAATTTTATGTTAAGCAGAATATGATTGAGCTCTAAAACTTGACTTAAGCACTTTCTGTACTAAACCATTTGTTTCTGCCAATTGGTAAATTAAAATTGACCGAATCCAATTTTCCTAGCTCACATTTAATAAGTATTAGCTGTCCCTAAAAGGGCACATTTTTCTGAGCAACAGAAATTAAATCGTGGATTAACTAGTGTTATAGCAAATTTCTGCCCATTAAATTTTATAACAAATTAGTGGGAGTTTAAAATCTGCCAAACCCCAAATGTGATGATGTCAAAATTATACCAGTAGCTTCATGTGGGAATTTAATTGTTTTGTTTGTGATGATTGTTGAGTAGAGGTGTGATTGTGTGTTTGCTTGCGTTGCCGAGGATTTCGAGGAAGGAGGTTTCTTTGATCAAGAGTATCAAGACCAGGGACAAGTTGCTGACCAAGGCAAGCCATCCATTTGATCATACCCCTTTGTCCTATTATTTTTTTTACGAAGCATGTTTTACTTATGTTAAGATGCATGAAATATTTTAAGTGGTGTGTGCCACTAAAACCCTTTTTAAGTATTAACTAAGTTATATGCCATGATTAGGCCCCTCTTATAGAGAAGTGTTAGTTAGATAAATGAAAAATCCTAGGTTGGGAAAAACCATTGTTTTATTAAAAAACCCTCTTTATGAAAATCTTTGGGTGAAATTGTGTTTTACCCAAGATGTTGCTAAATGATTATCTTTTGGAGATGGAGTAAGAATGGAGTGTGGAGGTTCTGAGAAAATGCACATTGTGTCTTAGTACTTACGTCGACCAACCATACCCTGTGCGACCACATTACCCTCCATATGGGACGGGGCTTAGCTAAGTAATTTGTTTATCTTAGTATGGGATACCTCAACAGCGGAGATTCTCCGTTTCATGAGGGGTTGGCTCCGTGGCCTCCCCTGACCTGGGTCCTCCAACATAGTGGGGGATATAAGGATTGTTGTATGCACCGCCGGGAAAAACTATGAGTCCTCCCACCCAGGGCTTCGACGGGAGACCGGACTGGGTGTCGGCGGAATGTTCATAAGGGCAGGATCCTATACTAGGATGAGCAAGTGAAAGGCTATGGCCGGTTACTCAACTTCGCATACACCTTGTATGGCGGGACGTGGCTGACACGGTGAGTTTACCGGATGGTGTGGGTAAAGTGTGCAACCTCTGCAGAGTGTAAAACTATTCGAATAGCCGAGTCCTCGGTTATGGACAGTTGGAAGGCCGTCCTAAGACCTGTGTGCAAGGATTTGTGTTTCTAAAATGGAGGTGTTGTTGGTATCATACCAAGGGATCGGTATGAAGAGAATGGAAGGGAAAGGTTTCACGACAGGCCGTGATCCCACTGGAGGAGTTTTTGAAGAAAAACTATTTCTATTAAAAGAAACTTCTTTTTCAAATGTCTTATCTTTTTCAACAAGGATATGGAGATATCTTTTCTTTAAAAGAAAAATGCTTTTGAAAAACAAAGGAATACCCTTAGAGCCTCCCACCTAAGTAGTATGCATTAATTTTGGACAATAATTTACTGTCGGATGGTTTGCGAGTACATTCAAATGTACTCATATTGGTTTCGTCCCTGGCTATTGTCTTGGCCAGACTTTGAGGAGCCGTATGAAGAAGGAGACTACGACGCCGATAATGCGAACTAGGGATCTTCATCAGCCAGCTGCCTGTAGGGTTGTTAAGGCATTAGCCTACGACGCTTGTTGCTACTCCGCTGCTTGAAGAATGTTAAGCCCTCTGAGACATTTATGTAAGACTGTGGTCCTCGTGACCCTTTTGTTGTAAGACTTAAATTCGGTTCTGTAATGGATGTGAACTTTGGTATTCAGTTCAAGTTATGCGCAACGACAGACTGATCATGGGATCGTTGTGTTAAGGATAACGGGTATTTCGGACGGCTAGTCCGGGGTCCCCACAGAGCTGGTATCAGAGCCATCCTGACTGTAGGAGACCTTAGTTAGCATGGGCGTTAGATAAGGAGTTATTTAAAAGTATATTTCTAAAGATACAATGGAGTTGAGTATTGGTGAAAAGAAAATGCTTAATTCTCAACCCCTCCTATGTTACAAAATCTATAACTCACATAAATGTTACATTTACTTCCAGTTAAAATTTTGCACCCTAATCCTCTCACTAACTTAAAATTTGGCTTAAAATTTGTAGATGGCGCTCCACTTCACCGAGTTTCTACAAGTTAAGGAGAAGGGCAACCTCATGTTCGAGAGGGACTTGTACAAGTTGAGCAACATTTTGGGTCGCCCAGCTCCGGAGTTCCGTGGAGCGCAGGTCGACGTTCACGATCAGGGTAACCTGAGTTGGCTCATCGAGTCGTCTGTCCGGGGGAACATCAAGTCCCCCCATTCCAGGACGATGGCTTTCACCACGATGGATGCCAACTAGGACGACGGACTGTGTCGTGCCATGCAGAGGCTGCTGGCCCGACTTTGTGAGGAGCACAAGGAGGAGTTGGAGAACTCACCTTTCAGGTTCTACGGGAGGCGTGACACCGAGGGACGTCCCACTTCCACCGTTCGTCACCCCACCTTCGGAGAGCACCTCGTGGACATGGAGGTCCTACTTTACCGTACCCAGGAGGACCTACGCAGCGTGAGGTACCGGTCTCACTTTGAGCGCATCGCGCTCGAGGTGAGCCGTGACCGTGTCGCGCTCCTGCAGCAGGACAAGGCCGAGCTTCGCCAGAGAGGGATCCGCCTGAAGAGGACCATCGCCAAGCTCCGCAAGAGGGTGGCGGAGCAGGACGAGATGATCGAGGACCTTGAGCGCCGAGCCGATGAGATGGAGGAGGAAGGTGAGGATCTCCGCAAGGAGAGCAGCGCCTTCATCAGCGACGATGAGGACTACTTGGAGGAGATGGACTACGAGGAGGACGAAGATGAGGAGGAAACCGTCGACGACAAGGAGGAGCCGACCGAGCCCCTTCTTGACGAGGACGAGGAGGACCCAGCGGAGCGTGTTTTCGAGTCCGACACCGACGACGTTGTGCCGAGTGTCCCACCACAGTAGTCGGACCACTTAGTCGTTCTCGAGTTATCGTAGGGTTAAGTCAACCCAGTTGTAGTCGCGTTTCAGTCGTGTAATGGTTCCTATGAAACCATATGCTTGTAGCAACTATGTAATGATGTGTGGAACTTATGCATGTGATGCTTTTGCTTGATGATGTTGTGTGTTCTGAAAATTTCGAAATTTGGAAATTCCTTTCAAAAACTTCTATGTAGTGAAGACCTCCTACCCCAACAACTCAAAACCCTACCCTGTTAAAATAAGATATTCCCGGTCTGTTTGCTTCTTATACCCGTTTAATCTCAGGATGGTGGACACACGAGGAGGAGGAAGCCATGGCCGAAAGGACCCACCGCCACCACCACCTGAGCCTACCTCGGCCCAACTCCTTAGGCTTATCCTAGAGGAGCGTGAAGCCGCTCACCAAGAATGCCAAGCCCACCTTGCCGTTCTCCAACAACTTGCGGCCAACACCCAGAACAACAACAACGGGAACCCCAACTATGGGGACGACAATCGGTCTACCCTTAGTGATTTCCAGAAGACCACACCACCCGTCTTCGCCAAGACCATTCAGCCCTTGGAAGCAGAAGACTGGCTTTGCACCATCGAGAATAATCTCGAAGTCGCCAGGGTTGCCAATGAAGAGAAGGTCTTGTTTGCTACCCACTACCTCTCTGGACCCGCAAGGGCGTGGTGGGAAGCAACCAAGGCGATGCAGCCACCTGGCCAAGTTATTACCTGGGATGAGTTCAAGGCCAAGTTCCGCAAGGTTCATGTTCCTAGCGGCCTGATTAGCCGGAAGAGGGACGAGTTCCGCAAGCTGAGGCAAGGAGGAAAGGATGTGGTGAAATATCTGGAGGAATTCATGGACCTGGCCAGATATGCTCCAGACGACACCAATACTGAGGAGAAGAAGATGGACCACTTTCTGAATGGGCTGCACGCTGAGATGCAGTGCATGCTAGTCACTCACACCATTGGTGATCTAGAGGCCCTCGTGGATAAGGCCATTCAGATGGAGTCCAAGCGCAATGTCATGTATGAGGACCGCAAGCGCTGTATGGCGAACCAGGGAGGCTCTAGCAGCCAGAAGCCCCGCACTTACCTACCAAACTCCAGGCCTGCACCCCCACCTTTCAGGGCACCTGTTCCTCCACCACGCCCCAATAACCCCAATCGTCCCAATACCACTTACCGTCCTGGAGGCAACAACAACAACAACACCCGCAACAATGCCAACCGTCCCAATGTTGTCTGCTTCGAGTGTGGAGTCAAAGGACACTACTCTAAAGAATGCCCCAATCCAAAGAATGCTGCTCCGCGCCCCAATGCGCCAGTTCCAAACCCTGGTCAAGGTCGTGGAGGCAATGGAAGGAATGCTGCACCCAGAGGAAATGCTGCTGTCACAAGGGGACGTCTGAACCACATTAATGTTGAAGAAGCCCAGGAGGCGCCAGATGTTGTGCTGGGTACGTTCCTTGTCAACTCCGTACCTGCAACTGTTCTGTTTGATTCCGGTGCCACACATTCCTTCGTTACGGAAGAGTTTGTTTCTAAGGGGGGTTTAGTAGGGAGTCTACTGCCAAAACTTATGATAATACAAACCCCGGGATCCTCCGCAAAAACCAAGCTGTTCTGCAACGAGACACCCATAGAGATCAAGGGAGAAAAGTTTCTTGCCGACCTGATCATTCTAGGGACCCAAGGCATAGATGTGATTCTTGGGATGAACTGGTTGGCAAAATACCAAGGTCGCATAGACTGTGCCAGAAGTGCGGTCGCCCTCACCACTGAGGATGGAGCCAAAGTAGAGTATGTCTCAACCCAAAAACCTGCCGAAGCCTGTTGCCATGAAGGAATAGCTAAACCAAGCCTGAATGAAATCCGTGTTGTCCACAAATTTCCAGATGTTTTTCCGGAAGAATTACCCGGAATGCCACCGGACCGGGACATTGAGTTTGTGATTGAACTTATTCCCGGAACAGCTCCTATATCCCAGAGACCCTACCGGATGAACCCTGAAGAACTGGCCGAACTGAAGAAGCAGTTAGCAGATATGCTTAGCAAGGGTCTAATCCGCCCTAGTGCATCACCATGGGGTTCACCCATTATCTTCCTGGACAAGCGGGACGGTACCACACGATTGTGTGTGGATTATCGCAAGTTAAATGATGTGACTATCAAAAATAAGTACCCTCTGCCAAAGATCGAGGATCTGTTCGATCAAATGAACGGAGCCCGAGTCTTCTCCAAGATCGATCTTCGTACCGGGTACCATCAGTTGAAGGTCCGAGAAGAGGATATCCCCAAGACCGCGTTCACCACCCGTTACGGACTGTTTGAGTACACAGTAATGTCCTTTGGACTGACCAATGCCCCCGCCTACTTCATGAACCTCATGAATAAAATTTTCATGGACTACCTCGACAAGTTCGTCGTAGTTTTCATCGATGATATCCTTATTTACTCCAAGACCGAAGAAGAGCATGCAGAGCATTTGCGTCTAGTACTGGAGACCCTCAGGAAACATCAGCTCTACGCCAAATTCAGCAAGTGCGAGTTTTGGCTAAAGGAAGTAGGATTTCTCGGGCATATTTTGTCCGCAGGAGGAATTTCAGTTGACCCTGAAAAGATTCAAGCAATAGTCGATTGGAAATCACCCACCAGTGTGACGGAAATCCGAAGTTTCCTCGGATTAGCGGGTTATTACCGCAAGTTCGTCGAAAACTTCTCAAGCATAGCCAAACCTATGACCCAGTTGCTGAAAAAGGACAAGAAGTTCGAATGGACCCAGAAGTGTGAAGATAGCTTTCAAGAACTAAAGAAAAAGTTAACCTCAGCCCCAATCCTAATCATGCCCGACATCACCAAGAGCTTCGAGGTGTATTGCGATGCATCACTCCTCGGACTAGGTTGTGTCTTGATGCAAGAAGGAAAGGTCGTGTCGTACCTGTCTCGGCAGTTGCGACCGCATGAAGAGAATTACCCTACCCATGACCTCGAGCTAGCCGCCGTTGTTCTTGCTCTGAAGATGTGGCGCCATTATCTTATGGGAAATCGCTGCGAGATCTATACAGATCATAAGAGCTTGAAGTACATCTTTTCTCAGAGGGAGTTGAATATGAGACAGATAAGGTGGATGGAATTGATCAAGGATTATGATATTTGAATCCATTACCATCCTGGAAAAGCCTATGTTGTGGCCGATGCCCTTAGCCGAAAACCATGCACCCTGAATGCCTTAATTCAAGCTGAGCAACCAGCCCTATACAAGGAGATTAATGAGTTCGGACTCGAGCTTGTCAGCCATGGTTTCCTAGCCAATCTGGAGCTAAAGCCAACCTTACTCGACCAAATCAAGGAAGCCCAGAAAGGTCATGATACTATTGATGGGATTAAGAAGAAGATCTCTCTAGATAAGGCACCTGGATTTTCTGAAGATGCCTAAGGAACTCTTAGGTTTAATGGCCGCCTCTGTGTGCCGGATATCAAAGAACTTAAAGATTTAATCCTAAAAGAATCCCACGATACCCTTTACTCCATTCACCCCGGAGGAACTAAGATGTACCAAGACCTCCGTGAGAAATTCTGGTGGCATGGGATGAAGCGGGAGATTGGATCCTTCGTAGCCAAGTGCGACGTTTGCCAACAAGTCAAGGCCGAGCACCAACGACCCGCAGGGTTACTGCAACCCTTGAAAATTCCTGAGTGGAAATGGGACGAAGTTGGAATGGATTTTATCACCGGACTTCCAAAGTCTAGTCGCGGCCATGATTCCATCTGGGTCATCGTCGACAGATTGACTAAGGTAGCTCACTTCGTTCCCGTTAAAACCACGTACACTGGGAAGCAGTTAGCCGACCTTTACATCTCCAGGATTGTCAGCTTGCACGGCGTACCCAAAAGGATTGTGTCCGACAGAGGTTCTCAATTCACCTCTCGTTTCTGGAAATCATTTCACGAAGCCCTTGGAACCAACCTAGCCTTTAGCACAGCTTATCACCCCCAGACTGGAGGTCAAACTAAGCGAGTGAATCAGATTTTGGAGGATCTACTCCGCGCATGTGCCCTATCCTACGGATCCAAGTGGGAGGACTGCCTTCCATTTGCTGAATTTTCCTATAACAACAGTTATCAGTCCAGTCTGCAAATGGCCCACTTTGAAGCACTTTATGGCAGAAAGTGTCGTACCCCTCTGAACTGGTCCGAGACCGGAGAAGGCAAATTTTTTGGACCCGATATCCTTCGTGAAGCCGAAGAACAAGTCCAATTTATCTGCGAACGCCTCAAAACTGCCCAATCCCGTCAGAAGAGTTACGCCGACCCCAAGCGCCGGGACGCCACCTTCAATATCGGAGATTTTGTCTATCTCCGAGTAACCCCACTCAGGGGGATGCAACGATTCCATGTCAAAGGAAAGTTGGCACCAAGATACATAGGACCATTCAAGATACTTGCCCGTCGTGGAGAGGTCGCTTATCAGCTGGAATTAGCCCCGGAACTATCAGAAGTGCACGATGTTTTTCATATCTCCCAGCTCCGGAAGTGCCTTGAAGTCCCAGACAAGCCGAACGTTTTTCAGAACATCGATCATCAATCCATCGACCTAAACCATGACCTAACCTATCGCGAAGAACCTGTCAAGATTCTCGATGAAGATGTTCGTCTTACCCGGAGACGCAAGGTCAAGTTCTACAAGGTTCAGTGGAGCAACCACTCCGAAGAGGAAGCAACATGGGAGCGTGAAGACTATCTTAGAAACGAATTCCCAAACCTCTTTAGTTCCTAGGCCTAGCAAATCTCGAGGACGAGATTTATTTTAAGGGGGGAAGGTCTGTCACATCCCAATATTTTGTAACCAGAGAAAAACCCCTATATGAGGAGTTAAAAATTTAGAACCAGCAAAAACCTTCTATTATTTCATGTGATGCATGTTTAGCCTTCTATTATTTCATGTGATGCTTGTTTGCTATTTTAAATTTTTCTTGTCTGGATATTTACCTACACAACAATTAGTCAATCGACCAACCTAATCATAAATTGGAATGTGACTTAAAAGTAAATTACAAAATTCCCCAACTACTCAGAAAATCCTAATTATAAAAAGGGGGTATGAGAAGGTAATTCTTCCTCTCCAACCCTTTTCCTACTAGCTTAAATTCTTCTTAGAAAAATGATTCTTGAGTGCCACAAATCAGAGGGGAGTGAGTTGACCTCCCACCTCACACTTTGGCCCACTAATCTAAATTACTTTCCTAAAATATGAATTTAATTACAAGAATTCAAATTCTACTTTTTAAATTCGGCCAATCAAAGGAAACCCTATTTCATTTCTCACCAAAAATTCAGGAAAATTGGAGGAACCTCCTAGCACCTTTCTAAACCCAAATGAAAGCTCAAAGAAGTTAAAACCAGTTAAAAATGTCACATGGGCATTCTGTCGAACACCTTATGGGCACAAACCGAAGTTTTTCAGAATTTGGACCAAACCGTGGCAAGGATACACCAGCCCAGTACCTTTTCACTTCTCCACCTCCCCCACACCTGCCCAACCACCAGCCACCTCCATTTAATCGGCATGGCCGACCAGACCATGGAGGAGCATGGCAGCCGAGCTGCCATGACCGCACCCTCTCTCTCCCTCGCGTTTCCTCTGGCCCCCTCGCACCCGACGGGTGTCCGCCACTCCCCTGGTGACATGGATATGGGGATCGGGTCCTACCTGTAAGGTATCCAGTATCGAGTACCTGTTTTATTAGGTGATTTATTTAGGCAGAAAGGCTTGAGGCCCATGTAACTCGATGTACGGGCTCCTTGTTCAGCCCACTAGGTCTAGGGTTACTCCCTGTATCAGGACCCTACTCGATCACGGACACCCGAGACCCAGCCTGCTATAAAGGCTGGGAGGAGCCGCCGGGTAGGGCAGAAGAAAGAGAGACAGATTACATCGCCATCACCTCCACGTTGTAACCCTCGAGATCCAGCAAGAGAATACAGATCCCATCTCACTGGAGTCTTTAACTCTGGTGAAACTCTGTTCTTTTTGTTAGCCGCCGGTGTCCCCTACGCTATGATGTTCCACAAAAACCCAAGTCCCTCACAAAGGGGCACTGCCGAGGTGATCCCTCGATAGTTGGCGCCGTCTGTGGGAACTCTCGGCGTAGGAACCAGGGCATCTGTGGCCCCAATCTCAACGACGACTCGCCCTGAAGATCCGATCTACTTCGTGTGGGGACCCCGAACTAGCTGTCCGATACCCGATTATGGTTCACACAACGATCCCAAGATCATTCTGTCATTGCCCATAATCCGAATTGAATACCAAAGTTTACATCCATTATATTACCGAATTAAAGTCTTACATAATAGGTCACTTAGACCAAGTCTTACATAGGTGCCTTCAGGGGCCAAATCAAAAGCATTCAACGGAATCTACGTAGTAGAATTCCATCGCATCCTAACGATAACCCGACAGGCAGTTGACTAGTGAAGATCCTTAGTTCGCATAGAAGTCCCCATACTCCGCTTCAGCGTAGTTCTCCTCGGGATCTGGCTAAGACAATAGCCAGGGACGAAACCGATATGAGTACAATGGAAATTGTACTCGCAAACTACTCCTCTACTGAGTATGCAGCAGTTTTGAGTTGTTTTCTACTACACTTTTATTTATCTAGATATCTCTATACCTTTGAAAAAGGTAAGAAGAGATTCACTACTATCTTTAGGGAGAATCACAATTTTATTATTCATCCAAAACTCCTCCTTTTTCCCGACCACAACTCATCATGGTCCCTTTTACCTCCACAACTCATACCACTCCATTTGGTATAGTTGGGTAACAACATTTCCACTTTTCCATCTCTTGCATAATTTATCAAAACTTTTGCACATGGTCTAGTAGGGCCTACCAACTGTCCATATCCGAGGACTCGGCTATTCGAATAGTTTTATACCCTCTGCAGAGGTAGCACGCTTTTCCCACACCCATCCGGTAGCTCATCGTGTCTGCCACGTCCCGCCATACAAGGTGTATGCAAAGTTGAGCTACCGACCATAGCCTGTCCTTTGCTCATGCTAGTATAGGACCCTGCCCTACGAAATTCACAATTCCTTCGACACCTAGTACAGGATCCTCCGTCGAGGAACCTAGATGTAAGGACTCGTAGTTTTGCCCGACGACCCAAATATGGATCTTCAATCCTCCATCCATCAGATTGCTAGGACCCAGGATAGGTTGGGTAGGTCACCATGACCATCCCCTCACGCATAACGGAGTCGTCTCCGTCGATGAGGTGTCCCATACTAATATGAGCAAACTATATGACTACGCCCGTTCCCATATTTGGGTAGATGTGGTCGCACAGATTATCGGCTGGTCGACGTAAGTACTAGGACACAATGTGCATGTTTCATAAACAACACCATTTATCCCTTCTCCACTTCAACACCGACAATTCGGCATTTCATCATCAACTAGGTACTTTAAAAAGGAGTTTGGAATAAATCATATTTTTCCCATCCTATAGTTTTAAGTATCTACTCTACATTCTACATAGGGTGATAAAGCAGTTTTCATATCCTTTGTGAAAAGGCTTTTCAGGAATCAATACCACTACTTTAGGAAATTGCATGTGATTAATTTAGAGGTATGTAAATGCAAGCTCAGCGAAGTAGCTTGCCTTGCTCAACAAAGTGCTCGGGTTCCTGCTGCTCGAAGTAATCTCCTTCCTCGTAGACTCCGGCAACGTTCTCGTCTAATCGATAAACAAACAATACAAGCAAACAATCACTAAACTAAACAATCAAGTATCACACCACAATCAACATAACATCACAATTAGCTACTGAACACACAAGATAACACAATTTGGTTTCAAATTAATTTAATTAACAATTATTTAATTGTGTCACAATTATGGCAGAAACTAGGGTTTCATGTTTAATTGCATAACTTGGGTTCTGTTGGTCACAAAAATATGAACTAAAATTCTATAGATAGCTACTGATTTATAAGAGTCAACCCAATTGGATTTAATTCAATTTGAGTTATTAAACTTCCTGCATAAATGTTTTAATCCAGAAAGTTAATATTCTAGTTTTTGCTATAACTCAAGTTAATTGTATTAAAAAATTAAATCCTTTTAGGGGTAACTAGTATTGTTTAAATGTGAGCTAACAGAATTGGTTTTAACTCATTTTGATTAGTAGAGTATCAGAAACAAACAAGTTTAGATTCTGTACCTTCTGTGGTATTTTTAATATCATTACTTATCTATTAACCTAAATGGGGTGAAACCACTTTAGTTAGTTAGATAATTTCATAAGCTTTCCAGAACATTTTCATTTGCTATTTTTAGATTCCTAGATCTCAAGATATTCCTTTTCAAAGTTCTAATCAAATTTCTGACAGAGAAATTTACCTATTTTAAGTTTATCAATTAGCACATTTGTCATTTTGATTTTGAATCAGGGAATTACCCTACATGATCATGGCCTGCATCAATGTGAAGATGGCATGTTGTACTTGCTACAAGATTTTAGTTTGCTATTTTTAGGCCTCTGGTTAAGTAGCAATTTGTATGGGAAATGAGTTATGTCTGTTATTTCATGTGGGGTACTAAACTGATTAGCTACTTTGTCCAATTTAAATCTTTTAACCAGATTTTATTTTAGGTTTAAAACTACTTGCTCATGACAGTGCACTAACCATACTAACATTCTGTGCTAAGAAGATTTCCTAAATAAAATTAGACAAATTAATAATAACAGAACAAAACAGATCTAAATATCTGTTTCAGAAATTTTTCTGGAACAGACAGAACATAGCTACTTTGTCCATTTATTCGAGGATGCTAACCTAGCTATTTTGGAAATACAAAGCATGAATTTGAATCTACGAATCTAGATCTTTTCAACCATATCAAATTCATAATTTTTGGTGCAGTGGACTTTTCACAAATTGCTGGCAAAGTTAGCTAATCTAATCTGTTTTTCCCAGACTTAGCAGTTTTCAGAAACAACCGAACCGGTACGCTGCCGTTGGATCTAGATCCAACGGCCCACGTTCAAATCACCGGGGCGACCTAAAATCGGCGGCGCCACCGCGCCGGCGGCACGGTGGTGGATGGATGCTCACCTAGGGGGCTCGGGAGAGGGTGGAGAGGTTGCAGATCGGCGGCGGAGGCTAGGGGAAGATGCTGGGGCGAGTTGCAGGTGCTGGGGTGGTCTGGTTCGTCGGCGGCGAGCAGCTCCTCCTCCGCGGACACGGGTGTCGACGGCGAGCTCCTGGCAGCGTCCCTGTGCAAAATACGGCGAGGGTGTGAGTGTACGGTGGCGGTGGAGCATGGCAGAGGGTCAGGGGAGGAAAAGAAAGAGAGGGAGTGGCCGCACGGCCACGAATTGGTCGTCGACCTCCTCGGCAGCGGCGGAGCTCCGAGGACGATGCAGGGCGGCAGCCGCCCTCCGGCAGCAATTCCGCCCTCCTGGCGGTGCACGAGAGAGGGAGGAGTGGTGGGGAGTGGAGTGGCGAGGCGGGGTGGAGTGGTGCGGACGAATTCGTGCTCGGGGCGGCTCGGTTAAATAGCCGAGCTCCGGTCCATGGTGGGCAGGGTGCAGGGGTGGTGCAGGGGACGGCCGAGCGTGTCCGTAGGGTTGGCGCATGGCCGGCTACGGTGCTGGGCTATGGAGGGGCACGGCGGGTGGCGTGGAGGCGAGCTGGGCGCGTTTGATTGTGGGGGACGGCCGCGGCGTGCTCTGTGCGAGCTCGGGCGGCGCACGAGCACGCACGGGTGTCGAGCTCCCGGCGGGTTTGGGTCCTTGCTGGGCGTGGTGCGGGCGCGAGAGGGGGCAGACGTGGTGTAGGGTGCGGCGTAGGGCTTAGCTAGACGGCGGGGGTCTCCTCCACGGCGCGGCAGAGCGGCATGGCCACAGTGGCCGTGCTCCCCGGGGATGGCGACGATCAATGCGACGACTAGGGGGTTTCCCGTGCCAAATTGGCGTGCTAGGCAGGTCCGTGGGACGGAGAGAAGGGTTGAGGTGCCTGGAATCGACGAACAAACACACGAATCCGTCGATTTGATCTTGAGTTCTTCAGTTTTGGGGAAGAACAGAGTGGTGCTTACCACCTGTTCGACCAAATACCTCAACAAAATTTAAATTCAAATTTTTGAATTTGGTTTCCACATTTGGATTCATATACATTAATATGGATTTTTAGTGCTATGATGGTATTTTTTTGATAAGTGCATCATAGCACATTTTGTGGTTTAAGATGATTAAAGAAGAAATAGAATTTTGGATTTTGAAATTTTGAAAATATATTTTTAAGAGGGAAAAGTTATTAGAACTAAGTGGGAGTGAGCACTATGTCACCCCACTGGTTTTTGATTTAAAAGAAAATATTTATTTCTCAATTAGAGAAATTGGTGTGGCACTTGTCCCATTATTTCATGTGGTGGTGTTGCTTTTATTTCTTTTCCTTTTTAGTCACACCTTTGCTTAGCAAGCACACACATCAAGCAACAAAATGCAAGCAAACACACATAAAGTAATAAAAGTTTTTGTTGGCCCACATTTTTGGAATTAATAATACT
Organism: Puccinellia tenuiflora; assembly: GCA_012064385.1. Lineage (NCBI taxonomy): Eukaryota > Viridiplantae > Streptophyta > Magnoliopsida > Poales > Poaceae > Puccinellia > Puccinellia tenuiflora. The sequence goes on along the minus strand of QRDG01000451.1, from coordinate 762,924 downwards.
TATTTTAATTTTGGGATGTTACAAATCCACCCCCCCTTAAAAATAAATCTCGTCCCGAGATTTGCTAGGCTTAGGGGCTAAGGAAGTTTGGGAATTCGCGTCTAAGGTAATCTTCACGTTCCCAAGTTGCTTCTTCTTCTTCAGAATGGTTAGTCCATTGGACTTTGTAGAACTTGATCACACGTCTCCGGGTAAGATGAACATCCTCCTCAAGAATCTTGAGAGGTCTATCACGATAGGTCAAGTCATTGTTCAGGTCGATGGAGTGGTGGTCAATGTGCTTGAAAACATCTGGCTGGTCGGGAACTTCAAGACATTTCCGAAGTAGTGAGATGTGAAAGACGTCGTGAAATTCGGACAACTCCGGTGGTAACTCTAGCTGATAGGATACTTCTCCACGACGGCTGATGATCTTGAATGGTCCAATATACCTTGGTGCTAACTTCCCTCTTACATGGAAACGTTGCATTCCCTTAAGGGGTGTCACTCGGAGATACACAAAGTCTCCGATATTGAAGGTGAGGTCACGGCGTTTGGGATCAGCGTAACTCTTCTGACGGGATTGGGCAGTTTTGAGACGCTCGCGAATAAGTTGGACTTGCTCTTCGGCTTCTCGGAGGGTGTCAGGTCCAAATAATTTTCCTTCTCCGGTGTCGGACCAATTCAGAGGTGTACGACACTTCCTACCATACAATGCTTCAAACGGGGCCATTTGCAGACTAGACTGGTAGCTATTGTTGTAAGAGAACTCTGCAAATGGGAGACAATCTTCCCACTTGGAACCATATGATAGAACACACGCACGAAGCATGTCCTCCAAAATCTGGTTCACTCTCTCGGTTTGGCCATCAGTCTGAGGGTGATAAGCTGTGCTAAAGGTTAACTGGGTTCCGAGGGCCTCGTGAAGTGCTTTCCAGAATCTCGAGGTGAATTGCGTGCCTCTATCAGACACAATCTTCTTGGGTACTCCATGCAGGCTTACTATTCTGGACATGTATAGGTCTGCTAACTGGTCTCCACGATAGGTGGTCTTTACCGGAATAAAATGAGCAACCTTGGTCAGTCGATCAACGATGACCCAGATTGAATCATGGCCTCTGTTGGACCTCGGCAGTCCAGTGATGAAGTCCATTCCGATCTCGTCCCATTTCCATTCAGGAACCTTCAAAGGTTGAAGCAATCCGGCGGGTCGCTGGTGTTCGGCTTTGACTCGCTGGCAGATATCACACTTGGCTACGAAGGAACCAATCTCTCGTTTCATTCCATGCCACCAAAATCTCTCACGAAGGTCTTGGTACATCTTGGTCCCTCCAGGGTGGATTGAATATGGGGTCTCGTGTGCTTCCTTCAGGATCAACTCCTTCAGTTCACTAACGTCGGGCACACAGATACGACCATTGAATCTCAACACTCCTTCGGCATCTTCGGCAAAACCAGGGGCTTTGTCGAGAGACATTTTCTTCTTAATCCCTTCAATGCTCTCATGACCTTTCTGGGCTTCTTTGATTTGATCCATCAGGGTTGGGGCTAACTCCAGATTGGCGAGATAACCTTGGCTAACAAGCTCGAGTCCAAAATCTCTGAACTCTTTAAACAAGGCTGGCTGTTCGGCTTGGATCAAAGCGTTTAGGGCACATGGCTTGCGACTAAGGGCATCGGCAACTACATTGGCTTTTCCAGGGTGATAATGGATTCCAATATCGTAATCCTTGATCAGTTCCATCCATCTCCTCTGTCGCATATTCAACTCTTTTTGGGTAAAAATATACTTCAAGCTCTTATGATCCGTATAGATCTCACAGCGATGTCCCACAAGATAGGAACGCCATGTCTTAAGAGCAAAAACGACTGCAGCTAACTCCAGGTCATGGGTTGGGTAATTCTCTTCATGTGGTCGCAACTGTCGAGACAGATATGAAACCACCTTGCCTTCTTGCATCAGAACGCAACCAAGTCCAAGACGTGATGCATCGCAATACACGTCAAAACTCTTGGTGACGTCCGGCATGACAAGAACTGGGGCTGTGGTTAATTTCTTCTTCAACTCCTGGAAGCTTTCTTCACACTTCTGCGTCCATTCAAATTTTTGGTCCTTCCTCAACAGTTGGGTCATGGCTTTGGCTATACGGGAAAATCCTTCAACGAACTTGCGGTAATAACCCGCTAGTCCGAGAAAACTGCGGATCTCGGTCACACTGGTGGGGGTCTTCCAGTCAAGTATGGCTTTGATTTTCTCCGGATCAACAGAAATTCCTCCGGCAGAAATGACATGTCCGAGAAATGCAACCTCTTTAAGCCAAAACTCACACTTGCTGAACTTGGCATAAAGTTGATGCTCTCGGAGTGTCTCCAAAACTAGGCGTAGGTGGTCAGCATGCTCTTCTTCGGTCTTGGAATAAACAAGAATATCGTCGATGAAAACTACTACGAACTTGTCGAGGTACTCCATGAAGATCTTGTTCCTCAGGTTCATGAAATAGGCTGGGGCATTGGTCAGACCAAAGGACATTACGGTGTACTCAAACAATCCGTAACGGGTGGTGAAGGCAGTCTTGGGAATGTCTGACTCTCTAATTTTCAACTGGTGATATCCCGATCGTAGATCGATCTTCGAAAAGACTCGGGCTCCGTTCAATTGATCGAACAGATCCTCGATCTTGGGAAGAGGGTACTTGTTTTTAATGGTCACGTCATTGAGCTTACGATAATCCACACACAAGCGCGTGGTACCGTCTCTCTTGTCCACAAATATGATTGGTGATCCCCAAGGTGAAGCACTTGGGCGAATAAGGCCTTTACTGAGCAAATCAGCCAACTGCTTCTTCAACTCCACTAATTCTTCTGGATTCATACGGTAAGGTCTTTGGGATATAGGAGAGGTTCCTGGGATAAGTTCAATCACGAACTCAATATCCCTGTCTGGCGGCATACCAGGCAATTCCTCCGGGAAGACATCTCGGAAAAGATGAACAACACGGATCTCATCAAGGGTGGGTCGAGCTATGCCCTCATGGCATCCTGGTCTGGTCTGGCTGGTCTCGGATACATACTCCACTTCAGCTCCAGCATCTGAGGTGAGAGTAATAGCTCTTCTGGCACAGTCAATTTGGCCGTGATACTTGGCTAACCAGTTCATTCCTAGAATCACATCTATGCCTTGGGTTCCTAGAACAATTAGGTCAGCTGGAAATTTCTCCCCTTTGATCTCTAGGGAAATGGCGGGGCAAAATAGTTTGGTCTCTACGGTGGAGTTTGGGGTTTGGATGACCATGGATTTGGATAAGAGGTTCTCAACTAAACATCCCTTAGCAACAAACCCTTTGGTAACAAACGAATGGGTGGCACCAGAATCAAACAGAACAGTTGCAGGTACGGAGTTGACAAGGAACGTACCCAGCACAACATCTGGCGCTTCCTCAGCTTCTTCAGCATTGATGTGGTGCAGACGGCCCTTGACAACAGCATCATTTCCACGGGGTGCGGCATTCTTGCCAGTTCCATTTCCATTTCCATTCCCATTGCGGTTTTGACCCTGGTTCGGTGCAGGCTTCTTGGGATTGGGGCATTCTCTGGAGTAGTGACCTTTGGTGCCGCATTCAAAGCAGACAACATTGGCCTTGGGATTGAAATTGTTGGGGTTTCCTCCTGGACGGTTGTTGTCATTGGGACGGTTGGGGTTGTTTGGGCGGTTTGGAAAGGTGGGGCGTGGGGCTGGCAGTGGTCGATAAGCAGGCTTGGGTGCTGGTGGAAAAGTGCGAGGCTTCTGGCTGCTAGAACCTTCTGAAGCATTCATCCTCCTCTTGCGGCCTTCAAACATTGATTTGCGCTTGGTTTCCAGCTGGATAGCCTTGTCCACAAGTGACTCCAGATCAATGAAGTCGTGGATGACCAAAGCACACTGAAGCTCATCATGCAGTCCATTCATGAAGCGCTCAATCTTCCTCTTCTCGGTGTCAACATCATCAGGAGCGTACCGAGATAAATCGGTAAACTCATCAAGGTATCCAACTACATCCTTGCTTCCCTGTCTCAGCCTACGGAATTCATCCTTCTTCCTCTCAATTAGTCCACTGGGAATGTGCTTCTTGCGGAACTTCTCCTGGAACTCAGCCCAATTGATCACATAACCAGCTTGCTGGAGAGCCTTGGTAGTGTCCCACCAAGCTCGTGCAGGTCCAGCAAGATAGTGGGTTGCATAAAGAACCTTCTCATTTTCTCCTACTGTGGCAACCTCCAGATTGTTGTTGATGGTGCGAAGCCAATCATCGGCTTCCAAGGGGTGAAGTCCCTTGGAGTAGGTGGGTGGGTTGGTCTTCTGGAAATCGCTTAGAGTGGATCGCAAGTGTCCATCTCCGTCACCATTGCCATTGCCATTGTTGTTGTTGTTGTTGTTGTTGTTTTGGGCATTAGCGGCGAGTTGCTGGAGAACAGCAAGGTGGGCTTGACGCTCTTGGCGAACGGCCTCGCGGTCCTCCATGATGATCCTAAGTAGTTGGGCCGGGGTAGGTTCAGGTGGTGGTGGCGGATCGGTGCGACCATGGCTTCCTCCTCCTCGTGTGTCAACCATCCTGAGATGAGACGGGTGTAAGAGGCAAAACAACTAAGGATGTGTCTCACTTTTAACAAGGTAGAAGAATTGGGTTTACGAGTGGTTGGGGTAAGAGTCTTTACTACTTAGAAGTTTTCTAGAAGACTTTGCAAATTTTGAAAACTTCAAAGCACTCAACAATATCAAACAAAAGCATCACAAACATAGCTCCACATATCATACATAGTAGCTACAAGCATATGGTTTCATAGAACCATTACATAACTCAAAAGCGACTACTACTGGGGTGGTCCTAATCCCTACGATAACTCGTGAACGACTAAGTGATCCATCTACTGTGGTGGAACAACGTCGTCGGTGTCAGACTCGAAGACACGCTCCTCTGGGTCCTCCTCGTCCTCGTCAAGAAGGGGCTCGGCTGGCTCCTCCTCCTCGTCGACGATCTCCTCCTCGTCATCGTCCTCCTCGTAGTCCATCTCCTCCAAGTAATCCTCATCGTCACTAATGAAGGCGCTGGTCTCCTTGCGGAGATCCTCGCCCTCCTCCTCCAGCTCATCGGCTCGGCGCTCAAGGTCCTCAATCATCTCGTCCTGCTCCGCCACTCTCTTGCGAAGCTTGGCGATGGTCTTCTTCAGGCGGGTCTCTCTCTTGTGAAGGTTGTCCTTGTCCTGCTGCAGGTGCGCAACACGGTCACGGCTCGCCTCGAGCGCGCTGCGCTCAAAGTGAGACCGGTACCTCAAGCTGCGTAGGTCCTCCTGGGTACGGTAAAGTAGGACCTCCATGTCCACGAGGTGCTCTCCAAAGGTAGGGTGGCGAACAGTGGAAGTAGGACGCCCCTCGACGTCACGTCTCCCGTAGAACCTGAAAGGTGAGTTGGCTAACTCCTCCTGGTGCTCCTCACAAAGTCGGGCCAGCAGCCTCTGCATGGCACGACACAGTCCGTCGTCCCAACTGGCGTCCATAGTGGTGAAAGACAGCGTCCTGGAATGGGAGGACTTGATGTTCCCCCGGACAGACGACTCGATGAGCCAACTCAGGTTGCCTTGACCGTGAACATCGACCTGCGCTCCACGGAACTCAGGAGCTGGGCGACCCAAGATGTCGCTCAACTTGTACAAATCCTTCTCGAACATAAGGGGGCCCTTCTCCTTAACTTGCAGAAACTCGGTGAAGTGTAGCGCCATCTACAAATTTTAAGCAAAATTTTAAGTTAGTGAGAGTGTACAATTTTAAGCTTTAGTGAGACAACAAGTAAGTCAAAATTTTAACTTAATGATCAATTGAGTGTGCACAATTTTAAGGATGCCGGAAAGTTGTATTATTTAGTGAGAATAAAATTTTGCACATAGAAGAGGATTGGGAGATAAGAAATTTTCAAAAATATTTCACTCCTTTGTTTTTTAGAAATTAATCTTTTTGTAACTCCTATCTAACGACCATGCTAACTAAGGTCTCCTAAAGTCAAGATGGCTCTGATACCAACTCTGTGGGGACCCCGGACTAGCTGTCCGAAATACCCGATTATGGTTCACACAATGATCCCAAGATCATTCTGTCGTTGCCCATAATCCGAATTGAATACCAAAGTTTACATCCATTACATTAGCCGAATTAAAGTCTTACATAATAGGTCACTTAGATCAAGTCTTACATAGGTGCCTTCAGGGGCCAAATCAAAAGCATTCAGCGGAAGCTACGTAGTAGAATTCCATCGCATTCTAACGATAACCCGACAGGCAGTTGGCTAGTGAAGATCCTTAGTTCGCATAGAAGTCCCCATACTCCGCTTTAGCATAGTTCTCCTCGGGATCTGGCTAAGACAATAGCCAGGGACAAAACCGATATGAGTACAATGGAAATTGTACTCGCAAACTACTCCTCTACTGAGTATGCAGCAGTTTTGAGTTGTTTTCTACTACACTTTTATTTATCTAGATATCTCTATACCTTTGAAAAAGGTAAGAAGAGATTCACTACTATCTTTAGGGAGAATCACAATTTTATTATTCATCCAAAACTCCTCCTTTTTCTCGACCACAACTCATCATGGTCCCTTTACCTCCACAACTCATACCACTCCATTTGGTATAGTTGGGTAACAACATTTCCACTTTTCCATCTCTTGCATAATTTATCAAAACTTTTGCACATGGTCTAGTAGGGCCTACAACTGTCCATATCCGAGGACTCGGCTATTCGAATAGTTTTATACCCTCTGCAGAGGTAGCACCGCTTTTCCCACACCCATCCGGTAGCTCATCGTGTCTGCCACGTCCCGCCATACAAGGTGTATGCGAAGTTGAGCCACCGACCATAGCCTGTCCTTTGCTCATGCTAGTATAGGACCCTGCCCTACGAAATTCACCATTCCTTCGAAACCTAGTACAGGATCCTCCGTCGAGGAACCTAGATGTAAGGACTCGTAGTTTTGCCCGGCGACCCAAATATGGATCTTCAATCCTCCATCCATCAGATTGCTAGGACCCAGGTCAGGGGGTAGGTCGCCATGACCATCCCCTCACGCATAACGGAGTCGTCTCCGTCGATGAGGTGTCCCATACTAATATGAGCAAACTATATGACTACGCCCGTTCCCATATTTGGGTAGATGTGGTCGCACAGATTATCGGCTGGTCGACGTAAGTACTAGGACAAAATGTGCATTTTTCATAAACAACACCATTTATCCCTTCTCCACTTCAACACCGACAATTCGGCATTTCATCATCAACTAGGTACTTTAAAAAGGAGTTTGGAATAAATCATATTTTTCCCATCCTATAGTTTTAAGTATCTACTCTACATTCTACATAGGGTGATAAAGCAGTTTTCATATCCTTTGTGAAAAGGCTTTTCAGAAATCAATACCACTACTTTAGGAAATTGCATGTGATTAATTTAGAGGTATGTAAATGCAAGCTCAGCGAAGTAGCTTGCCTTGCTCAACAAAGTGCTCGGGTTCCTGCTGCTCGAAGTAATCTCCTTCCTCGTAGACTCCGACAACGTTCTCGTCTAATCGATAAACAAACAATACAAGCAAACAATCACTAAACTAAACAATCAAGTATCACACCACAATCAACATAACATCACAATTAGCTACTGAACACACAAGATAACACAATTTGGTTTCAAATTAATTTAATTAACAATTATTTAATTGTGTCACAATTATGGCAGAAAACTAGGGTTTATGTTTAATTGCATAACTTGGGTTCTGTTGGTCACAAAAATATGATCTAAAATTCTATAGATAGTACTGATTTATAAGAGTCAACCCAATTGGATTTAATGCAATTTGAGTTATTAAACTTCCTGCATAAATGTTTTAATCCAGAAAGTTAATATTCTAGTTTTTGCTATAACTCAAGTTAATTGTATTCAAAAATTAAATCCTTTTAGGGGTAACTAGATTGTTTAAATGTGAGCTAACAGAATTGGTTTGACTCATTTGATTAGTAGAGTATCAGAAACAAACAAGTTTAGGTTTTACCTTCTGTGGCATTTTTTATATCATTATTTATCTATTAACCTAAATGGGGTGAAACCACTTTAGTTAGTTAGATAATTTCATAAGCTTTCCAGAACATTTTCATTTGCTATTTTTAGATTCCTAGATCTCAAGATATTCCTTTTCAAAGTTCTAATCAAATTTCTGACAGAGAAATTACCTATTTTAAGTTTATCAATTAGCACATTTGTCATTTTGATTTTGAATCAGGGAACCATACATGATCATGGCCGCATCACTGTGAAGATGGCATGTTTACTTGCCTACAAGATTTTAGTTTGCTATTTCTAGGCCTCTGGTAAGTAGCAATTTGTATGGAAAGAGTTATGTCTGTTATTTCATGTGGGGTACAAACTGATTAGCTACTTTGTCCAATTTAAATCTTTATCTAACCAGATTTTATTTTAGGTTTCAAACTAACTTGTTCAAGACAGTACACTACCATACTAACTGCTCTGCTAAGAAGATTCCTAAATAAAATTAGACAAATTAAAATAACAGAACAAAACAGATCTAAATATCTGTTTCAGAATTTTCTGGAACAGACAGAACATAGGTACTTTGTCCATTTATCGCGGATGATAACCTAGCTTTTTGGAAATACAAGCATGAATTTGAATCTACGAATCTAGATCTTTTCAACCATATCAAATTCATAATTTTTGGTGCAGTGGACCTTTCACAAATTGCTGGCAAAGTTAGCAATCTAATCTGTTTTCCCAGACAGCAGTTTCAGAAACAGCCGAACCGGTACGCTGCCGTTGGATCTAGATCCAACGGCCCACGTTCAAANAATTGCATAACTTGAGTTCTGTTGGTCACAAAAATATGAATTGAAATTCTACAGATAGCTACTGATTTATAGAAGACAATCCAATTGGATTTAATTCAATTTGAGCTATTAAACTTCCTGCATCAATGTTTTAATCCAGAAAGTTGATATTCTAGTTTTTGCTATAACTCAAGTTAATTGTATTCAAAAATTAAATCCTTTTTGGGGTAACTAGCATTGCCTAAATGTGAGCTAACAGAATTGGTTTGAACTCATTTTGATTAGTAGAGTATCAGAAACAAACAAGTTTAGATTCTGTACCTTCTGTGGTATTTTTAATATCATTACTTATCTATTAACCTAATGGGGTGAAACCACTTTAGTTAGTTAGATAATTTCATAAGATTTCCAGAACATTTTCATTTGATATTTTTAGATTCCTAGATCTCAAGATATTCCTTTTCAAAGTTCTAATCAAATTTCTGACAGAGAAATTTACCTATTTTAAGTTTATCAATTAGCACATTTGTCATTTTGATTTTGAATCAGGGAATTACCCTACATGAGCATGGCCTGCATCAATGTGAAGATGGCATGTTGTACTTGCTACAAGATTTTAGTTTGCTATTTTAGGCCTCTGGTTAAGTAGCAATTTGTATGGGAAATGAGTTATGTCTGTTATTTCAGGTGTGGGGCTAAACTGAGTAGCTACTTTGTCTAATTTAAATCTTTTATCCAGATTTTATTTCAGGGTTCAAACTACTTGTTCAAAACAGTACACTAACCATACTAACATGCTATGCTAAGAAGATCTCCTAAATAAAATTAGACAAATTAATATTGACAGAACAAAACAGATCTAATTATCTGTTTCAGAAACTTTTTCTGAAACAGACAGAACATAACTACTTTTTCTATTTATTCCAGGATGCTAAACTAGTTATTTTGGAAATACAAAACATGCATTTGAATCTACGAATCTAGATCTTTTCAACCATATCAAATTCATAATTTTTGGTGCAGTGGATTTTTCACAATTTGCTGGCAAAGTTAGCTAATCCAATCTGTTTTCCCAGACTTAGCAGTTTTCAGAAACAGCCGAACCGGTACGCTGCCATTGGATCTAGATCCAACGGCCCACGTTCAAATCACCGGGGGCAACCTAAAATCGGCGGCGCCACCGCGCCGGCGGCACGGTGGTGGACGGAGGCTCACCTAGGGGCTCGGTGAGAGGGCGGCGAGGGTGCAGAACGGCGGCGGAGGTGAGGGGAAGACGATGGGGCGAGCTGCGTGTGCTGGGGTGGTCGGGTCCGTCGGCGGCGAGCAACTCCTCCTCCGCGGACACGGGAGATCGACGGCGAGCTCCTGGCGGCGATCCTGTGCACAAGACAGAGAGGGGAGAGGGGCATGTGAGTGCGGAGTCCATGGTGGTGACAGTGGAGGGCAGAGAGGGAGAGGTGAAGGGTGCGGCGCGGCGCGAGAGCTGCGGGGTGGTCCTCCTCCACGGAATCGACACGGCGGCATGGCCACAGTGCACGGGCTCCCGAGGTGGCGGCGATAAATGCGATGGCTAGGGTTGTTCCCGCGCGGATTCAAGACGCCGGGCAGGTTCGTGAGGTGAAGGGGAGTGGTGTGGCGCAAGGAATCGAGGATCAACAACTCGAATCCACCAATTTGATCCGAAGTTCTTCGGTTTGGGGATGAACTCGGGCTCTGCCCTCCAGGTGTTCGACAGAATGTGTCAACGAAATTTTAATTCAAAATTTTGATTTTTTCTTCCACACTTGGCTCCCTATGTATTAATAGAGATTTTTAGTGCCATGACATAATTTATTTGATAAGTACTTCATGGCACATTTGGTGATTTTTCAATGATAAAGAAAGAATTTAGGATTTTAAATTTAGGTTTTTGAAAATATATTTTGAAGAGGGAAGAGGTATAAGAGAAGAGTGGAGGTGAGCAACATGTCACCCCACTAAATTTTGTTTTGAAGAAAAAATTAATTTCCCATTTTAGAGAAATTTGTGTGTTGCACTTGTCACATGATTTTATGTGTGGGGGTTTTTATTTTGTCACTTCACCCTTTATTGATATTATTATGTAGCAAACACATATCACTCAGAAAACACAAGCAATCACACATAAAAAAATAAAAAAAATTTGTTGGCCCTCATTTTTTGGAATTAATAATACTTATATTAATTCTGGGATGTTACAAATCCTCCCCCCCCTTAAAATAAATCTCGTCCCGAGATTTGCTAGGCTTAGGAACTAAGAAAGTCTGGGAATTCGCGTCTAAGATAATCTTCACGCTCCCAAGTTGCTTCTTCTTCAGAATGATTAGTCCACTGGACCTTGTAGAACTTGAGCACACGTCTCCGGGTGAGACGAACATCTTCTTCAAGAACTTTGAGGGGTCTTTCACGATAGGTCAGGTCATTGTTCAGGTCGATGGAGTGGTGGTCAATGTGCTTGAAAACATCTGGCTGGTTAGGAACTTCAAGACACTTCCGAAGTAGTGATACGTGGAAGACATCATGAAATTCGGACAATTCCGGTGGTAGCTCTAGCTGATAGGATACTTCTCCTCGATGGCTGATGATCTTAAACGGTCCAATATACCTTGGTGCTAACTTCCCTTTTACATGGAAACGTTGCATTCCCTTAAGGGGTGTCACTCGGAGATACACAAAATCCCCGACGTTAAAAGTGAGGTCACGGCGCTTGGGATCAGCATAACTCTTCTGGCGGGATTGGGCAGTTTTGAGGCGTTCGCGAATAAGCTGGACTTGCTCTTCGGCTTCACGGAGGGTGTCAGGTCCAAATAACTTGCTTTCTCCGGTCTCGGACCAATTCAGAGGCGTACGACACTTCTTGCCATACAACGCTTCAAACGGGGCCATTTGCAGACTAGACTGGTAACTATTGTTGTAAGAGAACTCTGCAAATGGGAGACAATCTTCCCACTTGGAACCATAAGATAGAACACACGCACGAAGCATGTCCTCCAAAATCTGGTTCACTCTCTCGGTTTGGCCATCAGTCTGGGGATGATAAGCTGTGCTAAAGGTTAACTTGGTTCCGAGGGCCTCATGAAGTGCTTTCCAGAATCTCGAGGTGAATTGGGTGCCTCTATCAGACACAATCTTCTTGGGTACTCCATGCAGGCTTACTATTCTGGACATGTATAGGTCTGCTAACTGGTCTCCACGATAGGTGGTCTTTACCGGAATAAAATGAGCAACCTTGGTCAGTCGATCAACGATGACCCAGATTGAATCATGGCCTCTGTTGGACCTCGGCAGTCCAGTGATGAAGTCCATTCCGATCTCGTCCCATTTCCATTCAGGAACCTTCAAAGGTTGAAGCAATCCGGCGGGTCGCTGGTGTTCGGCTTTGACTCGCTGGCAGATATCACCCTTGGCTACGAAGGAACCAATCTCTCGTTTCATTCCATGCCACCAAAATCTCTCACGAAGGTCTTGGTACATCTTGGTCCCTCCAGGGTGGATTGAATATGGGGTCTCGTGAGCTTCCTTCAGGATCAACTCCTTCAGTTCACTCACGTTGGGCACACAGATACGACCATTGAATCTCAACACTCCTTCAGCATCTTCGGCAAACCCAGGGGCTTTGTCAAGAGACATTTTCTTCTTAATCCCTTCAATGCTCTCATGACCTTTCTGGGCTTCTTTGATTTGATCCATCAGGGTTGGGGCTAACTCTAGATTGGCGAGATAACCTTGGCTAACAAGCTAGAGTCCAAAATCCTCGAACTCCTTAAACAAGGTTGGTTGTGCGACTTGAATCAAGGCATTCAGGGTACATGGCTTGCGACTAAGGGCATCGGCAACTACATTGGCTTTTCCAGGGTGATAATGGATTCCAATATCATAATCCTTGATTAATTCCATCCATCTCCTTTGTTGCATATTCAGCTCTTCTGGGTAAAGATATACTTCAAGCTCTTATGATCCGTATAGATCTCACAGCGATGTCCCACAAGGTAGGAACGCCATGTCTTAAGAGCAAAAACAACTGCAGCTAACTCCAGGTCATGGGTTGGGTAATTCTCTTCATGTGGTCGCAACTGTCGAGACAGATATGAAACCACCTTGCCTTCTTGCATCAGAACGCAACCAAGTCCAAGGCGTGATGCATCGCAATACACGTCGAAACTCTTGGTGACGTCCGGCATGACAAGAACTGGGGCTGTGGTTAATTTCTTCTTCAACTCCTGGAAACTATCTTCACATTTCTGTGTCCATTCAAATTTTTGGTCCTTCCTCAACAGTTGGGTCATGGCCTTGGCTATACGGGAAAATCCCTCAACGAACTTGCGGTAATAACCCGCTAGTCCGAGAAAACTGCGGATCTCAGTCACACTGGTGGGGGTCTTCCAATCAAGAATGGCTTTGATCTTCTCCGGGTCAACAGAAACTCCTCCGGCAGAAATGACATGTCCGAGAAATGCAACCTCTTTAAGCCAAAACTCACACTTGCTGAACTTGGCATAAAGTTGATGCTCTCGGAGTGTCTCCAAAACTAGGCGTAGGTGGACAGCATGCTCTTCTTCGGTCTTGGAATAAACAAGAGTATCGTCAATGAAAACTACCACGAACTTGTCGAGGTATTCCATGAAGATCTTGTTCATCAGGTTCATGAAATAGGCTGGGGCATTAGTCAGACCAAAGGACATTACGGTGTACTCAAACAATCCGTAACGGGTGGTGAAGGCAGTCTTGGGAATGTCTGACTCTCTAATCTTCAACTGGTGATATCCCGATCGTAGATCGATCATTGAAAAGACTCGGGCTCTGTCGTGGTGGGTAGCACGGCATATCCATCGAAGATGGAAAAGAGTATGGGGCAGGCGACGATCGGATGCTCGCGCGGGATTGGGCAACCAACATGCAAACACACGTCAATTACCCAGGTTCGGGGCCCTCCTTGTGGAGGTAACACCCCTACGTCCTGCTCTTCTTGTTTCTATTGCTTGATCACAGATTGAGTTACAGAGGTTGCTCCTGGAGCTGTATGGCGGTGGTGCCGGCTAGAGGTGTCCAGCCGGCAAGAGGTGGAAGACGATGATCTACGTCTCCGTGTCTGTCTAGCGTGCTTGCTTGCCTCGCGCAGGAGGCCCATGCATGCCTTATATAGGCAGCGGCTAGGGTTTCGGGTTACAAGGAGATTACATAATTACCCCTATGACATCGCTACTCTGGAGCCGGCTGGTACTATCTCATCATTACACGGTAGCCGTAACGTCCGACAGCGGCTGGACGATCTGGGCCTACCAGTACGGACTGGTCGGTTGGTAGAGGCCGGCTGCTCTAGCCGGCCGTCCGCCTCCGGGTAGGCTAAGCGGCTTGTTTCATCCGGCGGGCTTCAGGCGGCACGCTGTAGCCGGCCCTTGCAGTTCTTGAAGGAATGGTCCCCTTTGGGATATCCGGGGTTCATATCCCCGACACTAGCCCCCGAGATCGTGGAGTCTTGCCGGCTTGCCGGGTAGACTTCTCGAGCTTCAATGTCTTGTTTGTCGTTGTAGTTGAAGTCGTCCGGCTTGAAGTTTGCCGGATAAAGTGACGGTGGCCAGAGGCGGTTGGTCCGGCTTGGGGTAGCCGGTCTCCGGTAGTCTGGATGTCTTGGGAATCGTGGGTCGTGGCACGCGTCAGCCACGTTTCGCCGCTTGGTCGTGACGGTTGCGTTCTGCCCGATGTCAGGGGCACGTCGCTTCAGTCTTCGTCGGGCTGGATCTTCTGTGGCAACCGCTTGATAGTGGGATCGTTTGTGGACGGCACGGCCTGCCTGCGCCCCACGTGGCGCGCGGAGCGGTGCGGTTCCGCCTGCCCCGCCTTTAAAGGGGAAAAGAGGGGGAAGGCTCGGAGTTTTCGCTCCTCTCTCCCGCTTCGTCTTCTTCGCCTGTTCTTGCCTTCCTGCTCCTTGCCGATTTCTCCGTCTCGCTGCCTCTGCTTCCGTTTCTTCCACCACGGGCAACAGAATTTCAATGGCGAGCACTGGTGCCTGGATGGGTTCCATCATCGATGATAAGTTCCTCCTGACGGTTCACCGGAATGGGTCCATGGGGAAGAGCGGCGATGTGGAGGCTCGCGCCCCTCCCCCTGGAGAGATCTCGCCGCAGCCCAAACCGGATGAATTTGTCATGTTTTACACGCATGTGGAGCGGGGTTTGGGGCTCCCCGTCAGCTCGTTCTTCAACGAGTTTCTGAATTTCTACGGGCTGCAGCCTCACCACCTGGGGGCTAACTGCATCACGCAGTTGTCTTGCTTCGTCACGCTCTGCGAAGCTTACTTGGGCATGTGGCCCAGCATGGAGCTCTTTGGCATGTTTTTCTTCTTGCGGTCTCAGGTGACCGCGGGGCTGCCGCGGGACTGTGGTAGCGTCTCCATCAGCCCGAAGAACACGCCGTTCCCCAAGATCCATCTGCCCGAGTCCATCAAGAAGTGGCAGAATACATACTTCTATGTCAAGAACGCCACTGAGGCTAACCGGATCAAACTCCCCGCCTTCACCAATACGCGTCCGGCGGACAGGTCCTGGAGCCGGAAGCCGGTAGTCGACGAGAGTCTGCAGGTCGTCCTGTTCGCCCGCCTGGAGAAGCTGGTGGCGGACGGCTTGAAGTCCAGGGACCTGACCCTGGCCTGGACAATAAGGCGGATGTACCCGCTGCAGGAGCGCTCGCACAAGATGTGCTTCTACTCCGGCATCCGGGATCCCACTTGTGCTTCCATGAACATCCCGGCGGAGAAGGGATTAATCGAGTGGGTTTCCCGTCTTATCACCGACAAGTTTGAGGAGAATTGGAGCCTCGGGCTCGATCCCTTAGACCGCTCAGTCCGCGCTCCTGAGGTTAGTTTCTTCCCTTCCCATTTTGCTTCTGATTCCCTTTCCGGCTGCCGCCTGATCTAGCCGGCTTGCCGGGTAGCTTTGTGAGGTCCAGATGGTGGAAGATTTTGGAATAGTCTTCGAGCCTGACGTCCAGGGTCCCCTTTCTGCGTCGCAGACGGCCATGCTGGAGGAGGATAGCGCCGCCGAGGAGCAGGCGGCGGGTGGAGGTGCGGACACTGCCGCTGGAGGCGGATCCGGCGGCGACGCCCGTGTCGTCGCGGGAACACGCGGCGACACCACCGAGTCGTCCGGTGGAGGTGCTGATGCCGGCGGCGATGATGGGGGCGATGATGACGCCACCCGGACCGCAACGAGCCCGGCCCCTGCTGCCGGCGCCGACTCCGACTCGGCCGCCTACAGGGACGAGGACCTTGAGCATGACGATCCGCCTCCGGTTTCGTCGTCCCATGGTAAGTCTTCTGGGCCCGGGGTCGCCGGGCAGGCTGACAATGTTGTGCGTGTGGTAGTAGACCTCTCCACCAGCTCTGAACCGGACTCAGAGGGTTCTTCCTCCGTGCCAGCCTCCAAGCCGGCGATATCCACCCGCCGGACCAAGGAGTTGGAGGCGGCGGCGCGGAAGAAGGTGGTCCTCCACCGGCGGACCGCGAAGGAGAGGCGGTCGAAGTCGGCCGCCGATGTCGATGCAAATGCGCCGCTCAAGCGGAAGGGCGCCTTCGGGAAGCGAGGCGTGCATCCCGCCAAAAAGCGGGCTTCGTCGTCTTCCCGGCCTACTACAGGCGGCCTGTCGCCAGCCGGAAGGCCGAGGGCGGAGACATCCGAGACCGAGGCCAGGGCGGACGAGATCACGGCCGAGGTCCGGGCTGAGGTTGACGCCGAGATGACGGAGGAGGAGGCCCAGACTGATGGGGCCAACAATGAGGTGATTGGTCTTGCTTTGGGTGGTGATTTCATTTACGATTCGAATCCGGATGACTTGGAGAAGGAGTTTTATGCTCGGACGGCGCAGGCAGTCTTAGCCTTAGGAGCATCTGATGCTGATTTTACTGTGGAGCAGTTGTTGGCCTCGAGGGAGGACGAGGAGAGGACGAAGGCGGCGGCCGTGGAGAAGACCGAACCCGCCGCCGGCAAGACCCGCGCCCAGGTGGTTAATCTTTCCCCTCCTTTTGTTCTTGGCCATGACTCGGGTATTGATGATATGGAGAAGGCTATTTACGCGGAGCTGGCGCAGGCGGACGCGATCCGGGCGTCAATGGATGCCCAGGCGGCTGCAAGGCAACCGGCGGCTGCCAAGGCGGCCGAGGAGAAGGCGGCAGCGGGCACAGAAGCCGGCGATTCCGCAAAGGCCTCTGCCGGGGCCAAGGTGGTGCCGGCTCGTACGGAGCGGCCGGTCGAGGACCCTGTCGTCCCGCGAAAGGCGGCGATGTGCCTTCCGTAGGCGTGAAGCGCCCGTCCGACGCTGTGCCTCCCCCTCCGCCAAAGCGGACGAAGACGAGGGCGGCCAAGGTGCTGGGCTCGTGCGTCGGGTAAGTCTTTGTCTTGTGGTAGGAATTTTCGCAACTTGCACTCGATGTTGACGCCTTCCTTGTTTCGTAGGGCACCGCTCCCCATAGCGGAGACGGCAGTCGTCGCGGTAAAGGAGTCGGCATCGGTGCCTGTCGCCGAGGTTCCCGTGTCGCAGGCGGCTGATCCGCCTTCGGGGGCGAAGTCGACGGAGGCGGCCAGCCGTGTGCCGGCGGAGGCGGCTGATCCGCCTTCAGAGGCGAAGATGACGGAGGCGGCCAGCCGAGTGCTGGAGGAGGCGGCCCCCCTTGTAGTCGACTTCAACCCTCCGGCTTCAGGTGGAGACGCCGAGACGCCAGTGGGCGCTTTCCAGGTGGTTTCCCAGCCCGGCGTCGGGGCTGGGTATACCGCCTTCCCCACTCCTTCGTTGACGGTGGCCGTGACAGCCAAGGATAAGGCCATCGCGGAAACGACGGCTTTGCTCCCCGGCCCTCGCCAATCGACTTTGGTGTCTTCTCCGACGTACTCCGGACCGGTGCCGGCTCGGCCCGATGCGTCGGGAAAGGTTCCCCTCGCCGAACTGGCGGAGCGGGTGGCCCGGGAGAATTTGGCCAACGTGACATTGCTCTGCTCCTCCATGGAGCAAGGCCTTGCCGCGGCGAATAAGGAGGCGACATTGCTCAAGCGGGAGCTTGAGGCGGCCAAAGGTTTGGCTCCCTTTTTCTTTCCGCACTTTGTCTTGCCGTTCTACCCTTTTCTCTTGCATGTCTTGGCTTGACGGTGACTTGATCTCTGCAGGTGACTCCACCTCCCGCGCCGGCTTGGAGAGGCAACTGAAGGAGAAGGATGCCGCCTTGGCCTTGTCCAAGGCCGATCTCCAAGCGGCGGAGAAGGCATTGGAAGAGCGCCGCCTCGAGGTAGTCCGGCTGGACGAGGAGGCGGCGAAACTGCGGGAGGCCGAGCGTCGGAGGCAAGGTGAGGTCGAATCTCTTCGCGGTGACGCGGCCAAGCTGAAGGATCAACTGAAGGCTTCCGTCGAGAATACCGACCAGATCGTCCGGGAGGCCAAGGCTCGCGAACTTGAGCATGAACAGCTGGTGAGCGGCCTGGTCAAGGATGTCGAGGACGTAAACGAGCTGATCCTCGGTAAGTGAGGTCTCCTTTCTCCTTGGTTTTTGCTTTAGGTCTTCTACTCGGCCTTACTGGTTTGAACTGCAGGCCTCTATCCCGAAGTGGATGCGCAACTTCAACAAGACGCTGCCTCGGCTCGCTCTCAGCCGGAATCTTCTGGTGCCGCTGCCGGATCTGCTCCAACTACCGCTTCCCGCCTCCTGCGATTCGGCCAGGAATTCAGGCGGCTGAAGGAGGCGGCAGAAGGCGTACTTGAGAATCTGTGGCCGGACACTCCCTTGCCGGCTGCTCTCCACGACCTATGTGCCCGGCTCGAAGGAGCGCCTGTCGGCATCAACGATCAAGTGGAGATGGCGGCGCGTGGAGGTACCGACATGGCCCTAGCCGTGGTGAAGTCGTGGTACCCTGGCCTGCAGCCGAGCAGGCTGATGGATGGCTTCCGCGACGGGACGTCCCTTGCGAGCTTGCGTCCAGAAATTGCCGAGGCTTCCAAGCGGATTGCCGAGGCGGTTGAATTGACGACGCTGGTACCAGCCGAGCCATCTTCGACGCCGAAGCCGACTGAAGATGCTGAAGCCGGCGACGCTGCTGCCGCTACTGACGCCGCCACCATCTGATTCGCTTGCCTCCCCGGGATGCCGGGTGTAATTGTTATTCTGTGCCGTCAGCTGTCCTGCCACATTAACCATTTTGTTGTCTTGGACACCTTTGAAGGTCATTATGTAAAAATTTGCTATTCTGCTTCCTGCTATGATTTGTTATCGTGAGTGTCGCTTCCTCTGTGACTGCTGGGCCTTTGTGCTATAGTTCGTGCTTGTTTTTGGTGGTGATTATCACCATCCTAGCCCCCGAATTTTGGGCCGGTTTGAGCATCAATCCGGGTCGAAATTCCATATTTCCTGTTTATCGCTTATCTTCTGTCGTCGTTATATCGTGCAGCCCCCGAGTCCATGACTTGGGGTGATTTAGATATACGTCCGGGTCTGCGGAGCCGGCTTGCCGGCTGCGCAGCCCCCGGGAATCTTTTGCCGGCTAACGGCTTCGCAGCCCCCGAGTCCATGACTCGGGGTGATTTTTATATGTTCATCCGGGTCTGGGCAGCCGCCTTGGCGGGTGCGCAGCCCCCGGGTATGTTTTGCCGGCTAGCGGCTTCGCAGCCCCCGAGTCCATGACTCGGGGTGATTTTTATATGTTCATCCGGGTCTGGGCAGCCGCCTTGGCGGGTGCGCAGCCCCCGGGTATGTTTTGCCGGCTTGCGGCTTCGCAGCCCCCGAGTCCATGACTCGGGGTGATTTTTATATGCGTCCGGGTCTGGGCAGCCGCCTTGGCGGGTGCGCAGCCCCCGGGTATCTTTTGCCGACTTGGGCTTGTCTCCTTGCTTCCGCGCGTGGACCCGGTTGCAGTTACTGAAGGGTCCCGTCAACTGTTTCGTCGCCACGTGTAGGTCGTGGGATCGTGGGCGACGGTTGGGTCTCCCACGTTGTCCCTTGTTTGTGCTATAAATCTTGACCGTTTTCTTCCTCCTCTTCATTCGCGCCTCTTTGCTTCCTCTTCGCCTTCCTCGTCTCATTTCCTTGCGCGTCTCAGCCATGGTGAAATCTGAGCCCATGGACGCTGTCGCCGAGGAGACCCCCGCTGCGCCTCCGGCGAAGCGTCCTCGCGGTCGTCCCCCTAAGAGCGGCGGCCGAGGGCGAGGGAGAGCGGTCGCCTCCGCTGCCACCGGAAGCATTGCTGGCCGCGTCAAGGGCAGCGGCCGTGCTGGTGTGAGGAGTGCGGGTGCCGCCGGTGGCGGCGTCAGCATCGTCGCCGGTCGTGGCAAGCAGCTCCTCGTTCTTGACGGCACGTCGAGCGAGGAGGAAGCCGCCCCAGTTCTTCCACCTCCGGGCTTCGACCCGATTCCGAAATACGCTCCGTCTGCTGTCGCCGACGTCGAGGAAGAGAGCACGGAGCTGTCTTCCGCTTCTCCGACTCGCTGGAGAACCCGCGGCGCCCGGCCTGGGGTGTGTTCCCCGTCGGGGAGTTCCTCCTGATTCTGCACTCGCCAGTAACTGGGCCAGTGCAGAGGCTTCCCGACGCCCTCGCCGACGCGCTGCCAGGCGCCTGGCCACTTCAAGTTCAAGCTTTTCCGTGAGGGTGCCTCCCAGGGTCCGTGGGATGCAACCGTCCGGTTCACCTCCCAGGTGGTGGGCAATGCTGTTGTCAACCGGGTGGAGTTCGTCAGGGGCTGGGACGAGTTCGCCGACTTCTACGAGCTCGAAGCCGGCTTCATCCTCTGCTTCCGCCTCCGACGTGACAAGGGCGTCTTCTTCGTGAAGGTGTTCGACGGCACCCTCTGCATCAAGCATTGGGCCGGCAAGAAGATAGGCGGATCCGGGAAGGCGAAGGCTGCCGCTTAGGGAGTTCTGCCGGCTCCGCCTTGTAGTTGTGCGGGGAGAGTCCGCCTGTGGACCTCCCTCTTTTGTTTTATTATCCAGCTTCCATCTGTAATGCCTCGCCTTTTATGTTTAATGGTACTTGCTCTTGTTCCTGAGTTTGTTTACTTGTGTGCAATTTCCATTTCCTGTTTGTCGTGCCTGTGTCCGGCTTGGGCTCTCGAAGCCGGTTGGCGGCGTTTCCGCGTGTGAAATGAAATGTCGAAGCGATTAGTTTGCTGTTATGATCATAGAGTATAATTTTATTGTACTTAACTCAATTTCACACTCGCCTGTGGCCTTTCCCGTCGCCGTTCGTGTGCACTTCACCGTCTAGCGGGATCATGCACACTACTTCAACGCTAGGATTCGGTTTGTTAGGCCAGGGTTTTCTCAGCCGGTAACGACTTCTACTTCTTACGTCTTTCGCATACACTCCGCCTCCAGCTTATTCTCTTGCCGGCCTTAACCGGATTCGAAGAGTTAGCCGTTTAGCGTTGTGTAGTTAATCGTCCGTATTCGGAGAAGCGGTTGCCGGCTGCCGGCTTGGCCGAGTTTGCAGAAGAACGTTATTTCAGCCGGCAATACTTCCCTTTACGCGTTTTTCACGTTACTGGCCCCCTCCAGCTTGTTCTCTTGCCGGCCTTAACCGGATTCGAAGAGTTAGCCGTTTAGGGGTTAGTCACGCTACACGGCCGCTAAAGGCAAGCTTGCCGGTTGCCGGATGAGCCGGTTAGAAAATGCAGAAAAAGTTGCGAAAAATTGCTCATGTGCTCATCATTCTCGTTTCTTTTATTGATAGCATAGGTGATACATACATTGTACTTTCTCAAGTGTAGAATCGACGCAAGAGTGCCGCGTTCCATGGCCTTTCCGTTTCATCGCCTTCCTTGTCCATCGTGTCCTTCTTGTGCTCGCGGGCGTCGATGAGGTAGTAGGCATCGTTGATGAGCGCTTTGCTGACGATGAATGGTCCTTCCCATGGTGATGACAACTTGTGCATGTTTTTGGTGTCTTGGATGAGTCGGAGCACGAGGTCGCCTTCACGAAAGCGGACATTCTTGATGCGCCGACTGTGGTAGTTGCGTAGCTGTTGCTGGTACATTGTCGACCTTGATTCGGCAAGTTGGCGTGCTTCCTCGAGCAGGTCCATTCCGTCTTCGTAGGCTTGCTTAGCTTGCGCTTCCGTGTACAGCACGATCCGGGGTGCGTCGTGCTCGATGTCCGTTGGCATGACGGCTTCAGCTCCGTGGACGAGGAAGAAGGGGGTGAAGCCGGTTGAGCGATTCGGCGTCGTCCTTAGGCTCCAGAGGACGGAAGGCAGCTCTTCTTCCCACGCGCCGGCTGCCCGCTCGAGCGGTTCGAGCAGCCGAGGCTTGATGCCGGCTAGAATGAGGCCGTTTGCTCGTTCGACTTGCCCGTTCGACTGCGGGTGTGCGACGGAGGCCACGTCGAGCCGGATGCCGGTCCTGCCGCAGAACTTGGCGAATTCTCCCTTGACGAAGTTTGTTCCGTTGTCCGTGATGATGCTGTTGGGGTAGCCGAAGCGGTAGATGATGCTTTTGAAGAACTTGACCGCTGTTGGTCCATCCAGTTTCTTGATCGGCTTGGCTTCGATCCATTTCGTGAACTTGTCGACCGCTACCAGCAGGTGTGTCATGCCTCCACTGGATCTCCTCAGTGGTCCCACCATGTCGAGCCCCCAGACGGCAAACGGCCAGGTGATGGGAATCGTCTTGAGTGCCGAAGCCGGCGTGTGCTTCTGCGTTGCAAACCGTTGGCAGCCGTTGCAGAGTCGGACCAGCTGGTTCGCGTCCGCCAACGCAGTCGGCCAGTAGAACCCGTGCCTGAACGCCTTAGCCACAATTGCCCTTGAGGATGCGTGATGGCCGCATTCGCCTTGATGGATCTCCTTGAGGATCCGGTTTCCTTCTTCTTGGCTCACGCAGCGTTGGAACATTCCGGATACGCTGCGCTTGTATAGCTCGTTGTTGATGATGGTGTAAGCACTTGCCCGGCGTTTGATTTGCCTGGCGGTGAGCTCGTCCGCCGGGAGCTCGTTGTTGGCGAGGTAGGCGAGGAAGGGTTGGGTCCATGGCGGAGCCGCTTCGATGACGAGAACCTCGACAGGCTCCGTCTCGCCTGGAGCCGGCCCAGCCGACTCCGTGTCAGGCGGCATCCGGATGGAATCGGAGCCGGGACACGGCGTGATGGATGGTTTGTAGAGCTTCTCGAGGGCGACGCCGGGTGGGATTTCCTTGCGAAGAGAGCCAATGTTCGCCAGGGTGTCGGCCGCCTCGTTGTTGGAGCGGTGGATGTGGTGGAACTCGCATCCTTCGAAGTATCCCGCGAGCTGCTGGACGAAGAAGCGGTAGGCGGCCATGTTGGGGTCCTTGGCGTCCCAATGACCAGTGGTCTGCTGGACCACCAAGTCGGAGTCGCCGTAGCAGAGGATTCGCTTGATGTTCATAGCCTTGGCGAGCTTGAGGCCGTGTGCGAGAGCTTCATACTCAGCTACGTTGTTGGACGCCGTGAAGTGGATCTGTAGCACATATTCGAGTCGGCCCCCCTTGGGTGAGGTGAGGACGACTCCAGCGCCGAGTCCCCAGTAGTTTTTGGAGCCGTCAAAGTGCATGAGCCAATGTTCGCCGGAGCCGGGTGGCGGCGGTACGTGGTCCGTCTCCGTCCAGTCGGCGAGAAAGTCCGCCAGCTCCTGCGACTTGATCGCTGTTCTCTTGTCGTACTCAACTCCGTGCGCCGTCAGGTTGATCGCCCATTTCGCAACCCTGCCGGTTGCATCCTTGTTGCCTATGATCTCGGCAAGCGGCGCGTCGCTTATCACTTTGATCGGGTGCTCTTGAAAGTAATGTTTCAGCTTCTTCGTTGCCATGTACACGCCGTATACAAGCTTCTGGTAGTGCGGGTAGTTTTGCTTCGACTGCGAGAGCACCTCGCTGAGGTAGTAGACTGGCCGCTGAACCGGCCGTTGCTTGCCGGGTTCGTCTCGTTCCACCACTAGGACCACACTGACGACTCGGTTGGAGGCGGCGATGTACATGAGCATGGGCTCCTTTGGAGTCGGCGGTGCTAGGACTGGGGTGGTGGTCATTGCCCGCTTGAGTTCCTTGAAGGCGGCGTCGGCCGCGTCGCTCCAGACGAACTTGTCCGTTTTCTTCAGTAATTGGTAAAGCGGGAGAGCCTTCTCCCCGAGCCGGCTGATGAAACGGCTGAGGGAAGCTAGGCACCCGGCGAACTTCTGGATGTCCTTGACGCTTCTTGGCTGTCGCATGTTGTCGATGGCGGCGATTTTCTCCGGGTTGGCCTCGATCCCTCGTGCCGACACAAGGTAGCCGAGTAGCTGTCCGGCTGGAACGCCGAACACGCATTTCTCCGGGTTGAGCTTCATCTGGAAGCGGCGGAGGTTGTCGAAGGTTTCCTTGAGGTCGAGGAGGAGGGTGTGCTTCTCCTTGGTCTTGATGACGACGTCGTCGACGTAGGCGTGCGCGTTGCGACCGATTTGGTCGTGCAGGCATTTCTGCATGCAGCGCTGGTATGTTGCTCCCGCGTTCTTCAAGCCGAACGGCATGGTGGTGTAGCAGTACGGGCCGTATGGGGTGATGAAGGCGGTCTTGAGCTGGTCGTCCGGGTTCAGCGGAATTTGGTGGTAGCCGGAGTAGGCGTCGAGGAGGGAGAGGAGGTCGCAGCCGGCCGTGGAGTCGATCACTTGGTCGATGCGCGGCAATGCGAAGGGGTCCTTAGGGCAAGCCTTGTTGAGGTGGGTGTAGTCGATACACATCCGCCATTTCTTGTTCTTCTTTTCCACCATCACCGGATTGGCTAGCCACTCCGTGTGTTGCACTTCTTTGATGAACCCGGCCGCGAGTAGCCGGGCTATTTCTTCTCCTATGAGCTGTCTTCTTCCTTCCGCGAAGCGTCGCAGGGATTGTTTTACCGGCTTGGCATCCGGCCGGACGTGAAGAGAGTGCTCGGCGAGTTCCCTCGGTACACCAGGCATGTCCTTGGGGGACCACGCGAAGATGTCCCGGTTCTCACGGAGGAACTCGACGAGCGCGCTTTCCTATTTGGGGTCCAGGCTCGCCCCCACGGAGACGAACTTGGACTTGTCGCTGTCGTCGAAGTAGATCTTCTTTGTGTCCCGGGCCGCCTGAAAGTTCGACTCGCCAGCCGGCTTGGCCGACTCGGGGATCTCCAGCTTCTCCTCGCTAGCCTTGCGCTTGAATTGCTTCATCTCCTCATTGCAGACCATGGTCTCGGCCACCTTTGCGCTGTCGGAGGCGCATGCGATGGAGCGTTTATAGTCTCCGGCGACGGTGATGATCCCGCGTGGGCCTGGTAGCTTCATCTTGAGGTAGGCGTAGTGGGGTACCGCCATGAACTTGGCGAGCGCCGGCCGCCCGAGGATGGCGTGGTAGGCGCTGGAGTGGTCGACCACCTCGAAGGAGATGGTTTCGCGGCGGTGGTTGTTCTTGGTGCCGAATAGGACGTCCAGCCGGATGAGGCCCATGGACGATCCGGCTCGCCCCGGCACGATGCCGTGGAAGACCGTCCGGCTCGGCGTCAAGCTGGACTCGGAGACGCCCAGCTTCTCCAACGTGTCGCGGTAGAGGATGTTGATGCTGCTGCCTCCGTCGATGAGGACGCGCGAGAAGGTGCAAGCGCGCTTGGAGGGGGAGATGATCATGGGCTCCAGGACTAGAGCATAGCCGCCTGGGTTGGGCATCAGTTCCGGGTGGTCGCGGCGATCCCACGTGATCGGCTCCTGCGACCAGTTGAGGTACTGGGGGACGGGTGGAACCACCGCGTTTACTTCCTTGAACCGCTCGCGCCGGCTTCGCTTGTCGTCGCGCTCGCTGACGAATACGATGTAGGCGGCATCCGGATTCTGGTAGCCGTCTGGACCCCTTGGAGGCGGGTCCGGAAGGCGTTCCCTTTCTTCTTCGCGTTGGCGATCATCGCGATCCCTGTCTTCGCGTCGTCTGTCGTCGCGTCCTCGATCGTCCCGTCTGGCTTCATCCCGAGGCGGGTTTCGCCGCTCGTACGGTGGCGGCCTCGGGCGTCCGAGAGTGCATTGCCTGACGGTGTGGTTTGCTGGCCGGTCGCCATGGTTCCGGCACGGTTGATCGAGCATGTAGTCGTAGTTGTTCCTCGCCCTTGTCCGGCGCATGTCGCCGCTCGTCCTCATGCGGCGGTTGTCGAAGCCTCCTGCCGGCCTTCCTTCGGTCGTAGCGACGACCTTGGACTCGACACGGTCGTCCGCAGTCTTGCGCTTGCCGGCCGCGTCGGAGTCACGCCGGGTCGATTTTCCTCCGTCTTGGTTCTCCGTCCGGCTGCGACGTGCAGCCGGCTCCGTCGTGATGATTCGTCCGGCTTCGTCGAGTCGGATCGGGTTGGTCATGCCCGCGTCGGCAGTGGCGTACTCGTCGGCGATTGCCATGAGCTCTGCCATGGTCTTCGGGCTCTTCCTCAGGAGCCGGTGCTTGAGCAGCGTCTGATCTCGGCACCCTTGGATGAAGTACTGGACGGCTTGGAGTTCGAGTACTCCTTCGCAGGAGTTGCGAAGGCTTGTCCACCGGGTGAGGTAAGCTCGGTCCGACTCGCCGTCCTTCTGCTTGCACAGCGCGAGCAGCTGTGCGTTGCCAGGGCGCAAGTAGGTGCCGGTGAAATTGCGGTTGAACACCTCCTCGAAGTCCAGCCAGCTGTTGACGCTCTCCTTCGGAAGGCTGTTGAGCCAAGTCCGTGCCGATCCCTGGAGCATGAGCGGCACGTAGCGCACGGCCACCCGCTTGTTGCCGCCTGCGATGTTGACCGCTGTGACGTAGTCGGCGAGCCAGTCTTCCGGCTTCGCGGTGCCGTTGTACTTGGGTGTGTCCCTGGGGAGAGTGAATCCCTTCGGGAATCGCTCGCTCCGGATGCGGGGTCCGAAACAGCGATGAGCAGCGATGTCCTCTTCCTCGATGATGCTTGACAGCTTGAGCACGTCGATGCGGTGGCGTGCGTCGTCGCTGGTTTCAGGTCCCAGCGGTCCCAAGGCGTTCGTCGATGGTGACCTTGTGGCCGACTCGCTCCTTGACGTTCCGTCCGGCTCGAGGCTCGCTCCGGTTGCCGTCTTCACGTCGTCCAGCCGGATCACGGCCGTGATCACGAGGATGCGAGCTCGCGCTCCCCTCGCGATGACTCGTGGTTGCTTGTCCTTCGCCCTTCCGCGGCTCGTGGACGACGCCTCTGCGCCTTGCTTGGACTTGCCGGCTGCATCGTAGCCTGGAGGCGGCTCATGATGTCCCTTGCTCGCCGTTGCCTCCGTTTCTCGCTGCTGCCGGTTGGCCGTGTTGATGAGTTGCCGAACCCGGCACATCTGTTGACGTAGTTCTTCGCCTTGGAGATAGGGTAGCTCGGCGGCCTGCTGCTTCCGCCGCCCTCATGTTTTGCGTAGGACAGCTGTACTCGGGGAAGCTGAGGTCGGTGAGTTCATGCGCCTGGCCGGCTCGGTTCATGGCGCCACCAAGGTCTCCTCCTTTGCGCCTGACTTCATTCAGCTTCTCCGCGTTGCGGTCCGCCTGCTCGAAGCCGTGTGCGAATTGTACTCGCGAATTGTGGCGCTGAGCCGGCGCTGAGTCGACGCGAGGTTTAGCGCCTTGTCGTAGATTTGCTGCCGCATCCTCTCGAGTTCAGCCGCCGCCTTGACTGGATCAGCACTCGGCGCGATGGGGGTGCTTAGCAGCTCGAAGTCGGCCTCCAGGTTGCGCTGGTAGCGCGAAGGTTCGCCGGCTTCATGAACGGTGTTGGTGACGGGGCCTCCTGCCGCCGCGTGCTCGACCATGTGCACCTCGGCGTAGACGCTGAGCTTGGCGACGTCGCGGTCCGCGTCGCCGGAGTTGAGGTAGCCGAAGGCGGAGTCGTCGTTGCAGGTGCTGGCGTCGAAGATCGAAGGAGCCAAGCTCGAGTAGACCACCTCCGGGTACTCCTGAGCGGCGACGGCGACGTAGACGTGGAAATCGCCAAG
This sequence comes from Puccinellia tenuiflora, assembly GCA_012064385.1. Taxonomy (NCBI): domain Eukaryota; kingdom Viridiplantae; phylum Streptophyta; class Magnoliopsida; order Poales; family Poaceae; genus Puccinellia; species Puccinellia tenuiflora. The sequence goes on along the minus strand of QRDG01000451.1, from coordinate 735,157 downwards.
AGTGACGATCGCTCCTCCGCTGGCGACGTCCACGTCGGCGAAGCTGTTGGTGTTGTCGAGGACGCAGCCGACGGAGCCGATGGAGAGCACGAGGCCGGAGACGATCCGCCGACCATCCACAGTCCGGGATCCCGCGCAGAACGTGACTCCGTTCGCCGCGAGCCCCACGGTGGGCGCCAAATGTCGTGGTGGGTAGCACGGCATATCCATCAAGGATGGAAAAGAGTATGGGGCAGGCGACGATCGGATGCTCGCGCGGGATTGGGCAACCAACATGCAAACACACGTCAATTACCCAGGTTCGGGGCCCTCCTTGTGGAGGTAACACCCCTACGTCCTGCTCTTCTTGTTTCTATTGCTTGATCACAGATTGAGTTACAGAGGTTGCTCCTGGAGCTGTATGGCGGTGGTGCCGGCTAGAGGTGTCCAGCCGGCTAGAGGTGGAAGACGATGATCTACGTCTCCGTGTCTGTCTAACGTGCTTGCTTCTTACGTGCCTCGCGCAGGAGGCCCATGCATGCCTTATATAGGCAGCGGCTAGGGTTTCGGGTTACAAGGAGATTACATAATTGCCCCTATGACATCACTACTCTGGAGCCGGCTGGTACTATCTCATCATTACACTGTAGCTGTAACGTCCGACAGGAGCTGGACGATCTGGGCCTACCAGTACGGACTGGTCGGTTGGTAGAGGCCGGCTGCTCTAGCCGGCCGTCCGCCTCCGGGTAGGCTAAACGGCTTGCTTTATCCGGCTTGCTTCAGGCGGCACGCTGTAGCCGGCCCTTGCAGTTCTTGAAGGAATGGTCCTCTTAGGGGTATCCGGGGTTCATATCCCCGACAGGCTCCGTTCATTTGATCGAACAGATCCTCGATCTTGGGAAGAGGGTACTTGTTTTTAATGGTCACGTCATTGAGTTTATGATAGTCCACACACAGTCGCGTGGTACCGTCTCTCTTGTCCACGAATATAATGGGTGATCCCCAAGGTGAAGCGCTTGGGCGAATAAGGCCTTTACTGAGCAAATCAGCCAACTGCTTCTTCAACTCTACTAATTCTTCTGGATTCATCCGGTAAGGTCTCTGGGATATAGGTGAGGTTCCTGGGATAAGTTCAATCACGAACTCAATGTCCCTGTCTGGCGGCATACCAGGCAATTCCTCCGGGAAGACATCTCGAAATAGATGAACAACACGGATCCCATCAAGAGTGGGTCGAGCTATGCCCTCATGGCATCCGGGTCTGGTTTGGCTAGTCTCAGATACATACTTCACTTCAACTCCATTATCTGAGGTGAGGGTAACAGCTCTTCTGGCGCAATCAATTTGGCCGTGATACTTGGCTAACCAATCCATTCCAAGAATCACATCTATGCCTTGGGTTCCTAAAATGATTAGGTCGGCTATGAATTTTTCTCCTCCAATCTCTACGAGGGTTTCGGAACACATCTGGCTGGTTTTGGCTAGCAAACCTGGGGTTTGAATCCACATGGATCTGGGTAAAAGACTCCCGACTAGACCTCCCTTGGCAACAAACTCTTGGGTAACAAATGAATGGGTAGCACCGGAATCAAATAGAACAGTAGCAGGTACTGAGTTGACAAGGAACGTACCCAGCACAACATCTGGCGCTTCCTCCGCTTCCTCAGCATTGATGTGGTGCAGACGGCCCTTGACAACAGCAGCATTACCACGGGGTGCGGCATTCTTGCCATTTCCATTTCCATTGCGGTTTTGACCATGATTCTGTGCAGGCTTCTTGGGATTGGGGCATTCCTTGGAGTAGTGACCTTTGGTGCCGCATTCAAAACAGACAACATTGGCCATGAAGTTGTTGGGGATTCCTCCTGGACGATTGTTGTCATTGGGACGGTTGAAGTTGTTTGGACGGTTTGGATAAGTAGGACGTGGGGGTTGAGGTGGTCTATAAGCAGGCTTGGGTGCTGGTGGGAAAGTGCGAGGCTTCTGGCTGCTAGAACCTTCTGAAGCATTCATCCTCCTCTTGCGGCCTTCAAACATTGATTTGCGCTTGGTTTCCAGCTGGATAGCCTTGTCCACAAGTGACTCCAGATCAATGAACTCGTGGATGACCAAAGCACACTGAAGCTCATCATGCAGTCCATTCATGAAGCGCTCAATCTTCCTCTTCTCGGTGTCAACATCATCAGGAGCGTACCGAGATAAATCGGTAAACTCATCAAGGTATCCAACTACATCCTTGCTTCCCTGTCTCAGCCTACGGAATTCATCCTTCTTCCTCTCAATCAGTCCACTAGGAATGTGCTTCTTGCGGAACTTCTCCTGGAACTCAGCCCAATTGATCACATAACCAGCTTGCTGGAGAGCCTTGGTAGTATCCCACCAAGCTCGTGCAGGTCCAGCAAGATAGTGGGTTGCATAGAGAACCTTCTCATTTTCTCCTACTGCGGCAACCTCCAGATTGTTGTTGATGGTGCGAAGCCAATCATCAGCTTCCAAGGGGTGAAGTCCCTTGGAGTAGGTAGGTGGGTTGGTCTTCTGGAAATCGCTTAGAGTGGATCGCAAGTGTCCATCTCCGTCACCATTGCCATTGCCATTATTGTTGTTGTTGTTGTTGTTTTGGGCATTAGCGGCGAGTTGCTGGAGAACAGCAAGGTGGGCTTGACGCTCTTGGCGAACGGCCTCGTGGTCCTCCATGATGATCCTAAGTAGTTGGGCCGGGGTAGGTTCAGTTGGTGGTGGCGGATCGTTGCGACCATGGCTTCCTCCTCCTCGGGTGTCAACCATCCTGAGATTAGACGGGTGTAAGAGACAAAAATAGACTAGGATGTGTATTACTCTAACAGGGTACAGATGTAGGGTTTTCAAGTGGTTGGGGTAAGAGCCTTTACTACACAGAAGTTTTTCGAAAATACTTTGCAAGTTTCTTTGTGAATTTTCACAGCACATCACATTATCAAGCAAAAGCATCCCAACATAAGTTCCACACATCTTACATAGTTGCTACAAGCATATGGTTTCATAGGAACCATTACACTACTCAAAAGCGGCTACAACTGGGTGGACCTAATCCCTACGATAACTCGAGAACGACAAAGTGATCCGACTACTGTGGTGGAACACTCGGCACAACGTCGTCGGTGTCAGACTTGAAGACACGCTCCTCTGGGTCCTCCTCGTCCTCGTCCTCATCAAGAAGGGGCTCGGTCGGCTCCTCCTCCTCGTCGACGGTCTCCTCCTCGTCGTCGTCCTCCTCGTAGTCCATCTCCTCCAAGTAATCCTCATCGTCACTAATGAAGGCGCTGCTCTCCTTGCGGAGATCCTCACCCTCCTCCTCCATCTCATTGGCTCGGCGCTCAAGGTCCTCAATCATCTCGTCCTGCTCTGCCACTCTCTTGCGAAGCTTGGCGATGGTCTTCTTCAGGTGGATCCCTCTCTGGTGAAGGTCGGCCTTGTCCTGCTGCAGGTGCGCAACACGATCACGGCTCGCCTCAAGCGCGATGCGCTCAAAGTGAGTCCGGTACCGCAAGCTGCGTAGGTCCTCCTGGGTACGGTAAAGTAGGACCTCCATGTCCACGAGGTGCTCTCCAAAGGTAGGGTGGCGAACGGTGGAAGTAGGACGTCCCTCGACGTCACGCCTCCCGTAGAACCTGAAAGGTGAGTTGGCTAACTCCTCCTTGTGCTCCTCACAAAGTTGGGCCAGCAGCCTCTGCATGGCACGACACAGTCCGTCGTCCCAGCTGGCATTCATAGTGGTGAAAGACAGCGTCCTGGAATGGGGGGACTTGATGTTCCCCCGGACAGACGACTCGATAAGCCAACTCAGGTTACCCTGATCGTGAACGTCGACCTGCGCTCCCCGGAACTCAGGAGTTGGGCGACCCAAGATGTCGCTCAACTTGTACAAATCCTTCTCGAGCATAAGGGGGCCCTTCTCCTTAACTTGCAGAAACTCGGTGAAGTGTAGCGCCATCTACAAATTTTAAGCAAACTTTTAAGTTAGTGAGAGTGTACAATTTTAAGCTTTAGTGAGACAACAAGTAAGTCAAAATTTTAACTTAATGATCAATTGAGTGTGCACAATTTTAAGGATACCGGAAGGTTGTATTATTTAGTGAGAATAAAATTTTGCACATAGGAGAGGATTGGGAGATAAGAAATTTTCAAAAATATTTCACTCCTTTGTTTTTAGAAATTAATCTTTTTGTAACTCCTATCTAACGACCATGCTAACTAAGGTCTCCTAAAGTCAAGATGGGCTCTGATACCAACTCTGTGGGGACCCCGGACTAGCTGTCCGAAATATCCGATTATGGTTCACACAACGATCCCAAGATCATTCTGTCGTTGCCCATAATCCGAATTGAATACCAAAGTTTACATCCATTGCATTACCGAATTAAAGTCTTACATAATAGGTCACTTAGACCAGTCTTACATAGGTGCCTTCATGGGCCAAATCAAAAGCATTCAGCGGAAGCTACGTAGTAGAAGTCCATCGCATCCTAACGATAACCCGACAGGCAGTTGACTAGTGAAGATCCTTAGTTCGCATAGAAGTCACCATACTCCGCTTCAGCGTAGTTCTCCTCGGGATCTAGCTAAGACAATAGCCAGGGACGAAACCAATATGAGTACAATGGAAATTGTACTCGCAAACTACTCCTCTACTGAGTATGCAGCAGTTTTGAGTTGTTTTCTACTACACTTTTATTTATCTAGATATCTCTATATCTTTGTTGAAAAAGGTAAGAAGAGATTCACTACTATCTTTAGGGAGAATCACAATTTTATTATTTATCCAAAACTCCTCCTTTTTCCCGACCACAACTCATCATGGTCCCTTTTACCTCCACAACTCATACCACTCCATTTGGTATAGTTGGGTAACAACATTTCCACTTTTCCATCTCTTGCATATTTTATCAAAACTTTTGCACATGGTCTAGTAGGGCCTCCCAACTGTCCATATCCGAGGACTCGGCTATTCGAATAGTTTTATACCCTCTGCAGAGGTAGCACGCTTTTCCCACACCCATCCGGTAACTCATCGTGTCAGCCACGTCCCGCCATACAAAGTGTATGCGAAGTTGAGCCACCGGCCATAGCCTTTCCTTTGCTCATGCTAGTATAGGACCCTTCCGCTACGATTTCACCATTCCTTCTACACCTAGTACAAGATCCCCCGTCGAGGAACCTAGATGTAAGGACTCGTAGTTCTGCCCGGCGAGTAATCTCTTCAATCCCGCAAGCCAACATATTGCCGGGACCCAGGTCAGGGGTTAGAGTCGCCATGCTCATCCCCTCATGGAACTAGGTCATCCTCGTTGTTGAGGCATCCCATACTAATATGAGCAAACTATATGACTACGCCCGTTCCCATATTTGGGTAGATGTGGTCGCACAGATTATCGGCTGGTCGACGTAAGTACTAGGACACAATGTGCATTTTTCATAAACAACACCATTTATCACTTCTCCACTTCAACACCGACAATTCGGCATTTCATCATCAACTAGGTACTTTAAAAAGGAGTTTGGAATAAATCATATTTTTCCCATCCTATAGTTTTAGGTATCTACTCTACATTCTACATCGGGTGATAAAGTAGTTTTCATATCCTTTGTGAAAAGGCTTTTCAGAAAATCAATACCACTACTTTAGGAAATTGCATGTGATTAATTTAGAGGTATGTAAATGCAAGCTCAGCGAAGTAGCTTGCCTTGCTCAACAAAGTGCTCGGTTCCTGCTGCTCGAAGTAATCTCCTTCCTCGTAGACTCCGGCAACGTTCTCGTCTAATCGATAAACAAACAATACAAGCAAACAATCACTAAACTAAACAATCAAGTATCACATCACAATCAACATAACATCACAATTAGCTACTGAGCACACAAGATAACACAATTTGGTTTCAAATTAATTTAATTAACAATTATTTAATTGTGTCACAATTATGGCAGAAACTAGGGTTTCATGTTTAATTGCATAACTTGAGTTCTGTTGGTCACAAAAATATGAATTAAAATTCTACAGATAGCTACTGATTTATAGAAGACAATCCAATTGGATTTAATTCAATTTGAGCTATTAAACTTCCTGCATCAATGTTTTAATCCAGAAAGTTGATATTCTAGTTTTTGCTATAACTCAAGTTAATTGTATTCAAAAATTAAATCCTTTTTGGGGTAACTAGCATTGCCTAAATGTGAGCTAACAGAATTGGTTTGAACTCATTTTGATTAGTAGAGTATCAGAAACAAACAAGTTTAGATTCTGTACCTTCTGTGGTATTTTTAATATCATTACTTATCTATTAACCTAAATGGGGTGAAACCACTTTAGTTAGTTAGATAGTTTCATAAGCTTTCCAGAACATTTTTATTTGCTATTTTTAGATTCCTAGATCTCAAGATATTCCTTTTCAAAGTTCTAATCAAATTTCTGACAGAGAAATTTACCTATTTTAAGTTTATCAATTAGCACATTTGTCATTTTGATTTTGAATCAGGGAATTACCCTACATGAGCACGGCCTGCATCAATGTGAAGATGGCATGTTGTACTTTCTACAAGATTTTAGTTTGCTATTTTTAGGCCTCTGGTTAAGTAGAAATTTATATGGGAAATGAGTTATGTCTGTTATTTCAGGTGTGGGGCTAAACTGAGTAGCTACTTTGTCTAATTTAAATCTTTTATCCAGATTTTATTTCAGGGTTCAAACTACTTGTTCAAGACAGTACACTAACCATACTAACATGCTATGCTAAGAAGATCTCCTAAATAAAATTAGACAAATTAATATTAACAGAACAAAACAGATCTAATTATCTGTTTCAGAAACTTTTTCTGAAACAGACAGAACATAGCTACTTTTTCTATTTATTCCAGGATGCTAAACTAGTTATTTTGGAAATACAAAACATGCATTTGAATCTACGAATCTAGATCTTTTCAACCATATCAAATTCATAATTTTTGGTGCAGTGGATTTTTCACAATTTGCTGGCAAAGTTAGCTAATCCAATCTGTTTTCCCAGACTTGGCAGTTTTCAGAAACAGCCGAACCGGTACGCTGCCGTTGGATCTAGATCCAACGGCCCACGTTCAAATCACCGGGGGCGACCTAAAATCGGCGGCGCCACCGCGCCGGCGGCACGGTGGTGGACGGAGGCTCACCTAGGGGCTCGGTGAGAGGGCGGCGAGGGTGCAGAACGGCGGCGGAGGTGAGGGGAAGACGATGGGGCGAGCTGCGTGTGCTGGGGTGGTCGGGTCCGTCGGCGGCGAGCAACTCCTCCTCCGCGGACACGGGAGATCGACGGCGAGCTCCTGGCGGCGATCATGTGCACAAGACAGAGAGGGGAGAGGGGCATGTGAGTGCGGAGTCCATGGTGGTGACAGTGGAGGGCAGAGAGGGAGAGGTGAAGGGTGCGGCGCGGCGCGAGAGCTGCGGGGTGGTCCTCCTCCACGGAATCGACACGGCGGCATGGCCACAGTGCACGGGCTCCCGAGGTGGTGGCGATAAATGCGACGGCTAGGGTTGTTCCCGCGCGGATTCAAGACGCCGGGCAGGTTCGTGAGGTGAAGGGGAGTGGTGTGGCGCAAGGAATCGAGGATCAACAACTCGAATCCACCAATTTGATCCGAAGTTCTTCGGTTTGGGGATGAACTCGGGCTCTGCCCTCCAGGTGTTCGACAGAATGTGTCAATGAAAGTTTAATTCAAAATTTTGAATTTTTCTTCCACACTTGGCTCCCTATGTATTAATAGAGATTTTTAGTGCCATGACATAATTTATTTGATAAGTACTTCATGGCACATTTGGTGATTTTTCAATGATAAAGAAAGAATTTAGGATTTTAAATTTAGGTTTTTGAAAATATATTTTGAAGAGGGAAGAGGTATAAGAGAAGAGTGGAGGTGAGCAACATGTCACCCCACTAAATTTTGTTTTGAAGAAAAAATTAATTTCCCATTTTAGAGAAATTTGTGTGTTGCACTTGTCACATGATTTTATGTGTGGGGGTTTTTATTTTGTCACTTCACCCTTTATTGATATTATTATGTAGCAAACACATATCACTCACAAAACACAAGCAATCGCACATAAAACAATAAAAAAAAAAAATTGTTGGCCCTCATTTTTTGGAATTAATAATACTTATATTAATTCTGGGATGTTATAGGATGGAAAGCGTTCGCGCGCTCCCGTCGCCTTACCCGGGGGCAATACCTGTCGTTCGAGTACGATGGGGATGAGATGCTCTCCGTGAAGATCTTCCGTGCCGATGGAGGACGCGAGGACTGCTGCATGGAGAGCGAAAGCAGCAGTCGCAGCCACTGCTACGACGAGGAGGACGAGGATGAAGATGAAGAGGACTCCCTCATCGTTAAGGCCGAGAGGAGCCCGCTTCCCTGAAGATGCGGGGGCAACACCGCGGCAGCGCCCCCCGAAGATGTCCTTGACCTCCTTCTTGGCGGCCTCGTTGACGTACCTCTGGAAGTAGTGCCTTCCGTGGTGTGGGGATGCTCCTTGCTTGCGTAGGAGCCAACATTTCCTTGTAAAAAGTAGGCCCCATGTTAGACTTTCGGATGACAAAAAACTTGTACTCTTGCTGCCGCTTGGCCTTCAAGCTAAATAGATGCTATCAAGAACGGTTTTCTGCAAAACTCGCTCTTGACTGCGGCACCAGCTGAACCGTCAGAGGGGCTAGTGGGGAACAGAGGGCCTATAAAAGGCTCTCTAGCCCCCAGCTCCTTGGCCACCCTTAGTCCTGCTTCTTCTTTCTTCTTGCCCTCCCTGCCCATTCACAAATCATAAGGCCATGTCGGGGGAGGTAGGAATGTCCTTCTCAGGGACGTCGACGGCGGCGTCCGTGCACCGGGGTGCGGCGGAGGCTTCCAGGGGAACTGGGGCCCGTGCCGCTAGAGAAGAAGATGAGGTGATGTCGCGCCTGGCCCTCGCTATGGGCTTTCGCGCTTGGCGACAATCTCTGGTCCCGCAGCCCAGGAGCAGGCTCGGGTGCGTGCGCTCCGCAGGGTTCAGCTTCTGGCGGCCTTGATGGGGAAGACCGCGGGGATCCCGGAGGCATCCCAGCTCTGGGAGGAGTTCGACGCCATCGAACAGGTCGGTGTTGCAATTTTCGCGGCCCCTCGCTCCTCTTGGGCCTGGTCTAGATCCTGACCGAACTTGTCCCCTATCGCAGTCGGACGACAATGCCATGAGCGAGGTGGCGGCCGAGGTGGTCTCCCTGCTCCACTGCCTGGTGCCTGGACGCACCAGACAGCCAGGAGAAGTCTGAAAAAATCCTTACGGGTTCTCCCTCACCTCCCAGGCATCCCCGGGAATTGAGAGGTCCCCCATTGGGCGTGAACAAGGCAAGGGCGCACAGCAAGGAGTGCTAACTCCAAGCTAGCCTTAGTAGCACAGGGTCTAGCAATTCCACAACCGAATGTAAATTCAAGAATGTAATTCAGAATGTAAATTCGGATGTATGCAACCCTAGACTCAACTCCCAGGGTCATTTCCTAAATCTTCCTTTGCACTAACGTGCCGTCTGGTTTTCAGAGGAGGCCACTTAGGTGCAAGGCACTCTACCTCTGCACGATAGATGTACCCCCTAAGTCAGACTATACCTTCTGGGAGTCCTTCGCCACTGTCCACGGGTACTAGGCCGTAGGGAAACGGACCGTTCACCGGGGTGGTCGCATACCCCCACAAAGGCTCTCATCAACCGTCAAGCATGCGCAGGTCGATGGTATATTGACTCCGAGCGAGATGTTATGCCTAAATGCAGGATGCTGATGCAAGAACTTAGCTGTTTTCCTGTCGCATCTGCAGCCCATCCAGTTCTTCCCGGGTGTCGAACTCCTTTTTTCGTGTCCCGCCGCCCAATCCTTCCCCGGGAAGGAGCTACACACAGCAAACTTTCAGTAGGAAAAGAATGGACCCTCTTTCCTATCATGCTAGCGTGTTATCCGAAGCAAACTGCAAGCACAATTGGTAGTACATTTCTGTGGTGAGGTGCGTTTCACCACAGCATTGCCCGATTCACCTTTCCGCGGCAGCACGGCATAATCGGGCGGCGGTGCCTAGCCTGCGAGGCCACTCGTGGCGCTTCTACCCATCTGCCACCGGCACATACCAGCCCCTGCTTACGGGTTGCTAAGGATAACACGCTTCCATGGAAGGATTGAGGCTCACGGGAATTGAAATAACTTATCTTTTATTCTCCTGGCGATGATTCTTACACCCTATTACAGAACACTAGCCCCTCAGGCGTGCTTTAACGGATCCGACGTTTGCGATTCATGTTCGTAATCAGGGGTAGAATTTCCGAAGATTCTCGATGTTCCAAGCGTTGCCTTCCAGTTGGCCTTGCTCCTCCTCAAGGTACACCGTTCCGGGTTTCAGGGTATGTGTCACCCGGAAGGGTCCTTCCCACTTTGATGACATTTTGTTCAGGCCTTCCATGTTTTGCCTCTTGCGGAGTACCATGTCTCCGGGTTGCAGCTCCCGCGAGCGAACATGACGACTGTGGTATCGGCGGAGTCCTTGTTGGTACCGAGCTGACCGTAAGGAGGCCCGACACCTTCTCTCTTCCAGCAGGTTTATGTCATCGATCCTCCACTCTTCTTGCCTGTTCTCATCGTATGCGAGCAACCGGGGTGATCCGTACTTGAGCTTTGATGGCAGGACAGCTTCAGCTCTGTAGACGAGGAAGAAAGGTGTCTCTCCAGTGGCTCTGCTTGGCATTGTCCTGAGTGACCACAGTACGCTTGGCAGGTGATTAATCCAGTTTTTTCCCTTGTTCTCCAGCTTGTCAAAGGCTTTGGTCTTCAATCCCTTGAGAACTTCTGCATTTGCTCGCTCTACTTGCCCGTTGCATCTTTGGTAGGACACCGAGGCAAAACACACCTTGATGCCCATATCTTCGCAGAAGTTGAGGAAGGCTTTGCTTGTGAACTGAGTGCCATTGTCGGTGATGATTCTGTTCGGTACTCCAAACCGGTAGATGATTCCTTCAATGAACTTGATGGCGGCCTGAGCCGTCTGACGTGGAACTGGCATCGCTTCCACCCACTTTGTGAACTTGTTGATTGCCACGAACAGGTACTCGTGACCTCCCACAGACTTTGGTATCTTGCCGACGATGTCCAGCCCCCAGACCGCGACTGGCCAGGAGATTGGTATCGGCTGCAACGCTTGAGCTGGCTGGTGCGTGTTCTTGGCATAGTACTGGCAAGCTTCACAGGTCTTGACTAGCTGCTCGGCGTCATGAAGTACCGCTGGCCAGTAGAACCCTTGGCGGAAAACCTTCCCCACCAAAGATCTTGAAGCCACATGACTTGAGCATATCCCTTCGTGTATGTCCCTCAGTAGTTCTCGGCCTTGTTCTTGCGATATGCACCGTAGCTTGACTCCGTTTTCGCGCCGCCGGTAGAGCTCGCCGTCGTTTAGGACGTAGAGCTTTGCCCGGTGGGCCACTTGCTCGGCTTCGTGGTTGTCCTCCGGGAGGGCGTGTTCCACCATGTACTTGATGATGTCCTGGGCCCAGGGTGGGTGGGTCGGTTCCACCAGCAGTACCTCCTGGCCAGAAGGAAGCAGAGCTTCTTCGGCCGCGGGCACTGTCGGGTCTTGGGCTTCCGGGCTGGCTACCCGCGTTGTTGGTGTAGAAGGGTTGCCAGCCTCATTTGTCGCTGAAGAGCTCGGCTTCAGCCTCTCGGGAGAGACTGAAGGCCGCTTGAGCACCTCGATGTAGATCCCGGGAGGTACCGGTTCTCGCTTGGACGCCAGTTGTGATAGCTCGTCCGTAGATGTGTTTTCCTCCCGCGGCACGTAAGCAGCTCTGAAGCTACTGAAGCGTCGCTGAAGTTTCCACACTTCTTCGACGTACGGCGCCATCTGAGGACAGGCGTACTCCTTGTTGACTTGTTTGATGACTAGCTGAGAGTCACCCTTAACGATGATCTTGCCGATGCCGAGGCTGATGGCAGCACGAAGTCCCGCGAGCAGACCTACGTACTCTGTCGTGTTGTTGGAGATGTTTCCTTGGTAGTGCATTTGGACGACGTACTTCAAACGCTCACCGGTTGGTGAGGTGAGGACGACCCCGGCACCTCCTTGCCCCTTGGTGTAGGACCCGTCGAAGTGCATGGTCCAGGTGTCGGGATCCTCCTTCCCGGGAAGGCTCGTCTCCTCCTCCGGGTTGTCGATCGCCGTCTCGGTCCACTCGGCTGTGAAGTCGTCCAGTGCTTGGCTCTTGATGTTGTCCGTGTGCTCGAACTTGAGCCCGAAGCCATGGAGTTCCATGGCCCACGCCGAGATGTGTCCAGTGGCCAGCGGGTTCTCCAAAGGACTCCTTAGGTTGTACTTGGACACCACCGTGATTAGGTGCCCCTCGAAGTACGGCCTCATCTTGCGGGAGGCGATAAGGATCACTAGCAGCAGCTTCTGCATCATGGGATACCGCTCCCGGGCGTCGCGCAGCACTGAGCTGACGAAGTAGACCGGGTGCTGCACCTTGTGGGTCGCCGATCCTTTGGCGGGTTCGACGTCCTCCACGTCCTTGGCGCTCCGGGGTGTTGTCGGAGTAGCCACCGGCTGTGTCACCTTGGAGTGTATTCCTTTGTCCTCAACGCTTGGCTCGATGATGACGGGAGGGGGTGGGGTGCTGAGATTTTCGAACCCCTGAACACCTGGCCGCCCCTTCTTGATTGGCTGCCTCGGGAACGGGTCCTCGGGACGCTTGCCCTTGCTTGGCTTCTTTGGAGATGTGTCGCGCTCGGCCACCAGCACGGCGCTGATCACTTGGTTAGTGGTCGCGATGTACAGTAGTAGGGGCTCCTTCTCCATTGGGGCCACTGTAACGCCCCGACCCCGGAATTATACAGAGAGGCTATGTAACCCACAGGCTATGCTACACAACCGAAGGGCATGGGATTACCGTTCCCACGCAACACTCCGATCATGCCATAAACACTGGCATAGCTATCAATGTATAATAAAGAGATCAAGACTTGTGTAACAACTGGCACATTGCAGACTCTATATGAGAAAGATACAAATAATACATAAAGAGGTCACAGACCCAACAATTCATCAAGCGGAAGCGAAGTAGTGTTGTCTAACACAACAAGATCCAAATATGGCCTAAGAGGCCTACAGATAAACAATCCCAGCCAGCTTGTTCCACGGTCCCAAGCTGCCACCTGGGAACCCCGAACTATTCGTTGATGTCCACGAAGGAACCACCTAACTGCTCGGTGACGTCCTCCTCTGAAACAAAATATAAAGGCAGCAATGAGAGACTGAGTACAACGTACTCGCAAGTTTAGTAGGTCGATATAGGCCCAATGCTGACGGAGGCTCTAAAGCTGTATGTAGCTATTTTGCATAAAGCTAGTTTTTCCTTTATAAAAGACATAAGTGACACAAATGGCATCGTCTACTCAGAATGTTTTTCGAAAGGGGATAAGAGAGTAAACTTTTCATCTTTGGTTCTCATCGAACCATTTGCAACCAGAACCACTCATCTCCACCAAAGGCACTCCCTCAAATCCCCCTCAAGGAAATGAACCTTCATCACAAGTTGATTATGCAACCTTTAGCTGCCATATCAATTAGGTTAATGTTCTCTATGAGCTAAATCGCCTTTCCCAAGAGTTTGTCCATAACCACGGACACGGCTTTTCGAAAAGATTTAACCCTGCAGGGGTGTACTGTTTTTGCCATTGGTACCGTCCGGCTTGCCTGATTAGCTCTCTTCCGGGGAAAGCCGACGAGTGGGCGTGGTTAGACCTTTACCTTGCATGAGGCTTACTCAAGGATCATCAGTGTGCGGAAGGACAGGTTCAGTGCCTATTTCAATACCCTGCCCCGTGGCCACATCCTAAACACCACCGTCCTCATCGAGCCTTCTTCCACCCACACACTCACACGCAAATGGAAAGCTCAAACTAGAGGACCCTTGACAAGCCCCTCACAAATTTTTCGGTCAGTAAGGGGCCCATACCCCCACCGATGGAAGCACGCTCGGTTCTTGGTTCTAGCTAAAAGCACTCTCAGCCTAGGCGGCAGGGATGAGGCAAAACACCCTCCCCGAGGGCAACTCATCCAAGCCTTTTAGCAATTTAATTAAGCATCACATGTATCCACCATGCCCGAATCATTCCATCAACATCAATATCATGGAATTAAATAACGGACAGCTAAGCATTCTACTAAGCATAGCTAAGCATGTATACCAACAATTATATCTTGTATCCGGCCAACACATCAGGCCTATGGTTCATAGGAGGGGAAGCATGTGATGGTTCAGGGGATAAACATGCATTCATAGGATAATCTACATCTCGATCAAAAGTGACATTTGAACCGCATGCAATATTATGGTTGATAAAATAAGTTTATAAAACCATGGGAGACTAGATGCCAAGAAGGTTAGGTTATCTCTTGCCTTGCTGCCGGGGCGTGTAGTACGGTTCGTCGGGGTAGGTAGAGAGACCCTCGACTCCGGAATCTATCGATACCCAAAAGAAAATATGGAGAACAAATAAATCACACGAGGACAAGGTGCAATGCACAATCACATGATGACATGACAAGTTGATGCATTTATATTATCATATAATTTAGATAGCAATATTAAATGGAGCTCCAAAATAATTAGGGAAAATATTTGGAAAACACCCCATATTTAACTTAATGTCCCATTGTTCATAATTGATTAATTTATTTGAGGAGTCGCTCTAATATGCATGAACATGACATGATTAAACAGGTTTTGTTCTTCTGATCATTTTGGTACTTCCTTTGAAATTTTCCGATTAACGAAGAAGAAAATGGGAATTAAACGGTTATGCAATTTAAAACATTTTAACAAATTCCAAAATGACATCAAAGGAAAATTTATTTTCATGTTGTGATCTTAACATAGATGAATAGCATTTGAGTTGCTGATCAACTTGGTATATCATTTCCAATTTTTGAATTAATATTTATCAAGTTATGATATTTTCAATAATTGAATTAATTCTGCCATTTTATTTATTTTTATTAAACAGCACTAAATTAATGTCTAAAATTCTCTCAAATGACATAAACTTGTAGTTTATTGCTTACGTTTTGAGACATTAAACATAATTTTTGAGCAAATAAACTCAAGTTATGGATTTTCTAAAATTAGAATTAAATCTGCCATCTCTGTTTTTATTAAATAAAGGCAATTTATTTTGGCCAAATAATTATACCAAGGGCACTAACAGGCAGACATTTTCTTCCTGAGCATTTTGGTATATTATTTGCATTTTTCTGATTTGTGGTTCAAAAGATATTGAATTTCAAAGTTTGGATCTAATTCTGCCCCTTTTCTTTAATTCTAGAAATTCTTCCCGAAACGTTTTTCACCGGGATGTGGCCAGCCACAGAGGCTGATGGGCGGGGCCCGAGCCACATAGGCGGCCACGTAGGCGTGGTGGCCCACTGCCAGTTTTGACCACGGGGAGGCGCAGACCGGCGCCCAAGCACGCGGTGACCGCGCTCCGGCGACGCGTCGACTCGTCGGAGAAGTAGTATAGGGGGAGAGAGGGTGTCCGGGAAGGTAGCAGCTCACCGAGAGGGGTAGATGCAGTAGCTCGGGATGGGGATGACAACGGCAACCGGAGTTGGTCGGGGGCGAGCGCGGCGAGTGGCGGACGGGCCCGGAGAAGGTGGGCTCGATTAGCTCGATTTCAAGCCTCCCAGCAAGTGGGAGTCGAGGAAGAGGAGGCAGGCCTCGGTGCGGTGCTTCTGGACATCTCTGTTCGCCACGAGGTGTACAGAGACGACGTGAATCGTGACGACGTCGGCGGCGGTTGGCCGGCCGAGGCGGGGAAGAATAGACGGCGGCGTCGAGTGCGGCCAGCCTGCTCCAATTCCTCCCGCGTGGAGGAGAATCAAGGCGAGGCGGTGAAGATGGCGTCTTCGGCTTGGCCCGGGGCGGTCGGAGGCAACGGCGAGTTCGACGGCAGCAGTGGCGGCAGGAGTTCGATTTAGGTTAGGGTTTGGAGGAGAGCAGAGAGCAGGGGAGGGAGAGTGAGGAGAAGAGAGGAGAGCAGCACGTCAGGGGGGGGCTCCTTATCTACGCAGGGAGAGGGGAACAGGAGCGTGGCTTGCGGGGACGAGAGCGTCGGCGGCATGGTGGCACTGGCGCCATGCCAAGGCTGCTGTGTCGAAAGGGATGATGGTGGTTTCCCAAAAAACCCCTTGGTTCAATTATTTAATTGCAACTTAGTCCAACAGCTATTTTGGGATTTAATTTGAGACCTTTAAATATTTTCAAAAATTCTGGAAAAATTCACAGGGCCAAGATAATATATTTGGAACTTGCCATAAAATTTGTAGCCCACTTGAAAAACATTTTATGTGTAAATTGTTTTGGAATTGCTCAGAGGCAATTTGGATCTTTATTTAAATGTTTGATTTGGCAATTCAATAAATTATGAAAATATTTATGGAGGGTCGTATTATATTACTGAAGCTCCCCATAATTTTATTTTGAATTTTTGGAGAGTTTAACTTGGTTTCCAAAATAGGATTTAAATTGAACCAAATTGAATTCTTAAATTTATATATTTGCTTGTTAGGAAATTATCTTTTGGCAATTAGTTATAAAATATATCCTTGAGCTTCCTGGACAAATTGGAAATTCAAGAATAATTTTGGGTTTGCCATTTTGGACAATGCATTTAGTTTGAAATTTTGGGGAAGGATTTTACTTCCTTTTTAATGTTTCCGATTGTTGCTTTATTTCAGATTAGCAATTTAAATATGTATGCCATGATGCAAGGAAAAGAAAAAGTGAAAAATTGGCCCATATTTCAGGGTACCAAACTGGGGCTGTTACAAATCTACCCCCCTTACAGGAATCTCATCCCGAGATACTAGAGTAGGAAGAGGGTTGATGGAAACATGGCAACACGTATCTTTCACGGTCTTATCGATCCCACGAGGATCTTCCCCGGTGCATAACTTGGAGCTAAGAAGCATGATATGCCGATGGGGCGGGAGAAACAGAAGATAGCTCAAAGTGACAGACAAAAGGAACTTTGCCCAAAACCATAAGCCATCGGGGAAACTAGGAACAGCTTGACCAAACAAGGTCGAGCGGAAGGTAGGGCAACTTCTAGACTCCACGCTGTTGACATACCAAATGTTTCCATAAAGTTAAAAGTCAAGGCCCTGATGTGACTGACGAATTCACACAATGTCTGTGTGATGG
This sequence comes from Puccinellia tenuiflora, assembly GCA_012064385.1. Classification (NCBI taxonomy): domain Eukaryota; kingdom Viridiplantae; phylum Streptophyta; class Magnoliopsida; order Poales; family Poaceae; genus Puccinellia; species Puccinellia tenuiflora. The sequence goes on along the minus strand of QRDG01000451.1, from coordinate 717,919 downwards.
GGAAAAGCTTTAGGTTCACCCAGGAGGGATAGATATAGCACTGCTCCACATTTAAATAGAGAGGTAGAACCTGATATCGAGCTATTGCCACGAGATAGATGGGGCGGGAGGATTGTGCGAGGGACATTTAGTATCTCTGTCATAAGATTCTCCTTGAGGTTCTAGATATCACACTCCGGCTTTGGAATAGCCTTCAATCGATCATCAAGCGAGGGTCATACTTGAAGATAGAGAAAAGACCATATGGGGACTCTTAGGATAAATTACCCATGATACTCATGGATAGTGGGTGAATTTTAAGGATTGGGGAGATTTCGTCAAACGACCTTCCGGTGAGGTGCGTGAACCACACATCGGACTTGTCGGGATTTCGGGTAGGACTAGGTCATACTCTAGATAACCACCAAGCATCATTTCTGCTTGAGGTTCCGAGTTGGTTTAGAGTGCGGATAATTCAGACTTGAAATATCCGAGGAAGGAGTTTGCTAACGTTAACCGATAGGTAGGGTAACTAGATTCTCAAGATATGGCTACACTGCCAAGCTCTAGAACACGAGGTAGAGTGGGGGTTCCATTGGGTCACGATTACGAAGAGAAAAGTTAACCAGCAAGTACTCCAATCACTAGAGCACAACTGAGTTCTGATTGGGGAAACACCGGTAAGATGCTGAGATTGAACCACTTCTTCTTGTTTAAGAACCACTCGGCCAGTGGCACACATGATGTATTTAGAGAACTAGAGGTAACAACCTGCCATCTCAACAACAATCCGCACATGCATGACCAACCTGTGATTAAACCCGAGGAGACAAGGTGAACTTCACTCGGATCCACAGCGACTAAAGTCACTGGTTGCGAGAGAAACTTGCTCTTCCAGGAAAAAGATGTGGTCTTGAGAGTTTCGACACGAATCTAACTCGTTGACCGAAGGTGTGCACCTGAACAAATGGACTTAGCAACACAGACACTCAGCTCGATGATATGATTACCAGTCATGCCAAGAGTGCCACCAAAGTCTTTGGATTTCAACACAATATCAATTGCTAAGAATATCCGATCACCACAACGATGTTCATCCTCAACAATCTCGAGCCCGAATAGCTCGGAGGTAGATGGATAAAGAAGGGTAAGAGCATCACTTCATAAAGTACGTCATGAGACTAAGCACGACCTCGATATAAAAGAGTGTGGCACTCCAAGGTGGATCGGAACAAAAGCTAGACAAGCTCTTACTCCGCGAGTTACAATACTTTGACCTGGTCCAAGACATGGACAAGGTACCGGAGTTTGTTTTTCCTGACATCCCGAAGTGGAATGCCTTGAAGAACCACAAGAATAACGTGCATCAGAACACCCCAATGCACGATAAGACTTAGCTGTCAGCAAACAGATAGAGGTCGGACGACAGATCTAGAGTAAGGAAAGGGCTAGCAACAACCTCAAGATAATGCAGAAGCCCTTGTTAGCACTCTTCCGACAGCTAGTGCCGAAAAGGTTTCATGAAACGGTTGTTAGTGGAGGAACCAGAAATATTGAGGGAAAACATGCTAAAAGCAATCCCACCGTGATTCAGGTGGTTCCTTGACAGAGAGTCTAGCTAAAGCTAGTGTCAGAGGAGAGCATTGCTGAGCAAGACAATTATGGCTGCAATCCTCGAGTTTGAAGATTACTTCAATTTGCGCCAACCTGATGTAGGGTTTGAAAATTTAACATCAGGGTTCAATAGAAAGATCTTGGGTTAAAGATCAGCTTCATGCACCGGGACTCGCAATAGTATAATGCTCACAAGGGTGACAACCCTCATGAATCATTACACCAGAGCCCTAGCACAGTCCGGGACCTTCGGTTCAAGATCTTGGCTAAAGCAAAGGAATGTCTTGACGATCCGCAATACTTCTTCTCTTCGGAATTTAGAATTTGCAGACAAGCAAAGTTAACCAGTAACTAAAGGTAGAACCCAACCCCGTGATCCTAAAGATTTAGAATTTGCCGATGATCAGAAATCCGTTAAAATCAAATAGAGGTAAGATGGCACCGAGATCAGAGTGAATTGGGTAAGGAGTAAAAGAATCCTAAGAAGGTGTTCACAACTCATTTTTAGGTTAAAAATAATTTTCTCGAACTAGACTCAACATCGACCAATAGAAAGGGTTTCCTACAGGCAGTCCTGCTCTGATACCAACTTGTAATTCCCCGACCCCGGAATTATACAGAGAGGCTATGTAACCCACAGGCTATGCTACACAACCGAAGGGCATGGGATTACCGCTCCCACGCAACACTCCGATCATGCCATAAACACTGGCATAGCTATCAATGTATAATAAAGAGATCAAGACTTGTGGAACAACTGGCACATTGCAGACTCTACGACACAAAAATCATATAGCAACTCATATATGAGAAAGATACAAATACTACACAAAGAGTGACCCAACAATTCATCAAGCGGAAGCGAAGTAGTGTTGTCTAACACAACAAGATCCAAATATGGCCTAAGAGGCCTACAGATAAACAATCCCAGCCAACTTGTTCCACGGTCCCAAGCTGCCACCTGGGAACCCCGAACTATTCGTCGATGTCCACGAAGGAACCACCTAGCTACTCGGTGACGTCCTCCTCTGAAACAAAATATAAAGAAAGCAACGAGAGACTGAGTACGACGTACTCGCAAGTTTAGTAGGGCGACATAGGCCCAATGCTGACGGAGGCTCTAAAGCTGTATGTAGCTATTTTGCATAAAGCTAGTTTTTCCTTTATAAAAGACATAAGTGACACAAATGGCATCGTCTACTCAGAATGTTTTTCGAAAGGGGATAAGAGAGTAAACTTTTCATCTTTGGTTCTCATCGAACCATTTGCAACCAGAACCACTCATCTCCACCAAAGGCACTCCCTCAAATCCCCCTCGAGGAAATGAACCTTCATCACAAGTTGATTATGCAACCTTTAGCTGCCATATCAATTAGGTTAATGTTCTCTATGAGCTAATCCGCCTTTCCCAAGAGTTTGTCCATAACCGTGGACACGGCTTTTCAAAAAGATTTAACCCTGCAGGGGTGTACTGTTTTTGCCATTGGTACCGTCCGGCTCGCCTGATTAGCTCTCTTTCGGGGAAAGCCGACGAGTGGGCGTAGTTAGACCTTTACCTTGCATGAGGCTTACTCAAGGATCATCAGTGTGCGGAAGGACAGGTTCAGTGCCTATTTCAACACCCTGCCCCGCGGCCACATCCTAAACACCACCGTCCTCATCGAGCCTTCTTCCACCCACACACTCACACGCAAATGGAAAGCTCAAACTAGAGGACCCTTGACAAGCCCCTCACAAATTATTCGGTCAGTAAGGGGCCCATACCCCCACCGATGGAAGCACGCTCGGTTCTTGGTTCTAGCTAAAAGCACTCTCAGCGTAGGCGGCAGGGATGAGGCAAAACACCCTCCCCGAGGGCAACTCATCCAAGCCTTTTAGCAATTTAATTAAGCATCACATGTATCCACCATGCCCAAATCATTCCATCAACATCAATATCATGGAATTAAATAACGGACATCTAAGCATTCTACTAAGCATAGGTAAGCATGTATACCAACAATTATATCTTGTATCCGGCCAACACATCAGGCCTATGGTTCATAGGAGGGGAAGCATGTGATGGTTCAGGGGATAAACATGCATTCATAGGATAATCTACATCTCGATCAAAAGTGACATTTGAACCGCATGCAATATTATGGTGGATAAATTAAGTTTGTAAAACCATGGGAGACTAGATGCCAAGAAGGTTAGGTTATCTCTTGCCTTGCTGCCGGGGCGTGTAGTACGGTTCGTCGGGGTAGGTAGAGAGACCCTCGACTCCGGAATCTATCGATACCCAAAAGAAAATACGGAGAACAAATAAATCACACGAGGACAAGGTGCAATGCACAATCACATGATGACATGACAAGTTGATGCATTGATATTATCATATAATTTAGATAGCAATATTAAATGGAGCTCCAAAATAATTAGGGCAAATATTTGGAAAACACCCCATATTTAACTTAATGTCCCATTGTTTATAATTGATTAATTTATTTGAGGAGTGGCTCTAATATGCATGAACATGACATGATTAAACAGGTTTTGTTCTTCTGATCATTTTGGTACTTCCTTTGAAATTTTCCGATTAACGAAGAAGAAAATGGGTATTAAACGATTATGCAATTTAAATCATTTTAACAAATTCCAAAATGACATCAAAGGAAAAGTTATTTTCATGCTGTGATCTTAACATAGATGAATAGCATTTGAGCTGCTGATCAACTTGCTATATCATTTGCAATTTTTGAATTAATATTTATCAAGTTATGATATTTTCAATAATTGAATTAATTCTGCCATTTTATTTATTTTTATTAAACAGCACTAAATTAATGTCTAAAATTCTCTCAAATGACATAAACTTGTAGTTTATTGCTTACTGAACATTTTGAGACATTAAACATAATTTTTGAGCAACTAAAACTCAAGTTATGGATTTTCTAAAATTAGAATTAAATCTGCCATCTCTGTATAAAGGCAATTTATTTTGGCCAAATAATTATACCAAGGGCACTAACAGGCAGACATTTTCTTCCTGAGCATTTTGGTATATTATTTGCATTTTTCTGATTTGTTGTTCAAAAGATATTGAATTTCAAAGTTTGGATCTAATTCTGCCCCTTTTGTTTAATTCCAGAAATTCTTCCCGAAACGTTTTTCACCGGGATGTGGCCAGCCACAGAGGCTGACGGGCGGGGCTCGAGCCATGTAGGCGGCCACGTAGGCGCGGCGGCCCACTGCCGGTTTTGACCACGGGGAGGTGCAGACCGGCGCCCAAGCACGCGGTGACCGCGCTCCGGCGACGCGTCGACTCGTCGGAGAAGTAGTAGAGGGGGAGAGAGGGTGTCCGGGACGGTAGCAGCTCACCGAGAGGGGTAGATGCAGTAGCTCGGGATGGGGATGACAGCGGCGACCGGAGTTGGTCGGGGGCGAGCGCGGCGAGTGGCGGACGGGCCCGGAGAAGGCGAGCTCAATTAGCTCGATTTCGAGCCTCCCAGCAAGTGGGAGTCGAGGAAGAGGAGGCAGGCCACGGTGCGGTGCTTCTGGACATCTCGGTTCGCCGCGAGGTGTACAGAGATGACGTGAATCGTGACAGTGGCGGCAACGGTTGGCCGGCCGAGGCGGGGAAGAACAGACGGCGGCGTCGAGTGCGGCCAGCCCGCTCCAATTCCTCCTGCGTGGAGGAGAATCACGGCGAGGCGGTGAAGATGGCGTCTTCGGCTTGGCCCGGGGCGGTCGGAGCCAACGGCGAGCTCGACGGCAGCAGTGGCGGCATGAGTTCGATTTAGGTTAGGGTTTGGAGGAGAGCAGAGAGCATGGGAGGGAGAGTGAGGAGAAGAGAGGAGAGCAGCACGTCGGGGGGGAGGCTCCTTATCTACGCAGGGAGAGGGGGGGACTGGAGCATGGCTTGCGGGGACGAGAGCGTCGGCGGCATGGTGGCACTGGCGCCATGCCAAGGCTGCTGTGTCGACAGGGATGATGGTGGTTTCCCAAAAACCCCCTTGGTTCAATTATTTTAATTGCAACTTAGTCCAACAGCTATTTTGGGATTTAATTTGAGACCTTTAAATATTTTCAAAAATTCTGGAAAAATTCACAGGGCCAAGATAATATATTTGGAACCTGCCATAAAATTTGTAGCCCATTTGAAAAACATTTTATGTGTAAATTGTTTTGGAATTGCTCACAGGCAATTTGGATCTTTATTTAAATGTTTGATTTGGCAACTCAATAAATTATGAAAATATTTATGGAGGCTCGTATTATATTACTGAAGCTCCCCATAATTTTATTTTGAATTTTTGGAGAGTTTAACTTGGTTTCCAAAATAGGATTTAAATTGAACCAAATTGAATTCTCAAATTTATATATTTGCTTGTTAGGAAATTATCTTTTGGCAATTAGTTATAAAATATATCCTTGAGCTTCCTGGAAAAATTGGAAATTCAAGAATAATTTTGGGTTTGCCATTTTGGACAATGCATTTGGTTTGAAAATTTGGGGAAGGATTTTACTTCCTTTTTAATGTTTCCGATTGTTGCTTTATTTCAGATTAGCAATTTAAATATGTATGCCATGATGCAAGGAAAAGAAAATTGAAAAATTGGCCCATATTTCAGGGTACCAAACTGGGGCTGTTACAGCCACGAGGACGGGTGGCGAGGCGAGGTAGCTCTTGAGTGATTGGAGAGCTTCCTCAGCCTCGGGGTTCCACTCCACGGGGCCCGATTTCTTGAGCAACTTGAAGAACGACAAAGCCTGCTCTCCAAGCCTTGAGATGAAGCGCCCGAGTGCAGTGATGCACCCGTTGAGGCGCTGCACGTCCTTGACTCGCCGGGGCGCTTCCATTCGTTCGATGGCCTTGATCTTGTCGGGGTTCGCCTCAATCCCCCGGTGGGAGATCAGGAAACCCAACAGCTTGCTGGATGGGACCCCGAACACGCACTTGTCGGGGTTAAGCTTGAAGCTGACCCGGCGGAGGTTGTCGAAAGTCTCGTGCAGGTCCTGGACAAAGGAGTTGTAACATCCCAGAATTAATATAAGTATTATTAATTCCAAAAATGTGGGCCAACAAATTTTTTATTATTATTTTATGTGTGATTGCTTGTGTTTTGTTGATTGATGTGTGTTTGCTAAGTAATAATATCAATAAAGGTGAAGTGACAAAATGAAAACACCCACACATAAAATCATGTGACAAGTGCAACACACAAATTTCTCTAAAATGAGAAATTAATATTTTCTTCAAAACAAAATTCAGTGGGGTGACCTAGTGATCACTCCCACTTTGCTCTTATACCTTTTCCCTCTTCAAAATCTATTTCTCAAAACTCTAAAATTAAAATTCTATTTCTTTCTTTATTCTAGAAAATCACCAAATGTGCTATGATGCATTTATCCAATAAATTGCGTCACAGCACCAAAAAAAAAAATCTTTCATAACAGATATACAAACAATTGTGGAAACAAATTTCAAAAATTTGAATTTAAATTCGGTTCTGGCATTTGGTCGAACAGGTGGTGTGCACCACCCTGTTCTTCCCCAGATCCCTAAAATCCGAACCGAATCCGACGATTCCGTGCGTGATCGAGCTAGGGGACCTCGCCACCACTCTGCCCTCACTCACCGGAGCCCGAGGGAGCAAGGAGGAGGTCCAAGTTGACCTAATTGTCGCCGTTCGTCACCGTGGCCAGGGAGCACGCGCTCCTGTGGCCATGCCGCCCCTGTGGAGGAGACCGTCCCGTGGCCTAGCTAGCTCGACGCCGCACCCTACTACCACGCCTGCCCCTCTCGCACCCGCACCACGCCCAGCAAGAGCCCTAAACCGCCGGGAACTCGTCGCCCGTGCGTGCCCGTGCACCGCCCAAGCCGTCCCAGAGCACGCCGCGGCCGTCCCCCACCTCGAGCTCGCGCAACTCGCCTCCACGCACCCCCTCTTGCTCCTCTGCGCCCGACACCGTAGCCGCCCTCGCCACCGCCCCTATGGCGAGCCTAGCCGTCCCCTGCACCGCTCCCGCATCGTGTCCACCATGGACCGGCCGTCGGGCTATAAAACGAGCCACCCCGAGCTCAAATTCGCCCACACCACGCCACCCCAGCCCCTCTCCCGCACCACACCACCTCTAGCACACCGCCAGGAGGGCGGTGACGCTGCTGCAGAGCCGCTGCTGCCGCGGAGCCTCTGCAAGCTCCGCCACTGCCCGAGGTGGACGACGACCAATTCGTGGCCGTGCTGCCACTCTCTCTCTCTCTTTCCCTCTCCTAGCTCTCTTCCTTGCATCACCGCCACCGCACGCTCACGCCCGCGCCGTTTCTTGCACAGGGACGCCGCCAGGAGCTCGCCGTCGCCGTCCCGAGTCCGTGGAGACCGCACCGCCGTCGCCGACGAACCCGTGCACCCCAGGATCTGCAACTGCGCCCGCAGCCTTCCCCGAGCCTCCGCCGTCGATTGCCGCCGTTGCCGCCGTCTCCCGAGCCCTAGGTGAGCCGCTAGACCGCCGCCCCGTCGCCGGCCACACGGTGGCGCCGCCTGTTTCGTGTCGTCGCCGATGCGTGCGTCCTGGGCCGTTGGATCTAGATCCAACGGCAGCTTACCGGTTCGAATTTTTCTGAAAACTGCTTAGTCCAGAAAAACAGTTCCGATTAGCTACCTTTGCAAACAAATTATGAAAAACCCACTGCACCAAAATTTATAATCTTGGCATGGTTGAAAATATCTAGTTTCATAGATTCAGATGCAAGTTTTAGTTTTCCAAAATAAATACTTTAGCATCCTCGAATAATTAGGCAAAATAGCTATGTTCTGTCTGTTTCCAGAGAAACTTCTGAAACAGATATTTGGTTCTATTTTTAGCTGTTAATATTAATTACCCTAGATTTATTTAGGAGTATGTCTTGGCATAACATGTTAGTATAGTTAGTATACTGCCTTGAACAAGTGTTGAGAACCCCAAAATAAAATCTGTGTAAAAGATTTAAAATGACAAAGATTGCTAATCAGTTTAGCTCAACACATGAAATAACAAAGGTAGCCCACTTCCCATGCAAATTGCTATTTAACCAGAGGCCTAAAAATAGCAAACTAAAATTTTGTATCAAGTACAACATGCCATCTTCACATAGATGCAGGCCATGATCAGGTTGGATAATTCCCTGATTCAAAATAAAAATGACAAATGTGCTAGTTGTTAAACTTAAAAGGGATGAATTCTCTGTCAGAAATTTGATTAAGACTTTGAAAAGTAATAACTCGAGATCTAGGAATCTAAAAATAGCAAATGAATATATTCTGGAAAGCTTATGAAATTATCTAACTCACTAAAGTGGTTTCACCCCATTTAGATTAATAAATAAATAAATAATGATATTCAAAATGTCACAGAAGGTATAAAACCTAAACTTGTTTGTTTCTGATACTCTATTAATCCAAATGAGGTCAAACCAATTTTGTTAGCTCACATTTAAACAATACTAGTTATCCCCAAGAGGATTTAACTTTTGAATAATATTAACTTGAGTTGTAGCAAAAACAAGAAAACTAACCTTCTGGATAAAAACATTTATATAGGGAGTTTAATAACTCAAATTGAAACAAATCCAATTGGATTAGCTTCTACTCATCAGTAGCTATCAGTAGAATCTTAGTTCACATTTTTGTGACCAACGGAACACAAGTTATGCAATTAAACATGAAACCCTAGTTTCTGCCATAATTGTGACACAATTAAATAATGGTTAATTAAATCAATTTGAAATCAAATTATGTTGCCTTGTGTGTGCAATAGCTATGTGTGATGCTTAAGAGTTGTTGTGATGCTTGATTGAGTAGTTTAGTAATGGCATGTATTGCTTGTTTATTTTGATGTTAAATTAATTCGTGTGAATGAGATGTTTGTCTTGCTTATTAATTTTGGTTGTCTTTAGATTGAATACTAGCTTGGGTATCTAGTTAATGTCTCTACTTTAGCTTGGTAAAATATTTTGAATTACAGAAAAAGAGTTGGTAACTTAACTTTTGTCTGAAGTATTTCCTGTTTAAATAAAGATGCTTAATCACAATTTTAATCATAATTCTTAAACATGAGTAGGGTTGGTGATTGCCCAAACTTGTTTGGTAGATAATAATCTTCTCTCATGATTGTTGTTTGTTAGTGTTGCTTGATGTTTGTTGTTGGAGTGTCCTACTGTGTGTTGATTGTGTTCTTTCCCTTTTGCGACGCTAGATATAAACGCTATCTGGGTGATATTGGAAAGGATTTATTGGAGAAGAATCAGAGTTTATCTCTTTGATCAGTGAGGAGAAGTCCAGGGACATTATGCTGAAAACAGGCAAGCTACTTCACTGAGCTTGCATTTATATTCATCTATTTTGATCACCTGAATTATTCAAAGGTAGTAATGATTTTAAAAACCTTTTTACAAAGACATGAAAACTATTCTGCCACCCTATGTAGAAATATAGAGTAGATATTTAAAACTATAGGATGGGAAAAAACATGATTTATTCCAAACTCCTTTTAAAGTACCTGGATGAATGTGACATGCCGAAATGTCGGTATTGAAGTGGAGAAATGGTGAATGGTGATGTTTATGAAAAATTGCACATTGTGTCCTAGTACTATGACGACCAGCCAATAACCTGTGCGACCACATCTACCCAAATATGGGAACGGGCGTAGTCATATAGTTTGCTCATATTAGTATGGGATGCCTCAACAACGAGGATGACCTCGTTCCATGAGGGGATGAGCATTGCGACTCTAACCCCTGACCTGGGTTCTAGCAATCTGATGGATGGAGAATTAAAGGGCTTCGGCTCGCCGGGCAGAACTACGAGTCCTCACATCTAGGTTCCTCGACGGGGGATCCTTTACTAGGTGTCGAAGGAATGGTGAAATCGTAGCGGTAGGGTCCTATACTAGCATGAGCAAAGGAAAGGCTATGGCCGGTGGCTCAACTTCGCATACACTTGGTATGGCGGGACTTGGCTGACACGATGAGTTACCGGATGGGTGTGGGAAAAGCGTGCTACCTCTGCAGAGGGTAAAAACTATTCGAATAGCCGAGTCCTCGGATATGGACAGTTGGGAGGCTGTACTAGACCATGTGCTAAAGTTTTGCAAAGATGTGCAAGTTTTGGAAAAGTTTAAGAAAAAGAAACAAAAGTGGAGATGTTGTTATCCAACTATACCAAAGGGAGTGGTATGAGTTGTGGAGATAATTGGACCATGATGAGACATGGTCGGGAAAAAGGAGGAGTTTTGGAGAAATAAACAAAATGGTGATTTTTCCGGGAAAAACGTTTTTAAAAAAAGGACTTCTTACCTTTTTCAACAAACATCTACTTTCGGGAAAAACGTTTTAAAAGAGGTTTCTTACAAAGGCCGATTTATGGGAAAAAGATCTAAAAGCCTTCTTTTCTTTTAACAAAGGCTTTAGATGTTTTCGAAAATATACAAGGGTTATGAAAAGTTATAAAATTCTCCTTATTTCTCTTCAACGAAAGTTATAGAGCTTTCAAACAAAGTTTTACTAAACAAAAGTCTATCCTTCTCTTCTCAATACGGATAGAGTTTTCCAAGCAAACAAAGTTTTACTCAAACTATAAAAAGTGTAGTGCATGCTCTTTCGGGGGTAGTTTGCGAGTACAATCAAATGTACTCATATTGGTTTCGTCCCTGGCTATTGTCTTAGCCAGATTTTAAAGAAGAGCAGCTTGAAGAAGGAGATGGACATGACGTCAATGCGAACTAGGGCGCTTCCCAGTCAGTTGCCTGTAGGGTTAAGGCGAATGACTTGGGCTCCACGTTGTTTGGTGATTTCCGCTGCAAGTACCTATTGAAGATTATGAATTCAATCAAGTAAATATATTCCTTCGATATTTATGGATGTTCTTTGATTACCAGTTTGATTGTGCTCAGCGACACACTGATCATGGGATCGCTGATGTAGGCACAAGGGTATTTCGGACAGCTAGTCCGGGGTCCCCACAGGAGTCCTGGAACCTTGTCTTGACCACGATGTCGTCGATGTAGGCTTCAACGTTGCGGCCCAGCTGGGTCCCAAGGCACGCTTGCATCGCGCGCTGGAAGGTAGCGCCAGCGTTCCGGAGCTCGAAAGGCATCCGGGTGTAGCAGTAGCAGCCCTTGGAGGTGATGAAGGCCGTCTTCTCCTGGTCCTCGACCGCCATCAGGATCTGGTGGTACCCGGAGAAAGCATCCAGGAAACACAGTGAGTCACAACCGGCTGTGGAGTCCACGATCTGATCGATGCGCGGCAAAGGGAACGGGTCCTTGGGGCAGGCTTTGTTCAGGTCTGTGAAGTCGACGCAGAGTCGCAGCTTGCAAGAATTCGGCTTTGGCACTACCACTAGGTTGGCTACCCAGGTGGGATGAGGCACCACCTTGATGACACCGGCTTCCAGTAGCTTGTCGGTCTCGGAGACGATGAATTCCAACTTTTCCTTGCTCTGCTTCCGCAGAACTTGCTTCACGGGGCGGGCGTCCGTGTTCACCGCCAGCTTTTGCTCGATCACCTCCCTTGGCACACCAGGTAAACCTGACGCTTCCCATGCGAAGACGTCAGAATTTTCCCGAAGGAAGGCGACGAGCGCACTTTCCTATTTGTCGATGAGGTGGGCACCGATGATGATGGTGCGAGAGCAGTCACTCATGAGTGCCACTTTCTTGGTCATCTGCGGGTCGCCACGGAATGGCGCCCTCTTGGGGGACGCGGGTGTCGAGCTCCCGGGGTTCCCTCCACCCCCGAGAGCAGCATCAGCACCAGCGTCTTGCATGTCTTGTCGGGTGCCCGCCGTTGCGGCCACCGTCTGGTTCAGTCTCTGGACGCAGTAGATGGCGTCGTCGATGTCGGCCTTGATCCTGATCACACCCCAAGCCGCCGGGATTTTCATCATGTTGTAGGCGAAATGGGAGACGGCCATGAACTTGGCCAGCGCGGGTCGGCCGAGTATGCCGTTGTAGGGGAGCGGTGTGTCGGCGATGTCGAAGACGATCTCCTCGGTGCGGAACTTCTCGGGGCCACCAAACGTGACCGGAAGAGAGATCTTCCCCAGAGGCCGTGTGATACTCCCGTTCACGCCTTGGAACACGCCGGTGTCTTGCAGGCGGGAGAAAGGGATTTGCAAAGTGGCCAGGACCTTTGCCGTCAGCAGGTTGAGGCTGGAGCCTCCGTCGACCAGCATCTTGGTGACCTTGAAGTTGTGGATGATGGGTGACACGACTAGGGGCAATGTCCCTACCCCAATGGTGTTGTCAGGGTGATCTTCCAGGTCGAAGGAGATGACCTGGTTAGACCACTCCAGGGGCTTTAACGGTGCAGGGGCGACCGTATTCAGCTCCCGGACGAGTCTCTTGCCGGCGCTGTTGGAGGGAGGCAGGGAGGCTCCCCTGTGAATGCACCTGACGACGCCATTGACTTCTTGGAATTGTCCGTTGCTGCCGCCCTGAGGAGCCGGAATGTCCCCGTTGTTGGCGAACTCTGCGTTGTTTGGCCCACGTCCGCCTTGGCCACCGCGCCCTCCTCTGCGGCCTCCGTGTCCTCCACCACGCCCCCATCCCCGGCCGTTGCCGCCTTTGCGACCGGTGGGACATTTCCGGGAGTAGTGCCCGTGGAGTCCGCAGCTGTAGCAGGCACCTGGGCCGGTCCCGCCTCCTTGACGTTGCGTGCGCGCAGCGAGGCCGTTTATTTGGCGGCAGTCCTTGAGCGGGTGATTGCCGTCGGGATGGACGTGGCACCATGGATCTCCATCACCCTCAGAAGTCGAGGCTGGCTTGACCTTCTTGGGGAGAGGCTCGGTGACGAAGACGCGCTTGTCGGGATGGGGTCCCGCTTCTTGCTCTTGGCGGGGGTGGCCTTGTCCTCGGGCTCCTCCTCCCCGGGGACTCTGACCCCCTCTTCTGCGCGGGCGCAGCGGTCCGCGAGCTGCCATAGCTCACGGGTAGTCTCGATGCGATGAGTGCTCAACTTCTCGCGCATCCGGGTTTGTCGAACTTTGGCGTGAAAGGACTGAATCACCAGCTCCTGCTTGATGCTTGGGATGGTGTTCATCTTCTGGGTGAAGCGTTGGATGAACTTGCGGAGAGTTTCACCCGGAAGCTGCTTGAAATCGTGCAGGTCGCTGGGGACTCCTGGGCGCTGGTAGCCGCCCTGGAAAGCCCCCAGGAATGCCTCCATTAGTGCCCGCCAGGATCGGATGGAGCACTTGGGGAGGTTGAGGAGCCATGATTGAGCATCTCCCTTCAGGGCCAATGGGAACCAGTTGGCTATCATGACCTCGTCGGCCCCGGCAACCACCGCAGCCAGCGAGTACAGCTGCAGGAAGTCCTGAGGGTTGGTGGTGCCATCGTAGCGGAGGACGTCGATCTTGAACTTCTTGGGCCAGGTGGCTTGGCGAAACTCAGGGGAGAGGGCGAGGCAGCCCTCGGCGATGCCGTCGTCCCGATATTCCCGTCGATGGTGCTCTCGACGATGTTCGATGCGGGTGCGTGCATCTTCGTGGAGACAGTTGTTGAGGTCGTTGCGCAGATCCAGGTTGCGCATGGAGGATGAACCAACGGAGATGGCCGGGCCGCCGTTGCGGTTCGCCCGACCCGCCGCGGGAGGGTTTGCTTGAGGAGGCATGGCTTCACCTGGGCGATCTTCCCGGGGAGGGTCCCGGGGTTCTCGCGCCTATGCTCCCTTGGCTCCGGGGCTGTCCATGGTGGGGGCGTGAACGGGCTCGCACCTAGGGCCACCGTCGGCGAAGTGGAGGAGTTCCTCCACACGGGTCCGCCATTCCTGGTAGACCTTGGGGTTGTCGGTGCTGAGTGGAAACTGGATCAGAGCCTTGGCGGTGATGAGGGCGTCGTGGCGGGCCTGCGCGTCGTCCGAGAGGAGAGTGCAGGACTTGCTCTTGGTGCCCTGCTAACCCTTGCCAGCGCGGGCACCCTCGCTCTTTTCACCGACAGAGAGGTCCTTGCCGGTGTTGCCACCCATGCTCTTCTCCGCACCTTCATCTTCGCCGCTCTGGGTTGGGCCGCCTGCCCCGCCCAGAGCGTCCTTCTCCGGAGGTGGAGGAGGAGAAGCCCGGTTTGCTGCAGTAGCGCGACGCTCGCCGATAGCCTGAGAGCGCGCAGGGGAGGCCGCCTTGGTCGTCTGGGCGTCGGGCCTCTTCTTTGGCGCCATGGTAAACGAAGAACTTGATGCAGATCTCCTCGAAGATCTCGAAGCCGATGAAGCACTTGAGGAAGATCTCGACAAAGAACGCGAAGCCGAAGAAGAAGAAATCAGCACTTGCGCCCCCTACCTAGCGCGCCAGATGTCGTGTCTTGGATCACGGACACCGGAAGTAAAGGATACTCCCTTTTTAGGTTCGGTATGGGGCGCGAAGGAGGCTGAGGAACATCTTCCGCCCGGCGGCTTCGTCTACGCTCGAGATCTACCTACTAGCAAGCATCACAGAGACAGAAGGGGTTTACCCAGGTTCGGGCCGCCCGGAGGCTAACAGCCCTACTCCTGCATGTCTGGATTGAGAGCTGTATCATGGTGTAGCTTTACAATGGTGGTCGCGGGTGAGAACCCGGGAGGTGTTTGCTAGAGGTTGAAGACGAGAAGATCCTGGCCCGGAGGAGATCACCTCTCACCTATGCTACTCTTCTTCTTGTGCGCTATCTAGCCTAGCCTCCGACTCTCTGGGAAATCCGTCCCCCTTCCCTTGGGTGCCTCGGTCCTCCTTTTATAGGCTAAAGGGATACCACAGGTGCACCCTTGGGGCCGCAGGGGTTTTGGCGGGAAAACCCCACCGGGTTCTCCTTAGGAAGCAATGTGGCCTCCCCTCGTCCAAGTATTCTTCTCAGAGGGGGTAGGTGAGGCCGCCCACCTTTTTCAGAGAGGGCGGATAGAGGCTGACAGCTTTTTCACCTCTGCCCCCCTTTGGCGCCTCCGTATTCTTGGCGCCCAAGTCTTCTAGGAGCTTCCAGCCAGTGCTGGCAAACTTATCCTCTTTGCGCACTGGAGATTGGTTCCTGGGGTGAGCCTGGCCTCCTGCCGGGCGTCGGGGTCCCGGGACCTCCATGTCTGCTTCCGGGTCGAGGGGGCCCCGGAGGGTCCCCGAGTCCTTTGCCTTGGTTGTCGATGCCGTGCGCGCTGAGGCGCCGTGGGGCAGATGGGGGGGGCCCAT
The DNA here is from genome assembly GCA_012064385.1 of Puccinellia tenuiflora. Lineage (NCBI taxonomy): Eukaryota > Viridiplantae > Streptophyta > Magnoliopsida > Poales > Poaceae > Puccinellia > Puccinellia tenuiflora. The sequence goes on along the minus strand of QRDG01000451.1, from coordinate 702,152 downwards.
CTGCCGGTCTTGTGCCTTGGCTTTGAGTGCCTCCTTGGTGGGCCCATGTGCGATGGACCCACTTTGACCGCATTAGGGGAACCCCAGGTTCCACTGTTGCGACAATCTTAGTGACCACATTCTTTATAAATAATTACATTATTAGAGAAGTGGCACAAATATGCATGGACATGATATGAATGGGTAGGGTTTGCCCCTCCGATCATTTTGGTACCTTATTTGTAATTTTCTGAGTACCGAAGAATAAATAGCGATTTAAATAATTATTTGAATTTAATTCTTTTAATCAAATAAAGAATAACATCATATGAAAATTTGTGATCATGATGTGATATTATCATGGTTTGATAGCATTTGAAGTGCTGATCACATTGATATTTTATTTACAAATTTTGGTTAATTATTTATCGAATTATGATTTTTCCCAAATTAGGTACCATTTTAGGAATTCTTAAATAACAGCAAGAATATAATTTCAAAAGACCATTACAAAGATTCTAACATGTAGGATTTGTTTTTCTGAACAATTTGGTATGTTATTTGTCAAATTTGGATCATTATTCAGATAGTTATGAATTGTTTTATTTAAATTTAATTTCCAAAAAGGAAAAGGCCAAAACCCAGACAGGCCGGGCTCAAGGCCGGGGGGCAACCCGAAGAGGCCGGCCTTTGGCCAGCCCAGGCTGGGTGCTAGGCCAGGCTGGTGCCCGAGGCAGTCAGCCTTTGGGCCGGCCCAGGCCGGGCACGCAGGGCACGCGCGCGGCTGGTCAACGCCACGACCGGCGTGGCCGATGCGGTGACCACGCGCGGGCCGACGGCGAGCGGGCACGGCACACGCGCGGGCGAGCACGCGAGGGGGCGGGGTGGGACGCGTTCGATTCGGCGTGTTACGGGCTACCTCCCTAAGGCAGCGCCGCCACCTAATGGTCGCCGGAGCGACGCACGCATCGGCGACGAGCGGCGGCCTACGGCGGCTACGGCTCGAGCACCATACCGAGGGGGAGGAAGAGGGGTAACGGTACTGGGAGCACCGCGAGCTCACCCTGAGTAAGATGGAGCGGACGGCGAGGTCGGGGAAGGCCGGATGGCGAGGCGAGCTTGCTCGACGGCGGCGACCCGACGGCGATGAAGGCTTCGATTTCGGCTGCCCCGCGCCGATTCCTTCGGCATGGAGGAGCAGCGCGGCGAGGCGGTTCCGATGGCGGCTTCAGATCGGGCTCCGGTGGCTGGGGACGACAGCAACCGCGATGGAGGCGGCGGCGGCGACAGGAGCTCGGAGAGACCTAGGGTTAGGGTTTCCGGGGCCGAGAGGGAGAGGGGCAGGTGAGGGGGAGAGAGAGGAAGGGCAGGGCACGGTGCCCGCCTTATCCACCGAGGCAGCGGCAGGGCGGCATGGCAGCGCGCGGCATGGCACCAGTGCCGCGCGCCACAGTGACGAAGGGGAGAGAGAGAGAGACTGGCAAGGGGGCCCGCCGTCAGAAATTTAAACATTTCCAGTTTTTCTGTTTTCCCTTTTTAAGGCAGCAGCTTAAGTGATTTAATTGAGGCCCTAAACCTTTTTTATAAATTCTGCAAAATTTCATGGAGGCTCCCCATAACATTTAGCACCTCCACAAAAATTGGTGTTGCAATTTAAACTATTTTGGATAGCATTTGTTCACAGGGTTTGATTATAGTCATTTTTGACAATTCCCAATCTGTATTTATTTGGAGCACTTAAACATTTCCAAAAATGATGAAATTATTCATGGAGGCTCATAATATAAAATGAAGCTCCCCATGAATTTAGTTTGAATTTTTGGAAAGTTTATCTTGGGTTCAAAAATAGAATTTAATTGAACCAATTTTGGAATCTCAATTTTATATCTTTGCTTGTCAATAATTGGATTTTGACAAATTGTTATAATAATTAAACTTGGAACTTCCTGAATAATTTGGAAGTTCAAATTAATTTGGTTTCACCAAGTTGAGCAATTGCATTGAGGTTGGAGATTTTTGGGATTTGGATTTGTTTCCCTTTTAATTGCTTTCTAAATTTGCTTTATTTAAATTAGCAATTTAAATGGATGCCATGATGCAATGTTTGCAAAGCAAAAAGTGAAAATTTGGCCCATATTTTAGGGTACCAAACTGGGGATGTTACACGGATTGTACTAGAACTCTGGTGTAATGATTCATGAGGGTTGTCACCCATGTGAGCATTATGCTATTCGTGAGTCCCAGTACATGAAGCTGATCTTTAACCCAAGATCCTTCCCGTTGAATCCTAATGTTAATTGTCAAACCCTACATCAGGTTGGCCAAATTTGAAGTTAGTCTTCAAGCTAGAGGTTGCAGCCGTAATTGATTTGCTCAACAATGCTCTTCTCAATCACTAGCTTTAGCTAGACTCTCTGTCATGGAACCATCTGGATCCCGACAAGATTGCTCTTAGCGAGTTTTCCATCAATGTTTGTGATTCCTCCAATAACACTCGTTCGCGAATCCCTTTCGGCACTAGTTGTTGGAAGAGTGCTAACAAGGGCTTCTATAATATCTTGGGATTGTTGTGAGCCGGTTTCTTACTCTTGATCTGTTGTCCGACCTCTGTCTGTTAGTGGACGGTCAAGTTATAACGTGCGTTGGTGTGTTCCGATGCAAGTTACTCTTGTGGTTCGTCAAGACATTCCACTTCGGGGTGTCGGGAGAAACAAACTCCGGTACCTTGTCCATTTCTCGGACCAGGTCAAAGGTTTGTAATTCGCAGAGTAAGAGCTTGTCTAGATTTTGTTCTGTTCTTCCTTAGAATGTCACACTCTTTTATATCAAGAGGTCGTGCTTAGTCTCATGACGTACTTGATGAAGTGATCCTCTTACCCTTCCTTATCCATCTACCTCCGAGCTACTCAGGCTCGAGAATGTTGGGGGTGCATATTGATGTGGTAATCGGATATTCTTAGCAATTGTTATTGCTTTGAAATCCAAGGACTTTGATGACACTCTTAGCATGATTGGTAATCAGATCATCAAGCCGAGTTGTCTGTGCTGCCAAGTCCACTTGTTCAGGTGCACACCTTCGGTCAACGAGTTAGATTCGTGTCGAAACTCTCAAGACCACATCTTTTTCCTTGAAAAGCATGTTTCCTCCTGCAACCAGTGACATGAGGTGGTTCGTGATCTGGAGGTCTTTCCAGAAGTATCGCCAGGTTGTCACCTGACCGTGATGTCAAGTTCATGAATATGTTGGTTCTCCGAATAACTTCTTTCTCCAAGAAACTGTGCTGGATACCCCTAAACTAATTGACTGAGCTTAAGCAACTACTTGGAGAGTTGAAAGACAAATGCTCTATCTGAATTGGTTCGTTCTCAAAAGGGATGTCTAGTTTTGCACATGCCGAAGCGAGATAGTCTTTCCTTTAAGGAATATGCTACTTCTCCCCGATTTTTGATTTGAGTGGGGCTATCGTCAAATCAAACTCGGAACCAAGGACTATGGTGATAGTGTTTTACTCTGATGTTTTTTTCGCTTATCTCCATGTCGTTGTTCAAACCGATACATTTGCCCCGTTCACGCAATCTACGAGCTCATGTTCCTGGAGTATCCTAATAAGCTTGTTATCGAGCCCATCAATATCATTCTCCTTCCTCCATGTTTGAAAGGATTCAACTTGGATGGTTCGCAGTAATTTTGGAAACTTGTCAGAACCATCTTCATGTCATCACGTAGTACGTGTTCTGGATGTTGGGAGTGTTCTTCTCTGGTCCATGTGCAATGGTTGACATATGTCGCCATGGGTCCGAGTGAAGTTCACTTTGTCTCCCTGGGAATAATCACAAGTTGGTCATGCATGTGCGGATTGTATTGAGATGGTAGGTTGTTACCTCCAATTCTCTGAAGAAGTCATGGATGCGCACCAGGCCACTAGCTAAATTGTTCTTGAATAAGAAGAAGTTGTCAAACCTCATCATCTTACTGGTGTTTCTCAATCAGGACTCGGTTGTGTTAATTGCTTTGAGTTCATGTTCGTTCAATCTTCCTCGGTGTAGTCGTGACCGCATGGAACTCGCAATCTAGCTCATGCTCTGGAGCTTGACACTATAGCCCATGTCTTGAGAAACTACTGACCCTAACTTCCGTTAACTTTCGGAAACTCCCCTTCAGACCTGCTAAGTCTGAAGTATATGTACACCTAACCAACTCGGAACCTCAAGCAGAAATGATGGTTGGGGTTTATCAAGAGCATGACTGTAACAGCCCAGATTTGGTACCCTAAAATATGGGCCAAATTTTCACTTTTTGTTTTGCATTGCATCATGGCATACATATTTAAATTGTTAAATTAAATAATGCAAACATTGAAAATCTTTAAGAGGGAGCAAGCACTCCCAAAATTCCCAAACCAAATGCATTTGCTCAACTTGTCAAAACAAAATATTCTTGAACTTACATATTTGTCCAGGAAGTTCCAAGAATGCATTTCATAATGATTTGGGCAAAGTCAAAATTCACCAAACAATTAAATAAATTGGGACTTCAAAATTGAGTTAAACCAATTCCTATTTTTGAACCCAAGTCAAACCTTTCCAAAAATTCAAACTAAAATCATGGGGAGCTTCATAACTATATTGAGTGCCTCCATGAATAATTTCATTATTTTTGGAAATGCTTAAATGCTCCAAATAAATACCATTTGGAAATTGCCATAAATGTTTATAACTAAAACCTATGAATAAATGTGGTGCAAAACTTTTTAGTTTGCAACCCCAATTTTTGTGAAGCTTCTATATGGTAAGGGGAGCCTACATGAATTTTGGTGGAATTTTAGAAAATGTTTAAGTGGCTCTATAAAATACCTAAGACCCTACTGGTTTTAAAGAAGCAGGAAAATAAAAAGAAAAGTTTAAAACACTGACAGGGGGCCCTCCCTGTCAGCTCCCTCCTTTTCCCTGTGGGCGACAGTGGCGCCACTGCCGCTGCCATCGTCGTGTCCTCCTCCCCTCCTCCCTCACTGCGGCCCCCTGCGTCGACAAGGAGGACCCCCACGACGCCTTGGACGCTCACCTTCCCCCTGCTATCTCTATTCTTCCCCCTGGAAAAACCCTAACCCTAATGCCGCCGAGCTCCTGCCGCCGCCGCTGTGCCGCTCCAATCGCCGACGACTCCGGCCGCCCGGAGCCAAGCTGATGCCGCCCTCATCTCCGCCTCGCCGAGCTGGACCTCCCCGCCATAGGAATCGGCCCGGGAACGCCGCAGTCACCGCCTCCGTCCTCGTCCCTCCCGCGCCGGCCGCCGCCGTCCGACCACCATTGCGCCGCCGTCCGTCCTCCCCGACGACCTCCGTCCACGGCAACCGCTCCAGGGTGAGCTTGCGCACCTTCCCGACCTCTCCTCCCTCCCCCATTCCCTCTATGTAGCACTTCCACCATGCCTCGCCACCCGCCGCCGCTGGACATGCTCGCCGGCGAGCCTCCGGCGACCAAATGGTCTGTCCCTCCGCTCCCCCTGGCTCCTCTTGGCCTCCTCTAGCTAGTAGTGCCTGTCCCCGCGTCCAATTTCGAGCCGAGATGAAGAATTCGTGATCAACATGGCTGCTGTTCTTCGGTGATGTGATGCTGACGTCACCTTCCTTTGTTTTATTTTTTCTGAAATTAACAGAGAGAAGGTTATTGCTATATCTAAATTTTGGTAACTCAGAAAAATGCAAATGACCTACCCAAATGTTTAGATTTTCATGACCTGTCCAAAATTGTAACTCACATATGCAACTGAATTGTAAAATTTGAATTTAAATTGTGAAGTACAAAATCACCTATTAGTTATCCAAGTTTTGGAAATTCATATCTAGAGTTTTACATTTCAGAAAAATGCAAATAAAATGTTTAAATGCTCAGCTAAGTAAACTCTACATGTTAGAGCCTTTATTTGAATTAATTGGCTAATTTAAATTGCATGTTTTAATTAAATAGAGAAAAGGGCAGATTTAAAATTGAATTTGGAAAAATCCATAACTCAATGAATATTGATCCAAAAATTGCAAATAAGATCTTAAAATGTTCAGGAAAACAATATCTACATGTTAGTCATGATTTCATGTTATAATGAACCTTTTAAATTGCTGTTTAATTAAAATTATTAAAATGGCAGATTTAATTCCAACTTTAGATAATTCATAACTTGAGTTTTGTTTATTCAAAAATTATGTTTAATAGCTCAAAATGTTCAGCAAGCAATGATCTACAAGTTTATGTAATTTGAGACAATTTTAGATCTAATTTTGGTGCTGTTTATTAAAAATAAATAAAATGGAAGAATTAAATCAATAATTGAAATTATCATATCTTGATGAATATTAACTCAAAAATTGCAAATGATATACCAAAATGATCAGTGGAACGATGCCTATCAAATAATGTCATTTTCATGCATTTAGGAACCATAATTCAGTACTGGACATTTTGGATATTCACCAATTTCACTAAGTTAAAGATGGAGTTTTGACCCGTTAATTGCAATATTTATTTTAGGGGTTCCATTTAACTTGTGGGAGATGCCCAATATGATTTCAATGCATAATATGACCATATCATCATGATTGTGCATTGCACCTTGTATTCGTGTTATTTATTTCGTTTCCTGTTATTGTTGTGTTTCGTTAGATTCCGGAGTCGAGGTTTCACCACAATACCTCGACGATCAACGCGCCCAGTATTATCAGCAAGGCAAGAACTAACCTAACCTTCTTGGCATTTAGCATCCTATTGTTTTACAAACTTATTTTATCCACCAGAATATTGCATGCGATTCAAATGTCTCTTTTGATCAAGATGTAGAGTATCCTATGAATGCATGTTTATCCCGTGAACCATCACTTGCCTCCCCTCCTATGAACCCTAGGTTTGATGTGTTGGCCGGAGACAAAGATATAATTGTTGATTATATATGCTTAGCTATGCTTAGCCATGCTTAGTTAAATGATATATGTTGTCCGGTGATTTAAATCCATTATTATGAATGGTGGAGGAATGGTCGGATATGATGGTTACTTGTGGTGGATAATTAATTTGCTAAAAGGCTTGGATGAGTTGCCATCGGGGATGGTGTTTTGCCTCATTCCTGCCGCCTAGGCTGAGAGTGCTTTTAGCTAGAACCAAGAACCGAGCGTGCTGCCATTGGTGGGTGTATGGGCGCCTCACTAACTGAATAACTTGTGCGGGCGTATCCAAGGGTCCTCTAGTTTGCTATTTCCATTTGCCGTGTGTGTGAGCGGAAAAAGAAATGATGAGGATGGTGGTGTTTAGGACGTGGCGATGGGGCAGGGGCTGAGGCTGGGTAAACTTGCCCTGTGGCCACAGATGACTCTTGGATAGTCTCACGCGAGGTAAAGGTTTAACCGCGCCTGCTTGCCGGCCTTCCCCGGAAGAGGGCCAACTAGGTGAGTCGGACGGTACCAATGGGTAAATTAGTACACCCCTGCAGGGTTTAATCTTTTCGAAAAGCCGTGTCCGCGGTTATGGACAAACTCTTGGGAAAGGCGGATTAGCTCATAGAGAACCTGAACCTAATTAATAAATTTGGCAACTAGAGGTTGCATTTCAAAGTGTGATAAAAGGTTCATTTCCTCGAGGGTGATTCGAGGGAGTGCCTTGGTGGAGACGAGTGATGTTTTGGCTACAAGTAGGTTCGATGAGAACCGAAGATGAAAGTTTACTCTCTTATCCCCTTATGAAAATCTTCTGATTAGACGATGCCATGAGTCCTAGTCTTCGGAAGGAAAAACTAGCTTTATGCAAAAGAAATACATATACAGCATTAGAGCCTCCGTTAGCATCGGGCCTATATCGCCCTACTAATTCTTGCGAGTACGTCGTACTCAGCCTTGCTTTGTTGATTATTATTTGTTTCAGAGGAGGACGTCACCGAACTGGAAGGTGGGTTCTTTATTGACATCGACGAGTAGTCTGGGGTTCCCAGGTGGCAGCTTGGGACGTCTTGGAACAGGCTGGCATGGGATGTTTATTTGTAGGCCTCTTAGGCCATAATTTGGATCTTGTTGTTAGACAACTATATTTGCTTTCCGCTTGATGTAATGATGGGTCTGCGACCTCTGATTGTGATATTTGCTATCTTTCTCAATTATATGAGTTGAACTATGATATCTTTGTGTCGTAGAGTCTGTGATGTGCCAGTTGTTCCGCAGTCTTGGTCTCTTTGTTATACGTGAAAGCGATGTCCGAGCTTATGGCATGATCGAGGTGTTGTGTGCCGATGATGTATTCCGAGCACGCCTGCCAATGTGTTTTGGCCTGGGATTGGTAACCCCAGTAACCCTTGATTGTGTAGCATGACCGGTTGCACAATGTTTCACTGTATAGCTCTGGGGTCGGGGCGCTACAATGACCTAGGCCTATTTGTAACCCCGACAAGTTCGGTGTTGTGGTTCACGCACCTCACCGGAAGGTCTATTGACGAAATCTCTTAAATCTTTAAAATCAACCACTCTCCATGAGGATATTGTGCGACTTATTCTAGAAGTTGCCCTTATAGTCTCTTTGCAATCTTAAAGGTCCGACCTCCACTTGATGACCTATTGAAGGCTATTCCGAAGCGTGATATTGGTATCTAGAACATCGAGGAGAACATTAATGTGGTGTTGCTAAATGTCTATCGGTCGATCCTCCTGCTCCTTCTATCGGGGCAATGGCTCGTGTATGTGGTTTTATCTCTCTATCTAATTGTGGATCACTGCTATATCTTTCCCTCCTATGTGAACCCAAAGTTTTAATCAATCACACGTACATTTTGTGAATTCATCAGTCACGTTAGGGCCCGAGCTTTTAACCTTATGGAAACATCATGTATGTCAAAAGCATGGAGTCCAGAAGATGTCCTTTCTCCTCACGGTGCTTCAAATCTCTACGGTCTACACATTGGGGTGGTTTGAAGTGATGTCTTGGTATTGGACAAAGATTCCGATAAAGATGGCGGAACAAAGTGATCGGTTTTCCTATCTTCTGATTAACCTCTCTTTTCCAGTTGTTCCTGTTGAGTCTTCAATGGCTTATGGTCTTGGGAAAAATTCATATCTCCAACCCTTGGAGAAAACTTGACTATCACCTTGAGCTATCTTCTGCTCTTTCCGCCCCATTGGCATGTCATGCTTGTTAGCTTATGCTCTATCCCAAGGAAGATCATCGTGGGATCGAGAAGATCGTGGAAGACACGTGTTGTCCTATTTCCCTCCTCTCTCTTTCTACTCTAGGAATCTCGGGACAAGATTCTTGTAAGGGGGGTAGATTTGTAATAGCCTCAGTTTGGTACTGTAAAATTTGAACCAAATTTTCACTTTTGCATTGTCATCTTGCATCATGGCATACATTCTAAATTGATAAGTTTAATAAAGCAACAATTGGAAAACATTTAAAAAGGAAGCAAAACCCTTCCCAAATTTTCAAACCCAATGCATTGCTCAAATTGGCAAAACAAATTATTCTTGATTTTCCAATTTGTCCAGGAAGTTCTAAGATTACATTTTATAAATATTTGTTAAAGGCAAATTCTTGCCAAGCAAAGGAATAAAATTGAGAATTCAAAATTGGTTCAAATCATTTTCTAATTTAAAACCAAGTTCAACTTTTCAAAAATTCAAAAGAAAAATATCGGGAGCTTCATTATTGTATTGGGATCCTCCATAAATATTTTCAGAATTTTATAAAATGTTTAAGTGTCTCAATTAAATCCCTAAAAGCTACTGGTCTTAAAGGAAAACAGAAAAAGGAAGAAAAAGACAAGCAGGGGGTTTCTGCAAAATCGCCATCGTCTTCTTCCTGTAGCTCGCCTCTGTAGCACCCGAGCAGCTCGCTCCTGCGTGTCCCCGCCGCACCAGCTCGGCTGCCGCCGTGCTCCACCCTGGTGGATAAGAGGGCCACCGATGCCCTAGCTTCTCTCTCCCTCCCTCATTTTGCACTCACCTTCTCCCTCTCCCTCCCTCTCTCTCTCAGTGTGCGCCGCCATGGCCGAACAGTAGCCGCGCCCGCCGTCAAATCGCCGCCGTTAGAGACCTCCCTCAGCAGATCGAAGCGGGGAAAAAGCTCCGCCACGTCGCCCTCTACCTCCTCGCCCGCGGAATCGAGATGGGACGCCCTCTGCTGCGAGTACGACGTCATCTTCTTCAACTTCGGCTGCTGCACGTCGAGCCCGCTCGCATCCGTCTCCGACCTCCTCTCTCCCCGACGAGCACGTACACGCAACGAGGGTGAGCTAGTCTCCCTCCTGGACATTTTCCCGTTCCCCCTCTAGCTCTCGTAGTTAGTCACTCCGTCGTAGCCGCCGTCGGTCTCCGCTGCAGCTCATCGCCAGAGCCGTTACCGGCGACCATTTGGTCTGTAGCGCCGCCAGTAGGTTCCCCGTAGTCCAGTGCATCTAATGCGTGCAGTAACACGTCCCCGCGCGCTCCCCGTCGACGGATCGATGCCCGACGCCGCCGGTGGTCACCGCACGCGCGCACCACTCGTGGCCTTGGCTCGGTCAAACCGTTTCGTCGGTAGTACTGACATAGAGCCGGAAGTACCGACCGTAAGTTGTTTCGGTACTGGATACCTTCTGTTAATTACCGGAAGTGGCTCAGAAGTTGCTCCGGAAGTACCGACTTGTCCGGTACTACCGGGCAGTTAGCCGGAAGTACCGACCGTAAGTTGTTTCGGTACTGGATACCTTCTGTTAATTTCTGGAAGTGGCTCGGAAGTTGCTCCGGAAGTACCGACTTGTCCGGTACTACCGGGCCATTTTCTGGTAGTACCGACTCAACTAATTAATATTTGGGAAAATCATAACTTAATAAATATTGATTCAAATTTTGCAAATGATATATCAAAATGATCAGCAAATCAAAGGCTATCTAGTCATGTTAATTTCACAGCATGACAACAACTTTTCCTTTGATGTCATTTCGAAATGGTTAAAAGGTTTAAATTTGAATAACCGTTTAATTCACCATTTATTCGTCGTTAATCGGAAAATTGCAAACAAGGTACCAAAATGATCAGCAGAACAATACCTATCTAATAATGTTTTTTTCATGCATATTTAAACCACATTTTAGTACTGTAATAGTTCATAAGCTATGTGGTCATTAAATTAAACATGGGGTTGTTTCCAAATAATTGCACCAATTATTTTGGCACTCCATTTAAATTGTTAGCTAAATTAAATGATGATATCAGTGCATAAACTTGACACGTCATAATGCTTGTGCATTGCACCTTTTGTATTCCTGTTATTTATTTGTTCTCCTGTTATTGTTTGTGTATCGGTAGATTCAGGAGTCGAGGTTCCCCCACCATACCTCGACGATCCGTGCTATCAGCCCCATCAGCAAGGCAAGAGATAACCTAACCTTCTGTGCATATCTCATCCTATTGTTTTACACAAGTATTTTCTCCACCATAATATTGCATTCGATTCCAATGTCCTATTAATTGCATAGTTCCCTACACCATTACATGTTTTCCCTCCTATTACCCATAGGTATGAGGTGTTGGCCTGAGTTAAAGTTATACCTGTTGTATTTATGCTTAGCCATGCTTAGTCGAATGCTTAGTCATCCGGTGATTATTTCCATGATTGTGAAGTTGATGGAATGTTCGGACGAGGTGGAAACTTGTGGTACTTAATAAAAATGCTTAAAGGCTTGGATGAGTTGCCATCGGGGTTGGTGGTGTTTTTCCCCATTCTTGCCGCCTAGGTGCGAGTTCTTTACCTCTTGAACCAAGACCGAGCGTGCTTCCATCAGTGGGACATATGGAATCCTTAGTAACTGAATAACTTGTGAGGGGCTAGCCAAGGGTCCTCTAGTTTGAGCTTTCCATTTGCGTGTGAGTTGGATGGTGGAAAAAGGCTTGATGAGGACGGTGGTGTTTAGGATGTGGCCGCGGGGCAGGGTGTTGAAATAGGCACTGAACCTGTCCTTCCGCACACTGATGATCCTTGGGTTAGCCTCATGCAAGGTAAAGGTTTAACCGTGCCCACTCTGCAGGCTTTGCCCGGAAGAGAGCTAATCAGGCAAGCCAGACGGTACCGATGGTTAAAAATAGTACACCCCTGCAAGGTTTAATCTTTCGAAAATCCATGTCCACGGTTATGGACGACTTGGGAACGGATGATAAGACCATAAATAACATGAACTTAATTAAAATTTTGGCAACGTGCGTTAAAAGGTTCATTTCCTCGAGGGTGATTCGAGGGAGTGCCTTGGTGGAGATGAGTAGTGGATTTTGGATACTGTTGGTTCAATGTGAACTAACGAATGAAAGTTTACTATCTTAGCCCCTATGAAAAAACTTCTGAGTAGTCGATGCCATGAGTCATGTCTTTAAAAAAAAGAAAACTAGCTTTATGCAAAACAACTACTATACAGCTTTGAAGCCAATCAGCATTGGGCCTATATCGCCCTAGTAACCTTGCGAGTATGTCGTACTCAGCCTTGCTTTGTTGATTATTATTTGTTTCAGAGGAGGACGTCACCGACCAGGAAGGTGGGTTCTTTGTTGACATCGACGAGTAGTCTGGGGTTTCCAGGTGGCAGCTTGGGACGTCATGGAACAGGCTGGCTGGGATTGTTATTGTAGGCCTCTTAGGCCATAATTTGGATCTTGTTGTTTAGACAACTAAATTTGCTTCTGCTTCATGTAATGTTGGGTCTGTGACCTCTGATGTGTAATTTGCTATCTTTCTCATTATATGAGTTGAACTATGATCTCTTGTGTCGTAGAGTCTGTGATGTGCCAGATTGTAATGTCCCGGGGTTTTCCCCAAATTAGATTTTTGTTTGTTATTTTATTTTAGCATCATCATGACATCATCATCTATCACCTTGCATTTTTAGCAAAAGAAAAATCAAAATATTATTTTGCTAGATTATTTTTGTTTTGAAAATTAATCCTAGGGTTTAATAAATCCATCACTCCCTCCTTTTCTAATTTTCAAACAAACCCCAAAATAATATTGGGAATATTTATAAAAACCTATGTCAAATCAACTAAAGCTTTTGAAATTATTTTGGCAAAACCCCTTCCTCTCCTTTCTTTCCCTCTTTTCTTTTCTCTCCTTTTTCTTCCTCTGTTTTTCCAATTCTTTAAATTGGGAAAATCCTGAAATTCCTAGCAGGCTGCTTGGGCACCTTCTGGCCCATCTCCTCCTTTGGCCCAACTTCTAGCCCAGCCCAACCTCTCTCGCTCCCTTGTCGTCTTCTCCAAAAGCAGTCACGCAGGGTGCGTGAGGCCACCACCGCACCACCACCACAGCGCCCGCTCCTCCGCTTCCCTTTATAACGAGCCCCGGACGCCCTCCTCCAACCCTAGCCCCTATCCTCTCCCTCCTTCCGCCGCCACCCTCTTTCCCCTTTTTTTTTCCATCTTCCACTCGAAGCCGAGGTCGCCGCGGACATCGTCGACGAACCCAACGCCATGACCATCCCCGAGCTAACCTGGGCACGTCATCCTCTCCGCCTCTTCTTCTTTATCGATCCAGCACAAGGAATTGGAGAATCGCGCCCGGAATCGAGCGGGGCGTGCTCGACATCCTCTTCTCCGACCGCCACCGCCACGGACGAGTTCGCCGGCGCTGGTCGTCCCCAAGCTTCCCCGTCATGTCCTAGAGATGCGCCGCGACGTCCTCTTCACCCTAACACGGAGCCGGAGCCTGGAGCTGCCTAGGATCGTGCCAAGCTCGCCGTCGTCTACGTCCGCCCGCAGCGCACACCTTCTTCCCCGTCGTCGCCCACGGTCGCCGTCGCGTCTACCTCGCCTTCCGGCCGCCTCCGCCATCCACGAGCATGCTCAGCTACTCCAGCAGGAACGGGGTGAGCCGCCTGTCCTCTCCCATCTCTCTGACGTCTCTCTGCTCCCCAACTCCTCACCATCCGGAATGGGCGTGCATATAGGTTTGCGGAATGGGCGTTAATCGCATGTGGAAGGAGGAGCAATCGTATGAGTGTTATCCTCCCGAAGCCGTTCACGCAACGTTTGGGCCCGCAAAGGAGTTTCGGCCGGGCTCCCCACGTGGATCAGTCTCAGATAGGTGGCTCTCTATCCAATGTAGTAGTGAAGGGGAAGGTCGTGTTGAGATACCTTTTGCCTTTGTGGCGTGTGGTTGATCGAACGTGTATGGTTACATTTGGGCACCCCTGCAGGGTTAAATCTTTTCGAAAAGCCGAGTCCGCGGTTATGGACGACTTGGGTAATGTGCTGGCTAAAAAGATCATAGACATCACCGTATATCATAAATAGTTAAATTGACTAGTAAATAGCCATAATCAAATAATAACCTGCTAAAACTTGATCAACGTGTGAGTGTCCGGACTTCTTCCTCGTGGGAATATGATACGATGGAGTTGTCTCAGGACGGGTATTGCTTGGTGAGTAGTTTAGCCCAGTAGCGCAAGCGCTCTCTTCCCTTATTCTATTTAGACGCAAGTTGTAGCGTGTCTCTATAAGTTGTTAGTGCTGCTTGCCGCCGCCTCAATCGCTAACCCTCTTTCCCCGGAATTCCAGCTTTGATATCTTGTGAGTATTACTTGCCAGTACTTCTACTAGTACTGACCCCTTCGGGGCTGCTATTCCAATGCAGCCGACAGGTTTTGAAGTCTGACGACGTTAGCTTGGGAATCCCTCCGGCTTGGCCTGGGCAGGGATATGGTGCCTTTGGTTATCTTCAGGACTCTTAGTCCCATTTGTATTCTTATCCGTACTCGGATACTATTTCGCTTCCGTTGTTATTTGGATCTTTGTAATGTATCTTTTGTACTCTTGACTCGGTGAGTTGTTGTATATAAATGTTGTTTTGTGGGTTCCATCGTGAACTATTGTAATGATCATCACAATTCCACCCGCATAACATGTGTGTTGCGACATGCATGTTATGCCTGGTGGGCGTCCTAGGATCGTTATTATGCGGATTTGGCGGGAATCGCTCAAGTTTGCATAGTGTCGATCCCGGGGCGTTACACAGATGTTCCACAGTCTTGATCTCTCTATTATGTATTGATAACTATGCCAGTGTTTATGGCATGATCGAGGTGTTGCGTTGCCGATGATCCATTCCGAGCACGCCTGCCAAAGATTTTGGCCTGGGAGTGGTAACCCCAGTAACCTTCGATTGTGTAGCATAGCATGTCGGTTACATAGCATCTCTGTATAATTCCGAGGTCGGGGCACTACAAGAAGACAATTCATACCTGGAGTGACATGAAGCGCGTCTTTATTCAACACTTCTAGGGCACGTATAAACATCCCAAGTCGATATTCGACTTACAGCGGTGTGTGTTGCAAAAGAACGAGTCTAGCCGTGAATTCATTTCACGATGGAGCGAAATCAAAAACGCTTACAAGGGCGTCTCAGAAACACAGGCAATCCATGCCTTCAAGCAGTCTCTAAGGAAGGGGACGACTTTCCGCTTCATGATCTACATCGATGAGTCGGAAACCTTGGGAGGCTTGCTGGCTCGTGCAAACAAATACGCCGCTGCTGACGATGACAACAGGGAAGATTGTGAAACCCGCCGGTGCGAGTCCGGGAAGAAGAGGGTTGAAGACCAAGCCGGCGCTTCACACGAAGTTGTTGCCACCTTTGGTAAAGGCGGCCCAAGTATCGGGAAGTGGCAGGACAAAAAGCTGGCAATCAACCGACCAGCCTGACCGCCAATGGTGAAGTACGACGACATCAAGCACAACCCCTGTGTCCATCATCTGAGGTCGGATGGGACGAGCTGCCACACGATCCAGCAATGTCACATTAATCGGGACATCTCCAAGGACCCCAAAGCCGGCAAGTCGAGGAACAAATGCAAATCCAGGAAGGAAGACAAAGAGAAAGAAGACACTGCTTCAGAATCTAATGACACGGCATCCAAAGAAGGAAAAGGCACCAAGTTTCCTAAGCATACTGAAAGTCTCATCGTCAATCCGGCAACAGATTCGTCTCGCAAGGAAAAGGCGGCTTGGCGAGAACTTAATGCTACAGTACATGCAGTTCCTCAGTATTTGGATTGGTCCGACACTCCCATCACATGGGATCGCAGCGATCACCCGGACAGAGTCCCTACAACGCGCACCTACACTTTGGTCGTCAGCCCTATAGTCGACAAATACAAGTTGACAAAGGTGCTCATGGACGGAGGAAGCAGCATCAACATACTCTATGTCGCAACATTGAAAAGGATACGTCTCTCCGAGTCACAACTTAGCCATAGCAATGTGAAGTTTCATGGGATTGTGCCGGGATGACAAGCCTCTTCGATGGGAAGGATCACCCTGAAGGTCACATTTGGCGGCACGGATAATTTCCGGACAGAAGACGTCTCTTTTGAGGTGGTTCCTTTCAGAAGTGCATATAATTCAATCTTTGGACATCCGGCTTTCGCCAAATTCATGGCTCGGCCATGCTACATCTATGGCAAGCTTAATATGCCGGGACCCAATGGGATCATCACAATCATGGAAGACTTCAAGAAGGCAAAGGAGTGTGAAGCTGCCAATGCCGTCCATGCTGAAGAAGAAATCTCAAGGGAAGAATTGGAGGATCTCAAGAAGACAATGAGTCCTAATGAGATGCCGGCAACTGAAAAGCCGTCCTCTAAAGTCGACTCGAGCTTCAAGCGAAAGGATGACACCAAGAAAATCAAGCTCTCAAAAGATGATCCAACAAAGGAGGCCATCATTGGTGCCGGCCTCGACGACAAATAGGAAGGCGAACTTGTTAAGTTTCTCCGTGAGAATCGGGATATCTTCGCTTGGTCACCATCTGATATGCCAGGTGTCCGGAAGAAACTTGCCGAGCACTCCTTAAAAGTCAACAAGGACGCTAAGCCGTTCAAACAAGGTCTCTGACGGCTCGGAACAGAAAAGCGCAAGGCGGTTGGAAAGGAGATCCTAAGGCTCACTACCGCCAAGTTCATCCGTGAAGTTGTCCACACTGATTGGTTGGCAAATCCTGTGCTTGTCCCAAAGAAAAACACCTCCAAGCTACCTATGTGCATTGATTTCACTGGCTTAAACAAAGCCTGTCCTAAAGATTCGTTCGCCTTATCGCGTATCGATCAGGTCATTGATTCAACTACCGGCTCCGAGATGTTGTGTTTTCTGGACGCTTATTCGGGTTACCATCAGATAAATATGAAGGAATCAGATCAAATCAAGACGTCCTTCACCACGCCATATGGCAATTACTGCTATGTCACAATGCCTTTCGGCTTAAAAAACGCCGGTGCTACTTACCAAAGGTGTATGCAGCGGTGTTTAGACAATCAAATTGGCCGTAATGTTCACGTCTATGTCGACGATATTGCGGTCATGTCGAAGAAGCACGGAGACCTCATCGCCGAACTGTCGGAAACCTTTGCAAATCTAAGAGAGTACCAGATGAAGCTTAATCCGGCAAAATGCGTCTTCGGAGTCCCCGTAGGCAAGCTTCTGGGCTTCATTGTTTCTCAAAGAGGAATTGAAGTTAATCCGGAAAAGATAAAGGCGATTTAGAACATCGAGAGGCTGACTTGTCTGAAGGATATACAGCGGCTTACGGGTTACGCCACGGCTCTTAGCCGATTCATTAGCCGGCTTGGTGACAAAACATTGCCCTTGTACAAGCTCCTCAAAAAGTCGGACAATTTTGTTTGGACAGAGGAAGCAGAGGCAGCTTTGGCACAGCTGAAGTATACATTGACACAAGCTCCAATCCTGGCAGCTCCGAAGGAAAGAGAGCCGCTTCTGCTCTACATGTCGGCCACCAATTTCATGATAAGTGCCATCATTGTAGTTGAACGCCTGGAGGAAGGGAAGCAATGGCCGGATCAGCGCCCTGTCTATTTCATTAGCGAGGTGTTCTCAGATTCGAAGCAGCGCTACCCTCACTAACAGAAGTTAGCCTACGGAGTATTTTTTGCCACCAGGAAGCTACGGCATTACTTCCATAATCACACAATCATGGTGGTCAGCAAAGCTCCATTGAAGGATATCATCAACAATGCCGACGCAATGGGCCGAGTCGCCAGATGGGGCATTGAGTTAGCAGCTTTTGACATCCAGTACAAGCCGAGAACCGCCATCAAATCTCAAGTCTTAGCCGACTTTGTTGCAGACTGGACAAAGGCGATGGAGAACACACCTTTGCCAGAGTTGGAAGTTTATGGGTATGATATGAAGAGGAAATAGCAAGCAAATTAGCAAACTATAATGAAAAAGCCTAAAAAGGTGGCCCAGGCCAAAATATCACCTGTCGGGCCGACATAGGCCGAATTCGGATCCCAACTCGAGTGCTCCCCAAACCCGGATGGGCCGGGATAGCCTCACCCAGCCAAACCGACATATATGTGACCCGGGTGGGTCGGGATGGCCTGATCCGGTCGACCGGCATACATGTGACCCGGCGGCCCATCCCGGCGTCCACCCCAGACCGACATCGGCCCACCCAGCGCACCTCCTCCATCCCGGCACGCGCGCCACGCCATCCCGGTCGGGCCGGCAGGCCTCTATCTCGGCGCTCCTCTTCGCCAGCCCAGCTGGGCCGAGACGTCCCCCGCACCGGTACTCCCCGCTAGGCCGAGTTCCATGTCAAGCAAGCATCTCCCGACGGGCTCCCATCCCGCCTCGGCTGGGCCGGCATCTGGCGCCCCTGGCCGGATCAGGCGGCTTCGATGGCAGGCCGGCTTCCAAAGCCCTTGTACGGATCACTGGGAGGTGGCTACGAGCGTTCCCTAGCTGGATCGTGGTTGTGAAGAGGAGGCCGGCATGCACGTTCCAAAGCCCCGGGTCAACTCCACCGGCATCTGCCAGACCGGATCGTCACCCCAGGTGAGAGGCCAACGTCCAGCATTACCTCGACCGGGTCGCTGCATGCTAACATTTCCCGCGTTGGCCTCCCGGCCGGCATCTCCAAACTATAGTCCAGAACGAAACAAGCAGCAAACCAGCATACATCCTTAACAAATATCAGCGCCAGCTACTTACCAGGAGATAAGGTCAAAGGACGAGTACAGGCCACCCATACCCAGCGTGGCTACAGCGCACACCATGACGCCTCAACAGTGTGGACAAGACCCCAGTAGTCAATTCCAGCAATATTGTTGTATAGTGTCCTGTACAGTGTTTCTTGTCCCCTGGGCTGCCTATATAAGGAGCACCAGGGGAAACACTCAAGGGAGGGGCGGGCACGGCCGACGGACACTCTTTCTAACTTAGCTCACGTACGAGCTCCCGTCTAGCTTAGCTCCTAGTACTAGTACCAGTACCATTTTTCCAGTTCATAGCTTTAGCTCTTATGGGCTTAGACATACAGCTCAAGGAGCACCTGTGTAGCTCTCATATGCAGCCCATATACAGTCAGACAAGCAGGAGTAGGGGTTTTACCTCCTCATGAGGGCCCTGAACCTGGGTAGATCGTGTGTGTTTATGTGTGTTCTTTGTGCGTATTCCTACGCATAATTCCTCCCCGAATCCTCTAGCGTCCATCGGCCCCAAACTTAAGCCTACCCCAGGCATCTGTCTGTTCACCACGAGGACAGGATTCTCAGTACTGGATAATGCATTTTGATAGCTCAAAGATGAAGGAGGGCTCGAGGGCTGGAATAGTGCTGAAATCGCCTAAGGGTGACAAGCTCAGTTATGTCCTCCGAATCCACTTCAGCACTACCAACAACGTAGCAGAGTATGAGGCACTCCTCCATGGCCCTCATATGGCTAAGGAGTTGGGAGTGAAATGCATCCTCTGCAATGGCGACTCGGATCTTGTTGTAGAACAGCTTGACGGATGCTGCGACATGAAAAGTCCCACAATGGCGGAGTACAGGCAAACAGTCGACGAATTCGGCAGATGTTTTTGCCGGTTTAGAAGTCCGGCATATCTCCTGAGACGACAATGAAACTGCGGACGCCTTAGCCAGGATAGGTTACAGGAAGAAGGAGGTACCTCCAAACGTATTTCTCCATCATCTACATAAGCCGTACATCAAAGGCGGTGACGAAGACTACCCCTTGTCGGCAGAATCAGTTCATGTATGCTTGGTAACTCCAGATTGGACCACGCCATACATTGATTTTCTGATGAACAAAAAACTGCCGAAGGACGATGAAGTGTTGAGCCGCCAAATTGAGCGCCGAGCAAAGGCGTACACAATCATTAATGGACAATTTTACAAGCGGAGCACATCCGGCATCTTCCAAAGATGCGTCTATCCAGAATAAGGGCGGCAAATCCTTGAGGAAATCCACTCCGGCGAGTGTGGGCATCATGTGGCGGCAAAGGCGTTGGTCGCTAAGGCCTTTCGGCACGGTTTCTTCTAGCTATCGGCTAAGGAGGATGCTATCAACATCATCAAAACTTATGAAGGATGTCAGCGCTACGCAAAGCAGGCTCACTTGCCAGCACAGGAGCTCCGGACGATCCCTATAACTTGGCCGTTCGCGGTCTGGGGGCTCAACATGGTGGGACCTTTCAAGACTGCAAGGGGGGGCTTAACTCATCTGCTGGTGGCGGTCAACAAATTCACAAAGTGGGTGGAGGCAAAGCCCATCAAGAAACTCGACGGAGCTACAGCTACAAAGTTCATCGTCGAGATAACAACCCAGTTCGGCATACCGCATAGCATCATCACTGATAATGGCACAAATTTTGCCGTCGGTGAGCTATCGAAGTTTTGCAGCCGATCAAAAATCCGGCTCGACATGGCATCGTTGGCACATCCGCAGTCCAATGGACAGGTAGAGCGCATTAACGGCATTATTCTGTAGGGTATTAAGCCGAGGCTTGAAACCCCATTGCATCGAGCAGCCGGCGCTTGGGTTGATGAATTGCTGGCAGTCTTATGGAGTATTCGTACTACCACGAACAGATCGACTGGCTTCACCCCTTTCTTCCTTGTTTATGGAGCAGAAGCAGTACTGCCAACCGACATGATCCACGATTCGCCTCGAGTCGCAGCCTACGTCGAAGAAGACGCAGAAGAAGCACGTCAAGACGACTTAGATATCCTCGAAGAAGAAAGAGAGCTAGCTCTCCAACGATCTGCCATCTATCAGCAAGATCTACGTCGCTACCAGAGCCGTAGAGTGCGGAATCGATCTTTTCGAGAAGGCGACTTAGTGCTTCGGCTTGTACAAAACCGGCAGCACAAGTTATCCCCTCCATGGGAAGGACCTTTCGTTATCAGCAAAGCTCTGAAAAACGGGTCATACTATCTCCTCGACTTAAGGGATTCAAAGAAAGATCCTAGGAAGAAAGGTCACAATAGGAAAAGGCATGTAGATGACGACTTAGATGAGACGAAACGTCCGTCGAATATCGCTCAGCTACGTCCCTTTTACACTTAGCAAATTCTATTGTAACCATGTCAATGTGATCATGAAATAAAAATTGGTTTCTCTCATGTGAAATTCGAGAATCTGTACCATCCTTTATTTCCCAATGATCTTATTGTTATTTTCTGTTTACCCGAAATTGCCTGTGTTGCTTGTTGGTAAACTATCTTTCATGTTGAATCCGCCTTAAGGTGGTGAAAAACAATGTTTTGCCAAAAAATTATGTTTTTTCTGATAGCTTTTTGCGCCGGGTTGCTTCAAAGCGTTTCGGCACCGAAAGGCGGCACTTGTTCTGGGTCTAAACAGATTGGTCCTATGTACCCTGTTATTCAGCAAGTTTACGTCGTAATAGGTTTGCCGGCGCTTAAAGGCTAAGGTGTCAAGGCCAGAATAGACTGATGGCATAAAAATTGCAAGTTTGCAACTAAAAAAGCTGACTTACGTACAACAAAAGACTAAGTTGTTTATATAGACATGCATAATGTTTGGATGGCTTTACATCAAATGTTACATTTTTAGGGATGGCCGGCTCAAGGAGCAAATTCGGCTCATGCAAACTTGTTCGCCTCTTCGCCGTCGTCATCGGACTGGACGAGAGTCGGCGGGCACGACACCTCCTTGAAAATGGTGGTGAGGGAGACCATCTTGGCAACCTTGCTGGCATAACCGGAGATGGAGTGCAGGATCTTCTTCCGGTCTTTCTCGTCCAGTGGAGTGCCATCCTCTTTCGCAAGAGGAAAGCCGGCCGCGACGCGCCAAGCCTCTGCTTCCTGATAGTGTGCCATCATTAGGCCCAGTGCTGTTTTTGCGCCTCCTCTTGCACTGGAGCGAAGCCGTTCATCAAATGACGAAGTTGCTTCATCCAGTTCAGCCGGCAGGCTCGAAAGATCCGTCAGTGGCTCGGGGTTGCAGGGAAAGAATTTCTTGACAAACTTCTTTCCCGAATAAAGAATCTTCGGGAGGAGTTCCCCTACCTCCAAAATCCGGTCAAGCCGGTTCTCCGCTGACAGCTCATGGCCATAACCCGCCGGAGCTGGAAAAGCGAAGTTCAATTATAAAATGGCTAAGACAGAAAGCAATGAGTGTGGGTTTTTAAGCGAAACTTACTCAGAAGCTGGTCGTCTATAGCCACCGACTCATCGAGTCATTTGTCAAGCCGATCCTGGACTTCATGGAGCGCATCCTTGTGCTTCCGCTTCTTTGTTTCCAGGTCTTGTTCGGCTTTGGCAAGGCTCTTCTTGGCTGTCTCTAGCTCCGCCGTCATTGAATGATTAAGCTTATTCAGCTCAATGTTTTTGTCGCAGAGCCCGTCGAGGCTGCCTGCGCTCTCGGCAAACTCCTTGGACTTGATGATGGCGTCTACAAGACAAATTGTCAGTAGTATAAAGAGAAGCCTGTTATAAAAAGTTAAGGTTTCGGCATTCATACCTTGGTACGCGACGCGGTCCGCATCAAAGCCGGCAATGATGGCGTCCTTGTTTGCCAGCTCAGTCCTTAGCCGACGCATCTCCTGATTTTGCACACCCAAAAAGTTGATGGTTTCAGCACCAATATTGCGATGGATCTGCGAAGGAGGTGCTAAAAGCCTAAAGCTATATTGATGAGCAAGACTAGCTACAGGATGAAATTTGATCGCTAGGGGGCTAAGCATATGCATACGCATTAACTCGGACCACTATGTCTGCTAGTTTGTAAAACTTAACCCGGCATAGTGCTCGAGGGCTACTGGGGAAGTTATTTACCTGGTAATGCTCGCAGAGAAGGGTCAAGCCGGCCTCAAAGCTTTCAGCAAAGTAGTTCTGCTGATCTTCAAAGATTTCTATGACATCAAAGGTGTCATAGGCTTTGGTCCCGTCTGGCTCATCGTCCCGGACGGTTGTTCCTTTCTTTCGGGGCAGCCGAGGAGCACGCATGAATTGGCTCATGAACTCCGGCTTGATGCGCCCCTCGTCATCGAAAGCCTCCGCCTTAATCGGAGGAAAAATTGGGGCATCATTAGCCGGAGCTTCAGCCCTTGGTGGAGAGGAAGGTTCTGTTCCCTTCCCCGTCATCTCCGTCCATTGGGTGGGAGGTATAATCCCGCCTCTCCCGAGAGTCGGACCTGCCACCATGGCACGAGTGGAGTTCTCCTCCACTAGTGTCGGCTTTGAAGCCGAAAGAGTGCTGGGAGGGATAGCGGGAGAGGCCTTCTTCCACGTGGCACACACCTTTTGTTTCAAAGGTGCGCCCTTCTTTATCCTGCAAAGACAAAGAAATAAGAATAGAAAATTCGGCAATACAGCAGAGCAAAGAAGAGATGTTTTAGCCGACTTACTTCTTGCTGGGGATGTTAAGCCCAGCAAGGACGTCATCATCTTCGAATGACTTGGCGCCAATCGTGAGTGATTGGCTCTTCCTCTTCCGGCTCTCTACAGAAGCCGAAGAAATGGAGATGGGCCGCTTGGCCTCCTTGCTGGACGAGGACGTGCCAGCGGGACGAGCGGCGGAGACTCCGGGAATCTGGCATATTACATGTTAGTCCATTAAAGGCAAAGCCGAATCCCTGAAAGAATTGAACTTTGGTCTGAGAAAGTACCTTTGGAGGAGGGTTGGCCGCCGTATACATTGGCAGCGATTCTTCGTATTGCCGACCTTCGTTAGGCCGGACTTTGATGAGCTTGTTGAAGCGAGCCTCAAAGAGGTCTTGCTCCAGGTCCTTCTCACTGATCCGCATGGGATCAGAGTTGTCCGTGTACTCGCAAAAGAGGCGAGCACGATGTTGGAGGGGCTGGATCCGTCTCTTCATCCAGCAAATTATCATGTCCTCCCGAGTTAGGGGTGGAGAGCCGGAGGTCAACTCCGTGATCCTTGGCTTAATGGCGGCAAGGTCAGCCGGCATCTTCGCGGCCGGCTTCTTCTTCCATGAGGGCAGGGGCGTGCCGGCCCTATCTTCAAAGGTGGTGAGTCCTTGCAGCCTATTTGGAGGCGCCACGTCGTTGCAATAGAAGAAGGTGGACGCCCACCCCTTTGCCAAATCCACGATCGGCACCTGAGGGTACCAGTCTATATCCCGGCGAGAGTTGAAGCTGATGGAGCCGGCAACCAACAGTTCTTTGTTGACTGTCTGCCTCTTGACTCCGAAGCAATACTGGAAAAAGTCTAACCTAGGAGCTAATCCTAAGTAGCCTTCAAACAATGCTACGAAGCCTGATATATACAGGAGGCTATTGGGGGTGATGTTATGAAGCTGGAGACCATAATGGTCCAAAATCTCAATTAGAAATGCCGAGGGTGGCAAAGATAACCCCCTGGCAATGTGGGAAGAGAGAAGTACCCGCTCATCCTTGATGGGGCTCGGAGCCGGGTCGCCGAAGGCGGATTGCCAAGACAGTGCAGACTCGGAAGATAGAGGGATGGCTCCGTCAGCCGTCATTCCCATCAGTTCGCCATCATCCACACCTGAGCAAGCCTAGTTGTGGGTAGGGTTGCTGGCGGCGCCTTGATTGTCACCGGCTTCCTCCTCATCTTCTTCCACGGTGGCCCGCGCTTCCTCAGCCACATCGGCGGTGGTTGCAGAAGCCGAGGCTACGGAGGCAGCAGCTTCAGCAGCGGATTTGGCAAGGGCAACCTCATCGCGTATAGAGGTTGCGACGGAGGAGGAGTCCTCCAAAGCAGAGGAAGAGGCCAAGGGAGCGGCGGAAGGCGCGGAGCTGGCGGCGGCGGTGGCGGAAACCGAACCTCCCATCGGCGGTGCTGTGTTGAGAGGTGTCGCGTCAATGATGGGGGAGCTCGGAGCACTGGACGCCATGGAACTCGAGAGTGCAGTGGAAGAGTTGGAGCTCGGGGGAGATGAGATCTAGAGGAGAAGTGCGCTAGGGTTGCAAATGGTGCGGAGGCCGTGACGAAGATGAGGCAGCCCGCTTTTATAGCGGAAGTGCCGAGATTCGTGCAATGGTCTAGAGCGAGATTTCCTCCATGCGTCATGGGATCGAGCCGTTGTGAGGAAGTTCCTTCCCTCCGACGCCTCAGTTTCAACGCGGAAAAAACGGAAACTAGCCCCGCATTCAAATATGCCGCTCCACTCACTCTGCCGGGTCTGACGAACCCGTCAAATCGCCCGACACGTGTCAATACGCACTCGATTGTTTTTCCGACATGATAAGCCGGCACACCGAAGTCGACAAAGCTGTTCGGCATGACTACAAGTTTTTGGAATGCTACAAGTCTAACAACGGATGAAGAATTTCTCGGGCAATACATTGCCAACGGATTGAAGCCAACCACTGAAGTACTTAAAGCTTTTCGGGGGCTACTGTTGGGGATATGTGTAACAGCCCCAGTTTGGTACTGTAAAATATGAACCAAATTTTCACTTTTGCATTGCACTTGCATCATGGCATACATATTTAAATTTGCAAAAGTTAAATAAAGCAACACTTGTAAATTATTAAAAAGGAAGCAAAACCCTTCCCAAACTTCCAAACCAAATGCATTGCTCAAATTGGCAAAACAAATTATTCTTGAGTTTCCAATTTGTCTAGGAAGTTCCAATAATACATTTTATAAATATTTGTCAAAGGCAAATTCTTGGCAAGCAAAGTAATAAAATTTGGAATTCAAAATTCGTTCAAATCATTTCAAATTTTGAAACCAAGTGAAACTATTCAAAAATTCAAAATAAAAATATGGGGAGCTTCCTTATCTTATTGTGAACCTCCCTAAATTTTTCTATAATTTTTGGGCTTGTGTAAATGCCCCAATTATTTAGCCAAAGGCTGCTGGACGAAATTGCAACTAAACTTTATTTGAGCCAGGGGGTTATGCGCAAAACCATCGTCTTCCTCCTGTAGCGACCGAACCGTGCCCGACATCGCTGTCGCTCCCGTGCGTCCCCACCGCACCATCACTGGCGCCATGCCGTCGAGCTCCCTTTGGTGGATAAGAACCCCACTGCTGCCCTAGCTCTCTCCCCTCACTTATTTTCCCTCACCTGCTCCCTCTCCCTCCCTCTCTCTCTCGGTGTGTGCCGCCATGGCCGAAACTAGCCGTGCCCACCGTCGAATCGCCGTCGACTGAGACCACCCGGAGTAGATCGAAGGCCGTCATTCGATCCGCCTCGTCGTCCTCGTCCTCCCCGTCCAAGGAATCGTCGCAGGAGGCCCGGACTCGCCGCCGCCATCTATTTCTTCGTTGCCTCCTCTGCCTCCGACCACCGGCATTCGAGCTCGGGATCGTCGCCGTCCAAGATTCTTGCCCCTCTCCGGCCTGCTGCTCACGCTCAGGGTGATCTTGCGCTTCTCCTGGATCTCCTCTCCTCTCTTCCCTCGCTAGTTCGCCGTGCCACCGTAGCTCGCCTTAGACCCGCCACCGGTCGCCGTCGCTCTCGTCGTTCAGGCGAACAATAGCTAGCGGCGCCGCCCCCGTTTAGCTCCCCGTGCAACCGCGCGTCGAACGCGTCTAGTCGCTCGTCCCCACACGCCCTCCTTCGCCGGAACCGTGCGCGTCGTCGCCAGTGGTCACCGCGCGCGCGCTGGTCGTGGCCTCAGCCCAGTCAAAATGCTTCGTCGGTACTACCGGGCTGTTGGCCAGAAGTACCGACCGTGAGTTGTTTTGGTACTGTATACCTTCTGTTAATTTCCGGAAGTAGCTCGGAAGTTTTTCCAGAAGTACCGACTTGTCCAGTACTACCGGGCAGTTAGCCGGAAGTACCGACCGTAAGTTGTTTCAGTACTGGATACCTTCTATTAATTTTCGAAAGTAGCTCCGGAAGTACCGACTGTCCGGTACTACCGGGCCATTTTCCGGTAGTACCGACTCAACAAATTAATACCTGAGAAAATCATAACTTAATAAATATTGATTCAAATTTTGTAAATTATATACCAAAATGATCAGCAAGTCAAAGGCTATCTAGTTATGATAATTTCACAGCATGACGACAACTTTTCCTTAGATGTCATTCTCGAAATGGTTAAAAGAATTAAATTTGAATAACCGTTTAATTCACCATTTCTTCATCATTATTCGGAAAATTGCAAACAAGGTTCCAAAATTATAAGGAGAACAATACCTATCTATTCATGTCATTTTCATGCATATTTAAACAACATTATTATACTGTAATAGTTCATAAGCAATGTGGTCATTAAATTAAACATGGGGTTGTTCCAAATTATTGCACCAATTATTTTGGCACTCCATTTAAATTGTTAGCTAAATTAAATGATGATATTAGTGCATAAACTTGACATGTCATCATGATTGTGCATTGCACCTTTTGTGTTCGTGTTATTTATTTGTTCTCCTGTTATTGTTTCTGCAACGGTAGATTCAGGAGTCGAGGTTCCACCACAATACCCCGACGATCCGTGCTATCAGCCCCATCAGCAAGGCAAGAGATAACCTAATCTTTTGTGCATATCTCATCCTATTTTTTTACACAAGTATTTTCTCCACCATAATATTGCATTCGATTCCAATGTCAATTTTGGTCGATGGTTAGAGTATCCTATTAATTGCATAGTTCCCTACACATTTACACGTTTCCCTCTTATTATCCATAGGTTTGATGTGTTGGCCTGAGTTACTTAATATTTGCAGAATTTATGCTTAGCTGTGCTTAGCCATGCTTAGTCAAATGCTTAGTCGTCCGGGGATTATTTCCATGATTGTAAAATAGATGGAATGTTTGGACGAGGTGGAAACTTGTGGCACTTAATTAAAATGCTTAAAGGCTTGGATGAGTTGCCACTGGGTTGGTGATGTTTTGCCTCATTCTTGCCGCCTAGGTGTGAGATCTTTACCTCTTGAACCAAGACTAAGCGTGCTTCCATCGGTGGGACATATGGAATCCTTAGTAACTGAATAATCCTCTAGTTTGAGCTTTCCATTTGCGTGTGAGTTGGATTGTGGAAAAAGGCTTGATGAGGATGGTGGTGTTTAGGATGTGGCCGCGGGGCAGGGTGTTGAAATAGGCACTGAGCCTGTCTTTCCGCACACTGATGATCCTTGGGTTAGCCTCATGCAAGGTAAAGGTTTAACCGCGCCCACTCTGCCGGCTTTCCCCGGAAGAGAGCTAAATAGGCGAGCCGGACGGTACCGATGGTTAAAAATAGTACACCCTGCAGGGTTTAATCTTTTCGAAAAGCCACGTCCACGGTTATGGACGACTTGGGAACGGATGATAAGACCATAAATAACATGAACTTAAATAAAATTTGGCAACATGTGTTAAAAGGTTCATTTCCTCGAGGGTGATTCGAAGGGATGCCTTGGTGGAGATGAGTGGTGGATTCTGGATACTGTTGGTTCAATGTGAACTAACGAATGAAAATTTACTATCTTATACCCTTGTGAAAAACCTTCTGAGTAGTCGATGCCATGAGTCATGTCTTTAAAAGGAAAACTAATTTTATGCAAAACAACTACTATACAGCATTGAAGCCAATCATCATTGGGCCTATATCGCCCTAGTAATCTTGCAAGTACGTCGTACGTAGCCTTGCTTTGTTGATTATTATTTGTTTCAGAGGAGGACGTCACTGAACAGGAAGGTGGGTTCTTTGTTGACATCGACGAGTAGTCTGGGGTTCCCAGGTGGCAGCTTGGGATGTCACAGAACAGGCTGTCTAGGTTTTGTTATTGTAGGCCTCTTAGGCCATAATTTGGATCTTGTTGTTTAGACAACTAAATTTGCTTCCGCTTGATGTAATGTTGGGTCGGTGACCTCTGATGTGTAATTTGCTATCTTCCTCTTTATATGAGTTGAACTATGATCTCTTCGTGTCGTAGAGTCTGTGATGTGCCAGATGTTCCGTAGTCTTGATCTCTCTATTATGCATTGATAGCTATGCCAGTGATCATGGCATGATCGAAGTGTTGCGTTGCCGATGATCCATTCCGAGCACGTCTGCCAAAGGTTTTGGCCTCGGAGTGGTAACCCCAGTAACCTTCGATTGTGTAGCATGGCCTGTGGGTTACATAGTATCTCTGTATAATTCCGGGGTCGGGGCGCTACAATATGCCGAATAGGAACCACCACAGAAGTGACAAAAGCCAACGTACCAGGGTGGCCCATAGAGGTGGTAAGCCGGAATCCGGCTTACCGGGTGGCCCAGTACGATGAAGCACGGGAGGCCCATCCGGCTAAGGGAAGGTTCCAGAAGGCGGCCTGCATTCTGGATGTCTTAGCCCTCAAGGCAAGGCCCAAGCCGGATTGGAGTATTACTCTGTAACTTAGTCTGTTAGGTTGCTTCCTGTAAGCCCTAGGTCCGGATGCCTTTATAAGCCGGCCTACGGGATGGCTTAGGGCAAGAGAAGACACAACCTCATAGATGCTTTAACTTTCGCTGTAATCGGCTCATATTGCCTTATAGTGAATAATAGCAGCACGTAGGGTTTCGCCACCGTTGCGAGATCCGAAGCTGGGTAAACTCGTGCTCATCCCGTCATCGGAATTGCCTACATCTCCTATACCCACCTCTCCACCTAGCTCGATGGTACCCCTATCGCGGCTAGATTCGACAATACCACGACAATGGGTGGGGGTAATAAGTTATGTGCATATTACAATCCTAGGAAATGTGAACATTTGAGGTTGTGCCACTTGGAGTTGATATTGCAAATTATCTTATTCCTATGTGGCATGTTTGCTCGAACAAGTTCTAATTTTCATTTTGGCTATCCTTTGGCTATTGTTTGTGTGAGTTTGCTTGGTGTGGTTTTTCTCTAATATGCATTTCTATATATTATTTGAGAAACCATTTGTTCCATATTATTCTAACCATGGCCTTGCCGGTTGGTTTGAATAGTTGAAACTACCAACAAACTTTATTAAAATATGGTGTTTATTTCTTATCTCTTGCCATATGCTTTATCTTGTGAGTATGACCTTGGATATCTCTACTCACCAGGAAAGTATTTCCTTATACTTATTTTCCTTGGACAATTGATATTCACACTTGTGGTAGAATAATTTTGTTCATCTTCACATTGGTTCTTGCGTTGAATTGCCTTATTTATTGCTAAGTGTTTTGTTTTTACTCCCATTGCCTTCCTTGCCTCTCGCATGGATCCTAATTTTCAATTGGTAGTGTTTAGTGTTGTAAATAAAATATGGAGAGTAATGATCCCTTGTGCGTGCATTTTGTATTCAAATTCAAATATCAAAGATAATGCATGAATCTTGGGGAACATTCCTTTTTATTTAGAACACTATCCTATCTATCAATATTTGATCATTTCAATTGGCACTTGATTTCTATCTTATGTGTTTATGGAATACAAACCTTTTTCCTTGATGTTTTGTTCCATCATAAAAGTGTAGAGAGTGCTTGGTTTATTTGTCGTAACCTTGCTCTCCCTTGGGAGTTTGTTTTCTCATGTCTTGATTTATGATGTATCTTCTTGAATGAGAAATGCCATTTGGGCATGTATCCTATATTTATCTTCTTTGCCTTTTCGGCTTTGCTTTGGTACCATCAATTGGTATCACTTGGAATTTGATATCTCCTCCATAGATATTTGTTTCAATTGATACTTATTGTGGGAGTTTTGATACCTTATTTTTTTATTTTACTTTACTTGATTTCGGTCAAGTATTATCCTCTTCTTGGCATCTTTTCTCCTAGTTGGTATCTTATTTTCAATTGGTGTCTTATCGATCATGTGTTGTTTTGATTCGATTCCTATTGATATCACACTTCATGTGTTGATGTGTTTTGGATTGAATCATATGTTGATTTGATTTTTCCTCAATCATGTGTTGATTTGGATTTTGATATAATTTGGACAACCTTTTTGTGTCACACTTTGGTGTGCCCTCTTCTTGGTTTACTTGGTGTTATTGTCCAAATTGTATCTTGTTTGGTTCTTGAAAGTCTTTGCATGCACGGTTACTAATTTATTTTATTATAGCATGCTTATCTTTCTTGATCCAATATATAGGGTATACTCCACCGAATCCTAACTTGGCTAAGATGTGCATGAAATTCAATTTCATATCTATATGCACATATTTATGTGGAGTATGTCCTATGTATTGTAGTTCATCTAACTACTATGGGACCCAATAAGTTTGGAAACCATGTTGTACTTAAATTTTGTTTTAGATACAATGGAGATGCATTGGATGCTTGCCTCATTCATAAGGAAGGTGTTCTCACCATGTGAATATTGGAGTCAAGCTTTGATGATAAATAAACTCCCATCTTCTTCATTGTCAATGTATCTCGGTAACAAGTATCTATCCCATGCATATCTTTCTAGTATTCAACCTTGTGTAGGTTGCCTCTTGGCATGAAAGCTTTTATGAGCAACTGTTGTAGTTTTGGCTTATTTCCTTCACTTGGTATATCTTGGTGATATTTTTGATGAAATTGCAAAAACCTTTTCTTCAATTGGTATTCCTTATTTGTGATACTTGTTGCCTATCTCAAAGCATCTCCATTATCTCTTGTTCCCTTAGTGATATGTGTGATGTCTTTGATGTGTTTGAAGTTCATCTATATACAAATAAGATAAATTTG
The DNA here is from genome assembly GCA_012064385.1 of Puccinellia tenuiflora. Classification (NCBI taxonomy): domain Eukaryota; kingdom Viridiplantae; phylum Streptophyta; class Magnoliopsida; order Poales; family Poaceae; genus Puccinellia; species Puccinellia tenuiflora. The sequence goes on along the minus strand of QRDG01000451.1, from coordinate 670,326 downwards.
AGCTATGTGCTATGCTTTTAAGCAATAATCTTACTTGTGTATATATGACTTCCTTTTGGATACCTTGGTCTCTCCTTCATCGACCATTTCATATGTGCAAGTTTCTTTGTGGATGTATATCATCAACGATTTGTCTACTTAGAAACCTATACATATGAGAGAGGTCACCTTTTATTTGGTATCCTATTTCTTTTGAGCTACCTTGATTTGTATCTATAATTCTTTGGTGGCTCCAAATTTGCTTCATGGGTGTGTATCTTAATTTTATTTGCATCTTTGCACACTCATGTATTTCTTGAGGATCTTTTACCTCATGCTTACCATGGTGAGTATGTTGATTCTTATTTGCTAGGTGCTTTCACAAGCTTTTGGCTTTTTCAATTGGTTTCATTTTCCAATTGGTATCCTTAAGCTTGTGAACATCTCTTCTTTCTAAAGATCTTCTTTCATCTTGGTTGGGCCTATCTTATGATTGAATCTTTGAAAATTGGTATCTCCTTATGGCTGAACCACATCTTTGGTGCAAGTGCATTGTTTTGCTTTAGTTTTTACACCCTTGCACTTGTTGAGTGTTCTAGATGATTTTGGGGAAGTGAGGATTCCATATTTCTGCACTCCTCAATAGTGCATGAACATTGGAGAGATTCTCTATTTTTATTTAGAACTCTCGTTTTGGATCTTTTCGATTACCTATCTCCTTTGTGGAGATGTTTAGAATGACTTCATCCTTTTGCAATCTTTGGATCCCCAATATAGTTTGATTTCCTCTAATTATTCTTCAATGGATATATGCATTTGATTCCACTCACATCTTGAGAAATGCACACCTTTTTGAGGAACTCATATTATATTGGCCTTCTAAATTTTTCTTCCCATTTCGGCAATCGATGCCAATGGGGGAGAAGTTTTGAGGGTTTAAGGGAATTTGGGTCTTATGCTTTTGTTGCACTTGCCTTTATTGCACTTGCATCCTTGCTTGTTTTTCTTGCAAGGATGCTCTATTCTTTATATAAACCCTCTTAAAAAGGGATTATCATCAATTACCAAAATGGAGGAGATTGAAAGTGCATGGTTGCCCCATGTGTGGTTTTTATAATTAATGACAATCTCTATGGACTAATGTTTGTATTGAGCCCCATATAGGTTGTGTCCATATGCATTGCTTGATCTCCATTTGTTGGAGTCAAGGCTAAGGGAAGAAGATTATATGTTGATCAAGGCTAAGTGCGGGTTGATCAACACTTGAGTCCAAGTGAAGATATGCTGACGAGTGCTTCCCCCATATTGGTGTATGGGGGAGCAACATGTGAGTCTTCACCAAGCGAAGCGCAATCAAGAAAGGTGGTTCGTCTTGAGGAGATGAAGATCGTCTTGATCGACTTTAAGTGGATTATGTACAAGGCAAAGATATGATCTTGATAGGCTTTCTATATTACCAGTCTCATGATGCTAGTTGAGAGACCGGGTTATAGGATAGATAGCCGTACTATCAAGAGAGGCTCTCGACCGAGTATATTGATCGTATCATTCGTGTAGAGCTCAAATCTTTGCATCCTTGCAATCATATTTATTGGTTCCTATTTGGATCTTATCATGGTGTGATCTTGGTGCTTTTCGTGCTCGTCATGACAAGACCAAGTTCATCAAAAACGGATTTTATATGCACAGCTTGTTGCGTTTTTTTGTTGGAGGTTTTTCCGGCGTGTCCTTGTTAGAGAGGTCAAACTCTCTCCTTGTGACCTCCTCCTCACATGATGTACAATGATGTTTCTCTGCATGATCTTGTAGAGCTTTTCGTTGCGAGTCCAACGAGCCCAAGATCATCGAAAACGGAGTCCGGATGTGAAATATATGTCCGTTTTCGTTTGGTTGTTTCTGCAGTTTTTCTCTGGGCCGGAAGTTCCGGTCCTTAGGCCGGAAATTCCGGCCCTCCGGATGTTTCCGCTAGAATTTCCAGACCAAAGTTCCGGACTATGTCTAGAGAGCTTCCCAGGGCGTCCGGGTCGCTCCGGGGCGTCCGGAAATTCCGGGGTAAACCCCGAAAGTTCCGGCCCGCGCAGGAAAAACTGCACATAATGGTTGGATTTGGTGGGGACCTATTTAAGGGGTCTTCTTCCCCAATGGTTTCCAAGTTTTGGAGCTTCTCTCACTCCTCCATTGTTGACCTCCAAAGCTTTGATTTCTCTCAATCCCTCCAATGATTCTTGCCCAAATTTAGGGAAGGAGAGAGGAGATCTAGATCTACAACTCCACCAATTACTTTCTCCTCTTTGTGAGGGGAAACCTTTGGATCTAGAGCTTGGGATTCATTTGTTGAGTTCTTCTTAGTTCTTCATCTCTTCCCCCCCCCCCCCCCCACAAGCATTAGTTGCTTTTGGTGGGATTTGAGAGTGAATGATTTGAGCACTTGTGCTCTTGCCATTACATTTGGTGCATCAGTTTGTGCTCCTCACGGTGATACATGGGATTGAAGTTCGAGAATCTTGTTACTCTTGGGTGCATTGTGTTCCCAAAGATCTTGTGCCTTTTGGGTGCATTGTGTACCCTAGACGGTTGGTGGTGCCGCGAAGACTTCGAGTTGTGAAGCTTCGGGCAAGATTTGGGAGCCCCTGATTGAGTTGTGGGTGTGTTCCCCAAGATCGTTGTAAAGGCTCCGGATTCCGCCTTGAAGGATTTTGATAGTGGAAGGTGAACCTAACCCTTGGGGTGAGCTTCATCGGAGAATAGGGTGAGGCCTTTTGTGGCGTCTTGAGTAGGCCTCTTGTGGCGAGCTCACACCCCTCCAACGAGACGTACTCCCTTAACAAGGAGGAACTCGGGAATACATCCTCGTCTCTACGTGACTCGGTTATTTCTATACCCGAGCTCTTTACTTATGCAATTTACATTATGATAGCCTTCGTGCTTGAAGTTTTATATCTTGCTATCACCTTGTTGTTTATCTTGCTTAGCATAAGTTGTTGGTGCACATAGGTGAGCCTAGTTTATTTAGGTTGTTGGCTTGTTAATTTAAACACCTAGTTTTATTCCGCAATTGTCAAGTCTTAAACCATAAAAGTTTTAATCTCCTATTCACCCCCTCTAGGCAACATCGTTTGTCCTTTCAAATGAGTCAAGAGATGCTGAGGACCTGGGGGCTGGAGAGCCTTTTATAGGCCTTTCACTCCCCACTTGCCCCTCGGCGGTACGACTGGTGCAGTAATCAGGGCGCGTTTTGCAAAAAACCCGTTCTCATTCACACCAATTCAACCCGAAGGCCAAGCGACAACTAGGATACACGTGATTCTTCATCTCAAGAGCAATAAAAGGACCTACTTTTTACAAGGAAAGGTTGGCTCCTACACAAGCGGGGAGCACCGCCGCCCAACGGAAGGCGCTACTTCCAGAAGTACGTCGATGAGGCCGCCAAGAAGGAGGTCACGGACATCTTCAGGTCCGCTGCCTCGGCGCCGTCCCACACGTCCTCAGGAAGGCGGGCTCCTCTCGACCTTGACGTGGACGGATTCTTCTTCATCTTCATCCTCGTCCTCGTCATTGTAGCAGATGCTACGGCTGCTGTTGTCGCTCTCCACGCAGCAGTCCACGCGTCCTCCCTCGACACGGAAGATCTTCACGGAGAGCGCCTCGTCTCCATTATACTCGAACGCCAAGTACTGCCCCCGGGTTAGCTGACGGGAGCGAGCAAACGCCTTCCATCCCCGGCCCAGGAGCATGGAGTCGTCGACGGTGTACTCCACTTTGACCCAGGAGGGGCCGTTGGGACAGCCGTCCACCTGCAGCTAGTTGCCAGTGGGCCGGTCGTCGTCCGTGTCCACCGCCGCCGCGAAGGAGTCCGGCAGATGGAGCCGGCTGCGCAACCTGCTGTCCAGATCTACGACGAACTCAAACGGAGGGAAGCCGGAGTGGGTCATACTCCGAGGGGGACGGTCTGGAGAGCCTCCATCCCCACGACCTCCGCGACCACGGCTTCCACGACCACGACCGCGGCCGCCGCCGCGACCGCGCCCCGCTCGACCTTGGAAGGCAGCCCTCCCACGGCTGCTGGTGGCCACCTCCGCCACCGCTGAGGAAGAACGGGAGCGTCTAGCTCCTCTCCTGGCTCTCGCCATCAACACGCTCGGCTCTGCAGAGGGGTGGAGCTGGAAGAAGAATGAAGACGATTGAAGATTCGGGAAGGGCACCCCCGCCTTTAAGAAGGCTCGGTTGCGCCTTCAACGACCGTCGCCTCGCCTTCTCCGTTTCCGAGAATCGAGGAGGCAGGTGCATTTATTCCCCCAAGTTGATAACTCAAAGCATCCACTCCTTGACAGATGGGACAGGACAGTCAAGGCAAGACGTCGGGGACCCACTTTGACTTTTTTGGTCATAGCCCCGGTAGCAGAACATTTATCAATTGAATATTTATCAAGTTATGAATTTTCTAAATTTCATTTATATTCTGCCATTTCTAAAATTCTATAGAAGGCTACTGATGTGTAGACTACAACCCAATTGGATTTAATTCAAATTAAGTTATTAAACTTCCTGTATAAATGTTTTAACCCAGAAAGTCAATATTCTAGTTTTTGCTACAACTCAAGTTAATTTTATTCAAAATTTAAATCCTCTTAGGGATAACTAGTATTGCTTAAATGTGAGCTGACAAAATTGGTTTGACCTCATTTGGGTTAATAGAGTATCAGAAACAAACAAGTTTAGGTTTTATACCTTCTGTGGCATTTTGAATATCGTTATTTATTTATTCGTCTAAATGGGGTGAAACCACTTTAGTGAGTTAGATAATTTCATAAGCTTTCCAGAACATTTTCATTTTCTATTTTTAGATTCCTAGATCTCGAGATATTAGTTTTCAAAATCTGGATAAATATTTTGACAGAGAAATTCCCTTTTTAAGTTTAACAAATTAACTGATTTGATAATTTCCTACTGACTTAACCACAACACCAAATGGAATAAATCCAGTGGCATGGGGTAGACTAGTTGATGTACTTTTGATACCATTTTAGTTTGGTATTTTTGGTTAAACCAAGTTTTAGGAAACATATCCCAAAGATGGTATAAAAATAACCTTTCTGAGTTTTCAGTTAAAACTAACACATTTGTCATTTTTATTTCTAATTGGAGACATGTTCAAAAATAAACATGGCTTCCATCTAAGTGAAGATGGCATGTTATAGTAGCTACATCATTTTAGTTTGCTATTTTTAGGCCTCAGGTTAAATAGGAACTTGCAGGGGAAGTTGGCTATCTCTGTTATTTCATGTGGTGGAAAATTATTGCTTAGCCATTTTCCCTAGATGATATCTTTTATATAGATTTTATTTTGGAGTTCACAACACTAGTTCATTCCAGTACACTAACAATACTAACATGTTATGCCAATACTAACCTCTAAATAAATTTAGATTAATTGCAATGATCAGAGCAAAAACCTAAGTATGTATCTGTTTTCAGAAGTTTCTGAAAACAGACAGAACATAGCTATTTTGCCTCATTTTTCCAGTGAGCTAAACTATTTATTTTGGAAAACTCAATCATGACTATGAATCTATGAAACTATCTCTTTCTAACCATGCAAAGATTACAAAAATTGGTGGAACAGATTTCTCAGAAATTGCATGCAAAGGTAGCTACTCTACACTGTTTCCAGCACTTGGCAGATTCTCAGAATTTTCAAAATCGGCGGGAGCGAACTGTGGCCGTCGATCACCAGATCGACAGCGTACAGCCGTCCTCGACCTCCCGACGGCAGAGAGCTAGGGGAGAGAGAGGGGGCTCGGGGAGCGGCCGGGGAGGCACCTGCCGGCGGCGAGGGGCTCCGGGGTGGCTCGGTGGTCGACGGCGGGGTCCTGGGCGGCGGCTAGGTGGCGGCGGCGGCGTCGGGGACGCACCACAGCGGCGGCACGGCGTCGGCGGCCGTGCAGCCCGGAGTGGAGCTCCGGCTCCTCCTCTGCTGCTCCTGGGCGTCGAGGTGAGTGAGGGGGAGTGGGGGGTGGTGGTGTGGTGCAAGGGAGAGCCGGGGTGGTGCTTAAATAGGTCGGGCGAGCTCGGGCAAGGGGAGGCACGGGCGTGGCGCGGGCATGCCGCGGGTGGCACGGGGGCGTGCGGGGGCGGCGACGTGCGGGCTGGGGAGGCACGGGGACGTGCCTGGGGGGTACAAGGGACGGAGTGGCGCGTGCTGGGGCGGTCGGGCGGCTCGGGAGGGTGCTGGTCGGTCGGCGTGGTCGAGGCGCGGGCGTGCCCGCAGGGTGCTCGACAGGGTGCTGGCCGGCAGGGCACCGACGATTGCGGCCAGGGTGAGGGGCCAGGCGCGAGGGGATCGACATGGGAGGCCTCAGGGGGACAAGAGGCACGTCCAGGACATGCTGGTTGCTGGGTTTGGTGCTGGTTTGGGACAAGATGGCATGGGGGTGGCCATGCCATGCCAATGCTAGCTAGGGCTAGGGTTTAGGGTGAGGGGAGTGTGGGGTTGTGTCCAGAACGTGCAGGGGGTGCTGGGATGGTGCTGGACAAAAATGGGACAAGCCTAGGACAAGTTTGGGGCTGCCATTTGAATATAGGGTAGAGGGCACCATTTGACACTGTGTGACACTATTTGCATTTTAAAGGTAAAAGAAAAAGAGAGCAAGCAAGGTTGCAATTGCTAAAATATTTGATTTGGCCACTCCACAAATTATGAACATATTTATGGAGGCTCATATTATACTAATGAAGCACCCCATATTTTTATTTTGAATTTTGAAGGTCTAATTTTGGTTTCAAAATTAAGCATTGGTTGGCACTAATTTGAATTCTCCATTTAAAACATTTGCTTGTCAAAGGTTGGATCTTTTACCATTGGTTATAAAAAGTAATTTGGAACTTCCTGAACAAATATGATAGTTCAATTTGGATCTTGTTTGTCCAATAATATTCACCAACCTTGATTTAATAATTTAAGCCAAAGCATGATTTCATGTGGAGCAATTTAATTATAGATGCTATGATGCAATCATGAGAAAGAAAAAGTGAAAATTTGGCCCATATTTTAGGGTACCAAACTGGGGCTGTTACATCTTTGCTCTAGGAAAAAAATGACGCGTGATTCATAAGGTAATCACCAATGTGATTACATAACACCGAACACAACCATCAACCATGTCGCAACTACTAATTCAATCATAATTAGTATCCATAATTGCAGAAGAAATACTGCAGATTCCTATTTCTTCAAGGTCTCAGGATGATTTTATTGTCTGGACACGGGATAAAAATGGGATATTTTTTGTCAGAAGTGCGTACAAACTAGGAATGCAAATGAAGGAGAAAGAACAGCAGACTGCATGCAGCAGTAACCCTGATGGAGGGGCCTGGCTACGCAGTGCGCGGTCTCGATTTAGTCTTATGCGGTGCTCACTTTCAGACAGCTGCGCGTTGACCACTTGGCTCCCATCGTGCGTTCAGTGCGTAATAATTAGCCCATCTCGTGACTGATCCATCTCTCTCTCTCTTTCTTCTTTCATCTCTGCTGCCACCACACCACTGCTTGTGCTAGCACGTCACGGTGGCACAAAATTGAGAAGTTTTTCTCGCTTCAAAATTACTTCCCAAAAATTGAACAATATCAAGTTGATCGCCAGTACATCCAAGAATCCTCACACAACATCTAGCCAAAAATTACATCCTGATTTGTTAATCAAACAAACAAAATCTACACCCTACCTGCGAGCAGATGCAGTCTATGATACTATGTACCCCAATCGTGACATCATAACTAGTCATCAAAAATTACATCCAACTGGATGCTAATTTTAGTCTAAGACTTGGGGTACAAATTCAGTATATATATCAACTTACATCATACTGGGTGACACGAAAACTTCATTTGGCTGCTGGAAATTACATTCTTTTACTATACATAAGTTACAACCATGTTACGAAAAAGTAACAATAGAAATGATGGACAACTAATAGCCCAGGGTCACTATGTGCAAGAAGATAGTGAGGTTGTTAGTATCTTCTGGTAGATATACACATGAAAAGATGCAAAAACAAAAAAATGGAGACTTAAAAATAGAACCAGTGAAAAATCTTCTGGTCATAACTAACAACTTGTGCATAGACAAGGGAAAAAAGATCATAAAACGTGGACATGTAATTTGCAGTAAAAATGCATGCAGATGTTGCCTGTGATATATGAATATATCCAAGGTTCACATCGAAAAAGATGACGAACAAAACATGTAGATGTAGTTTCGTGGTAACTTTACAAAAACAAAAGTGAATTCAGGGCCACACTTATGCACGAAAAGTTTATGTCGCAACTACCATGGCAGAAAACATATAACCAGCTTCACGATGTCTCCCGAGAACCCAGCAGAAATTGTGGTTAGATGTCCGTGAAGGTTGAGGAAATAATGAAGAGTAATCAGTACTCTCACCAAACAAAGAAACAGATGCTTTGCATACCAAAGTTACATTCCCAATGTAGAAATTTACATGAAAGTACCAGGCTATGGTGAACAAACCTCTGCATAGAAAAATTACATTCCTAGGACAAGAATTTAGGTTGAGGTGCTTTGTTTATGGTGAACATACATACAAAATTACATTCTACATAGGAAGAACCTACATGGGAAGTAATGTATAGCGGGAAAAAAGTGAGGGATGCGATAATCACATTTGCAGAAAGAATCTCAAGTTATTCCACCAACAAAAAAACCCCATACTTCCTATATTTTAAATCCATATAACAAATGGCTTTATGGATGTAAAGCGCGGCAAAAGATACATCTGCACATACTAATTATATACAAAAAGTACATCCATAAAGCACTTGAATATCTACCTCTAGAACCTTATGGAAACTTTGTAGTATAAATATACATCCTATGTGTAAGAAAACACTACAACCATATGAACAAGATGTACTTATTGTCCAAATATTACATCCTATGATTATACAGTAAACCCCAATAAATTTAATATAAAAAAATCAGGTGTACAAAACATACATCCAATGTGTAGAGTGTTACATACAATAGTCAAGATTTTATGAGTTTGTTACATCCATAAATCACTTGAATATCTACTGTATAACCTTATGGAAACTTTGAAGTATAAAAATACATCCTATTGAACATGATGTATTTATTGTACAAAATTTACATCCTATGATTATACAGTAATCCCCACTGTATAATATAATAAAAACTTCAGATGTAAAAACATAGATCCCGTGTGTCGAATATTACATACAATACTAATGATTTTATGGGTTTGTTACGTCCATAAGCAAAGAACATCCATAGTACACCCATGGTTTGTTACATCGTATGAGTACACAAAATAGTACATCCACAATGCGTTTTAAGAACCAAAAGAATACTCAGCTGAGCCGTAAAAACATTCTTCAGCATGGTTTCTTCCCTAATTTTCAATATAAACTACATACTGTTTGAACACAAAATTCAGAGAACTCTACTGTGTATCTCCACACAATAAATTACAAAATACATATAGTGTGCATGGTTGGGATCACATGTATGAAACTATTGAGCCAAAACCACATGGGTTACTACAAATCAAACCACTGTCTATTCTAAAACAGCGAAACGGAACTTACGGAAGATGAACCCCTATCAGCACCACCGTGACTACTAGACCAGCACCACCGTCACCAAACTGTGGGCAAATCAAATGCGCGTCCAGCAAAACACCAAAGGCGAGCAACAACGTCGGAGAAACGAGCGAGATTGAAGCACTCACCAGCTCAAAAAGTCGACACAAGTGCGCCGTGGATTGGACCCAGCACCACGCCGTCGATGCTCTCTCGTAGAAACCTCCTAGTCGGACCACCCGCCTCGAACACGTCGATTGGCCAGGCTGCGCTGCCGATTCTCCTTCACGGATGCCTCTCACGATGGCCGCCCGCCTCAGACGTGTCGATTCGCGGGGCAGCGCCGCCGATGCTCCTTCACCGGCCCACTCACGACTGTTGTCCTCCTCGGACACGTCGATTCGTGGAGCCGCGCCGCCGAAGGACCCTCCTCGGTCCTCACCACGGTCAGCCGTCGCCTCGGACGCATCGATGCACGCGTCGCCGCCGTCAACGCTCTTCCACCGCTGCTCACACAAACCAGGACAACTGTGCCCCGCGGCTTCTCGCCGGACCGCTCGCCGCCGACGAGACAGATTTAGTGGTGGAGAGTGGAGACCGAAGAGGAGATCGATGCGGGGGAGAGAGGAGAGGGGAATGGGGACGAGCTCAACTCCAGAAATTCTAACAAATGAAGAGAGATAAAGAGCTATCATCTTTTGGACGCTTGCGCCGCTTCGTCCAGGCCGCTCGATCGCGATCGGACGCGCACGAGACGTGAGCACCGTGTAAGACAAGGACGAGCCCAGGCAATAATTAGATTTCGCGCTGATGGAGACAAAGATATATGGAAGTTAATTTGGAAAACAAAAGTCCCACCGAAAATTAAGATTTTGGCTGTAAGTTAGCAACCAACTCCCTTGGTGTCCAAACTCATCGTTGCAGAAGAAATATGGATATCACATCCACATGTAAGATATGTGGTATGGAGCCCGAAACGGCACATCATGCTATGATAAAATGCACTAAGGCCCAGGCCCCGAGACAACGTTTGGGGAAAGAGTGGATGCTGCCAAAAGATCGTACATTCAGAAACTTGGGCGAATATTGGATCCTAATCTTGCTAAGCCAATGTCCACCTGATATGAGATCAAAACTTCTTTCCTTTGGTGGAGAACTTGGCATATTAGAAGCAATATTTTCTTCGGTGATGGCAAATGCAATGTTGAATAGTCGACTGTGTACATACAATCATATGTGGCCTCCTTTCTGCGGATTAATGTGCATAACCAGAATCTTGAGCTAAAAGGAAAACAAGCCCTACAACCTCTTGAAGATGGCCAGCCGATAAAAGAAAGAGTACCCACCGGAAAACTAGAATAAACTGAATGTAGATGCTAGTTTCATAAAAGATGAGAACAAAGGCTCATGAGGGGCAGTTCTGCGAGACCATGAAGGCAATATATTGTTGTCAGCCCGGGGAACAATACGCCACTGTTAGTCTGTTGAAGGTGGAGAAGCAATCGCATGCAGAGAAGGTGTAAAATCCATTATTCACCTTGCAACAGTACCAGTTATTCTAGAGTGTGACAATGCAGTTGTGGTGAAAGAACTACAATTAAATGAGAGAAGCAAATCTGCCATATCGAGAGAGCATTCGTAGTTGTGTATGTTGTCCCCGCGTCGTCTCCCTGCGAGGCGGCTTGGGTGGGAACCCTAAAAGATGCCACTGCCACCCCTTCCTCCACCACACCCCCTCGCCGGCGGCAGCTCAAGTCGTCGGGCAAAGACCGTTGGCAGCTGGCGGTGGTGGGATTTGTTCCTTGGCATGCTGTAGCGTGCCCTCGTACCCCTCCACCCCTCGCCGCCTGCCCTCCCCCTGCCGCGCTCGTCGTTCCGGCCTGGCATCGCTCTCCGCCTCCCCCGCTCCATATTCCTTGATCTACCCCTTCTAGGCCGCCCCTGATACGTTGTAAACGTATCTATAATTTTTGATGTTCCATGCTGTTATTATGCCTGGTGTTACATGTTTTGCATACACTTTATAGCATTTTTATACATTTTTGGGTACTAACCTATTAACAAGATGCCACAGTGCCAGTTCCTGTTTTCTGCTGTTTTTCCTTTTCAGAAAAGATATTAAGGAAATATCCTCGGAATTGGACGAAAATTAACGGAGATTAATATTTCACCGAAGCAATCACGGAGTCCGAAGTAGAGCCAGAGAGGCGCCAGGGGATGCCCTCACCAGGGCTCGGCACGGGGCCCCCTCCTGCCGCGCCGAGGGGTGGTGTGGTCCCCTTGGGTGCCCTCCGACGCCGCCCCTACGCCTATTTATTCCTCCTGCCCCGAAAATCCTAAATACCCGAGTCATATTCCACGAAAAGTTCCAGAGCCGCCGCCGTCGTCAAACCCTACGCGGCAGGGTTCCTGAAGCTCTTCCCGGCACCCTGCCGGAGGGGAGATCATCACCGGAGGGCTCTACATCACCATGCCTGCCTCCGGAGTGATGCATGAGTAGTTCATCCTTGGACTACGGGTCCATAGCAGTAGCTAGATGGTAGTCTCTCCCCTTTGTGCTATCATGTTTAGATCTTGTGATCCGCCTATCATGATCAAGATCATCTTATTGTAATGCTACATGTTATGTTTGCTGGGATCCGATGAATATTGATACTATGATCAAGTTGATTATCAATCTATCGTTATATGTTATTTATGATCTTGCATGCTCTCCGTTATTAGTAGATGCTTTGGCCAAGTAGGTGCTTTTAACGCCAAGATTGAGTATTTATACTCGATAGTGGGTTCATGCCTCCGGTAATCTGGGTGAGTGACAGAAACATCTAAGGTTGTGGATGTACTGTTGCCACTAGGGATAAAACAGCAATACTATGTCTACGGTCATTTGTGTTGTTTACACTAAACACTTTGCTTAATGCGATTATCTGTTGTTTGCAACTTAATACCAACGGTGGACACGGATATTAACCTGGAGGTGGATTATTAGTCATAGATGCTGTTGGAAAACGGTCTATGTATCTTGATGTAAGCCCAATTAAATCTCATAGTAATCATCTTGTCATATATTTGCATTGTCATGCGTTCATTATTTGTCAATTCCCAGCTGTAATTTATTTACCCAGCATGTTAGTTATCTTTTATGGAGAGACACCACTAGTGAACTGTGGACCCCGGTCCATTCTTTTACACTGAAACAAACACCGTTTACACCACGTTCAACCTTCATTTGCTCGCTGTCCACTTTTTGCATTTGCATTTGTTTTCCACACCATACGTTTTAATCCATTGTTTTCAGCAAGCCGGGAAGATTGACAACCTTCCTGTTTCGTTGGGCAAAGTAGTTTGACTGTATTGTGTGCAGGTTCCACGTCAGCACTCGTGTTGCGCCACGCGTGCAGCTAACAACCTTCTGAGCACTTCTAATTCCTCCTGGATTTGATAACCTTGGTTTCTTACCGAGGGAAAACTGTTGCTGCACTACATCATACCTTCCTCTTGGGGTCTCCCAACGAACGTGTGGTTTCACGTCATCAAGACAGTTTTCTGGCGCCGTTGCTGGGGAATTAGAGGAGCTTCTGAAAGGGGAGTCTCACACTCCCAATCTCATTATTTTGTTTTTGTCTTGCTTAGTTATTTTATCTTGTTTGCTTTCAAATATCAAAAATACAAAAAATAGTTTCTTGCATTTAGTTTATTTTCAGCTTGCTTTTTGTTATTTCATCATGCTTCTCCCTAAGTTTACTCTAAAAGACATACCAGTAGGTAGCGGTTCTATCATTGGGAGAGATAACATTGAAGATTTCTTTAGTCATGTTAGTAAGAATAAAGATTTTGCGGATAGATCTTTGGTGGAACTTGCTCCTAATTATGAAATTGCTATAGCTTCTCTAGTTCACATGTTAGAAGCTAGTTTTGTTAACCTTAATCCTATAATGCAACAAATGTTTCTTAAACTCCATGATATGGAGGATGGTGAAAAGAAAGATTTTGTTTTAGAAACCCTGTTTAAAGAATTTGGTGATGTTGCTTGGTTATGACATGCTTGGTTATTATATTAATGTTATTAATACACTTGAAAAACTGGAAAATGATAGGCTTAAATATACTGGGGGAACCAAGGATGAAGGGAAAGAAATACCAATACCTTTTAAACTTATAGGAATGCATGAGGCATTAGAAAAGAACTTTGATTGGATTGTTCCTGAAAACACCTTTGATGAGAGTAGTGTGCCTAAGAATATTGAGAGACGAATTTCTGAGACTTACATAGATAAGATACAATGCATAGTTGAGAAAACTTCTGACCTCTCTTTGGATGTTTCTACACTTGGTAATACTTGACGCATGCTTTTTGCCTAGCTAAAAGGCGTTAAAGAGAAGTGCTTATGGGAGGCAACCCATTTTATTTTTCTGAAATTTTTCTTTTATTGAGTCAAGGTGCTTGTATACTTCTGTAGCAACTCCTTTGTATCTTTACTTTTTCGTATTGTTGTGCCAAGGAAAGTCTCTAATGTTAAGATGATGCTATATTGGGATGACTGTGCAGGAACAGATTTCTGCTGTTCACTGTACGAACTTCCAAAAATTATAGAAACGTTATTTAAATCTGAAATGTTTTGTGCATACTCCTGATATATGTACGCATCTTTCGTTAGTTCAACATTTTTCGATCTGAGACACGTAAGTTCCTCGAAATAATTCGTCTTTGAGGACTGTTCTGGTTTTGACAGATTCTGTCTTTTGTTTTGCATTTTCTCTATTACAAGTGTTAGGTGGAATTATTTTTTGGGTGGAAGAGCTTCACTTAAGGATAGTAACAGTAGCTAATATTTAAGATGATTGCCATGTTTGCGTCCTTACAGAACATGTGAGTTTTTGATTGATGCACTAACCCTCTAATGAGAATTATGTTGAGTTTGGGGTGAAGGGAGTTTTCAAGTGTCAAGATAGAAGGGTGATATAATAAGATCAAGAAGAGTGAAGAGCTTAAGCTTGGGGAGGCTCCCATGGATCTCCCCAGCATATTTCAAGAAGACTCAAGCGTCTAAGCTTGGCAATTCCCAAGGTATCCCCTTCTTCACCGACAAATTGTCAGATCATCTCTAGTGAGACTATATTTTTATTCCTTCACATCATATGTGATGTTCTTGGAGCATCTGTGTGATTTTATTTTTAGTTTATTTATGTTTTATCTTATGGTCACAACTTGTTGGATTCTAGCATTCTTGTTTGGGAGAGAGACACGCTCCACTTTTTCATTAGAATACTCCTATTCTTCACTTATACTTGTTGAATATTTTTTCTAGCGCTGTTAAGCTTTTAGCTCTTGTTTTCATGTATCTCTTGTCAGAGCTATTAGTTCTTTTAAAAAAAGTACTCTCTTGGTTCACTTATACTTGTTTGGAGAGTTGTTTAAATAAGTTGATTGGTGTTTGGTTGGAACAGAAAATGTTGCATGTGGTAATTGGCATAATGGAAAATGCTTACATACTCTTGTAGATCACTATCTTGGATAATTTGATACTTGTCAATTGTTTTGAGTTACTAAGTAGGACGTGTTTAAGCTTTTGTATCATGTAAGTAAAACCCATTAATGGAGAACTGCCGTAAAGCTTGTTGAAATTTGGTTTGTACAAGTGGTAATTCCAAGGTCTAGATATTTTCTAGTAAAAGAGCTTGGTTAAGAAGGAAGACAATGTGGAGTCTTATAATGTTTCTAATATGTTGTCATATAAGTTTTTGCTGTGCCGGTTGATAGTTTGTGTTTGCTTAAAAATAACCTTGCTAGCCTAAACTTTGTACTAAGCGGGAATGCTGCTTGTGCATCCAAAACCTTGAGCCAAAATCCATGCCATCTGTGTCCACCATACCTACCTATATGTGGTATTTTCCTGCCACTCCAAGTAAAATTTTCATGTGCTACCTTTAAATTATTCAAAATACTCCTTTTTGTGTCTCTATTTTTAAACTCATGAGGAAGCAGTAGAGAGCTAGATATAACTTATGACAAGCAAGGTCATTTCCCCCCTTTTCACCCGGTGTTGATGGTTTACGTCCTCACTTGAATCAACCCGAGAGCGGCTTAAGAAAAATATAAATATAACTCACCATTCTCCTCCGCACAATGAAAATCTGAGAAATCAGCTCAAATTGGTTAGTGGTGAAACAAAAGAGAAAGAGGAATGTACTCCTTCCTCTAAAACCAGCCGCTCTCACAAGTCTAAAAGCCTTGCTTGTTATGGGGGACTAGCTAGTTCCTTTGTTGTGAAGTCGTTGACGAAAGCATGCATATCTCAAAATTGTTTTACTTCTGTTCTTTAAAAGTAAAAAAGCTCTAGCACATAACTAATCTGTAACATCCCAAAGTTTGAAACTAAGTTAATGCACAATTATAAATAACCCAAAAATCATAACCAATAATTTTTTTGGAAACTCTTCACTAATGGTTGAGTTTTCCTTCTTATTGCTTGTTTAACCGTGTGTGTTGTGTTGTTTATGTTGATGATCACCTTAAATCAACTTTTGAGCTTAACAAAAATTGAACTATAACCCTAGTGATCATGCCATGACAAGAAAATATCCCTTATATTTTCCAAAACCTTCTTTTCACCAAATCTCTTTTAAAGAGACATGACTTTTAGAAATCAACCCAAAGCCTAGTTTTTGATGAACAAAAGCATTTCCAAAAATACCTATGGAGATCTATAAGCTTACGACCTCTTGCCTATTTTAAACCATGATACTTTTACAAGTATTTTAACCCTTTTTATAGAACATTCTTTGGAAAATTACAAATGGTATATTACCCCATGTATTTTTCTAAGCCATCTGAAATATACCAAGTTATGAGTTGCGCATATTTTCAACCATCTTGTCATGACCTTGCTTGCTCACCATCTCACAAATATATTGATTGTTTGAACTTTAAATTTATTTTGATTTGCTTGTCTTGCTTATGCTTGAATTTCTTGCTTGAATTGAACCTTTTGTGATGTTTAAACTCCAAGTATACTTGCGTGCTTGTTTGAATAAATCTGTCAAGACCATGGAAATCATGTGATCACAATGACCTCACCTTATCTTAATATGGCCAAGTATGGGATGTGACCCAAAATTAAATCAATATTTTCCTACACAAACTATTTTTGAAACGGGATTTCTTTTAATCAAATCCTTTTATACCTACTGCCACTTTACTCAAAATAAATATTCTTTTTCCAAAATAATGAGAGGAGGTGATCTAAGGACACACCCTTATTTGTTTTCACCTCTTTTTCCCAATGTAATTGCTAAACTATTTTAGGTGGATTATTTTAAAACCCTTTCCCTTTAATCTTGGAAATAAGGTAAAACCTATTTTCTTTTACACCACAAACTCAGGAAAAATATATTGAACCTTCTAATACCTTTCTAATGACAAATGTGATCTCCAATCACTTGAAACACTTTCAAAACTTCAAATACGCATTCTATCAAAAACATTATGGGCAGAAAATCCTCAACTTTCGAATCAAGCTCAAATCCATGGTAAAACAGTAAAACCTTGTCCTAGATCCTTCCCTCACCTCACCTCTTGCTGCCCAACCACCCCACATTCAAAGACATAACCAAAGGGAGACCAAATCTTGCAAGATCTTGGCAACCCGAGCTCCCAAGCCACCACTCTCTCCCCCTCACTTACTCACTCTCTCCCTCACCCCCAATCGTTGTCGTCCGTCCCTCTGGAAGCACACCGCACCCCACCAGCCAGTGGCTCGCTAAGCCACTCCCCTTCTCGCATTCTTCCCTCTCTGTTTCCCCACTGCGGTCATCCCGCCTTGACATGGACGCAAACGGACACGCGAGTTCCCGAGGTCACGCCATCACTACTCCCTGCCCCTCCTCTCTTCTTTTGACAACCTTGCTCCGCAAGGGATCGCCTCTTTAGGGAAATATCTAGCTCGCCCTATCGGCGCTCACCGCCTGCGTGGACGTCGATTTCGTTCCTCGCCATCAATGCGTCTGAGCACGTGCAGCTAAGAACACTAGCTCTACAGCACGCCAGAACCTCCTCCATGTCGACATCCCGCTCGCTCTCACTCTTTTTCATCCCCTAATCAGCGGCTGTCGATCGGGACCCAGCCTCCCGGCACACCTCTAACCTCACTTTACCTCCATATCACTCCATCACGGTGTCGACATTTCAAGGACACCAGAGCCGCCTCCCGTTGCTCCCAATCACTCGTGTCCAAGGTCGTCCATGCCCACCGTGGACGTCGACCATCGTGCACCATCGCCCGACTATTTAAAGCCTCTCCTTGGTCCTCTCTCGACCCGTAGCACCTCTCCTCCTCCCCTATCAACCCCTAGTACCACCCTTCCATCTCGAGCCTCGCTCTGCCGCCGGATAGGACCGGAGCTCCGCCGTGGCCACCTCTCCGTCGAGCCACCGGTGCGGACAACCTCCGGCCTCGCCATTTCCTTCCCTAGCTTCAAGACCACCCCAGAAAGCTCACGCCCCTCCAATTCTGGCTTTCATCCTCTGCAGGGACGAGTTCGTCCTCACCCTTTCCCGGTCGCTGCCGCTGACCTCAAATCTCCAGCGTCCCGATCTCCCCGAGGCCAACCGGTGGTGCCACTCAACGGGCGCTCGATTTGGAGACTCCCCGTACTAGCCGAGCAGGTAGGCGAGCTCCCAAGCTCCCGGCGGTGAACTCGCGACCTCTCCACGGCGGCTGGAGCGGACACCGCTGCGTCTTCAGGTTGTCGCCGGCACCAGGCGACGTGGCTCATCCTCGACCGTCCATCAAGGAATCAACGGCCGTAGTTCCATACCCCTTCGCGGAGTCAACTGTGGGCATGCGCGTTTAGGAAGTACGCGAACTCCACGGGAAAGCGTATCCACAGAGTACGTCTTCGACGTCACCCTCTCTTTTCTTTTATCCAGTTTTAGCAGAAATTCCAGAAATCCTTTAAGCTTAGAATATTCATATATTTTGATATACTTATTCAAATAGGGTGAAACCAATGCCATTAGCTTACAAATTTAAATATCTATCCATTGACACACTAGTCTCATATCATTTAGATTAACTCAGAATATTTGGTACAATATTTAGTATTCTGCCCATTTAATGATCAAACATAAATATCTCTAATAATACAAGTTCAAATGATCTCAAACCATTTCTGCCGGTTCAATACTTCAAATACAGTTCAAATGCCCCTGGTCCCATAATTTTTTTCTTAACCAAAATGATGAAGTTAATTTATCATAGAAAAAAGAACACCTTAGAAATCACATATTTAGTTATGAGTCAATATCTCTAATTATATGAACTAGAAATGTATGAAACCTGTTCCTACTGCTAGGTTTTGAAAATTTCTGTCACCAGAAAGTCGAAACATAATTTTTGAGCATATAATTTTGAAACTATATATTATATGGTATAGAAGGTTATCTGAACCAAATAAATTATTTCTGTTAAACTAGAATCCTTTTGGCATGAAACAAATTTTGCCAGGTCTGTAGTGAAAGGATTTAGTTACCCTTAAATTGTCATAATTTTCTATTTAACAGAAAATAGTTTAACCTTTAAAACTTTAGATAATCACCTTCTGTACTAAATAAATTATCTCTGTAAATCTATTAACTCAAATGGGCCAAATCCAATTTTGCTAGTTCACAATTAACCAGTACTATCTACCCCTAAAAGGGAAGATTTTTCTGACTAACAAAAAATTAATCATGTCTTAAGTTGTGCTCCAGCTAATTTCTGCCTATTAATAATTATAATGAAATAAGGGTAAGTCAAAAAGTACCAAATGCAAATGTTTTGACTTCCTTAGGGAAGTAGCTATCTCTAGGATTTAGTTTATATTGTTTTCATGAACACTTGTGTGATTGTGTGGTTCTCTCTTATGACGTTTAGACGGTTGCGACTACGGATATAGCACCGGAGAGGATTTTATCGAGAAAGAGATGGGATATTATTATTCTTATTATTTATATGGTTGTTGAGTGAAAATAAGAGCACCAAGACAAATTGATATGCCATGCAAGCCACCTCTTTGATCATGCCATGTTGTCCTATTGTTTTTAGTACGTATGTTTTAGCTAAGTTAAATGCATGAAATGTTTAAGTGGTGTGTGCCACTAAAACCCCTTTGAAAAGTAATTATTTCCAAATTATACATAAAGGTTTTGACACCCTATATAGATATGCTTAGCTTAGTTGTTTATAAACTCCAGGTTGGGCAAAGCAAAGTTTTACTCAAAAAACTCGATTATGAAAAACCTTGGTAAACATGTGTTTTACCCAAGATGTTGCTAAAATATCTTTGTTATGAAAAACAGAGCTGAAGATGGAGTATGGAGATATTTATGAAAAGCACATTGTGTCCTAGTACTTACGTCGACCAACCAAACCCTGTGCGACCACATTACCCCCATATGGGACGGGGCTTAGCTAAGTAGTTTGTTTGTCTTAGTATGGGATGCCTCAATAGTGGAGATGCTCCGTTTCATGAGGGGTTGGTTCGGTGACCCCCCCCCCCTGACCTGGGTCCTCCAACATAGTGGGGGATAGAAGGATTGCCATATGCACTGCCGGGAAAAACTATGAGTCCTCACACCCAGGGCTTCGACGGGAGACCGGACTGGGTGTCGGTGGAATGTTCATAAGGGCAGGGTCCTGTACTAGGATGAGCAAGCAAAAAGGCTATGGTCGGTTACTCAACTTCGCATACACCTTGTATGGCGGGACGTGGCAGACACGGTGAGTTTACCGGATGGTGTGGGTAAAGTGTACAACCTCTGCAGAGTGTAAAACTATTCGAATAGCCGAGTCCTCGGTTATGGACAGTTGGAAGGCCCTACTTAGACCTATGTGCAAAGTTTTGAGTTTTGAAAAGAAAACGGAGATGTTTTGATACAACCATACCAACGGGCCGGTATGCGATTGTCGGGAAAAGCTGGACCATGACGGGCTATGGTCGACACAAAGAGTTTTTGAGGGAAAACCTATTTCGTTTTTGAGATGAAAGAAATTAAATCTCTACTTACCTTTTTCAACAAAGATATAGAGATATCGTTTTCAAAAACAAAGTTTTATTAAACAAAGCAAAACCTAGAGCCTCCACCAAAAATAAATATGCATGTATACTTCTTCCATCCCTCTTGGGGTGGCTTGCGAGTGCATCAAATGTACTCATAAGGCTTTGTCCCAGGCTATTGTCTTGGCCAGACTATGAGAAGCGGTACAAGGAAGAAGACTTCGATGATGGCTATGCGAACTAGGACGTTCTCCCAGTCAGTTGCGTGTAGGGTTATGGCAAGAGACTTGGGCTCCACACAATTTGATGATTCCGCTGCAATTACATGTTGAAGTTTATAACTGGGGATCACTGTAGCACCTCTCAATGTGGAAGTTGGGTATCGATCCGTAGGAGCAAGAAGTAAAAGTTATCTATTCACTACAACTAAAGTGTCACAAGTTTTAGTTGATTATGCACTAAACAAGTTTAAATAACAAGATGGTTGATTTAATGGATGGAAGTTTTAATGTAACAAAACAAGAACGTAAAAGTGTCCCAATCCTCTTCAATGCAAGAGGACAAGACAAAGGTGTAAACGGTGTTTCAATGCTTGGAAATAAGGCCTAGGGATCATACTTTCACTAGTGGACACTCTCAACAGTAATAATATAATTGAATACATAAATATTTCCTCTTCATTATGCTACTCTGAATTATTCTCTTGTTGGATAATGAACACCAATCCACTGCGTAGGGCTATAAAAGCACACCTTTAAGTCGCATTCCACATCTAGTGAACCCCACACTGTCAACTTGAGCCCCTAAATAGTACTAGACAAACACCACAATTTCATAGAGACATCCAACACAAATAATAACTCATGATAAGTATTCCTGTAATCTTTAGCCTAAGAGCCACACACGGTGCGCACACTGTCAACTTCGCACCATGGTACAAAGGTGACTCCAGAAATTACATTAATAAAACCACTTGAGTAGCATAATTCATAAGATAATGAAGAGTAACATCTATGGATTCAACTAGATTACAAAGCTCATGATCACATAAAGATCACACCATGGGAGAGAGAGATAAACCACATAGCTACCGGCATGAGCCCTCAGCCCCGAGGGAGACTACTCCCTCCTCATCATGGAGACGGTGGAGATGTCGTTGGGGGAGATGGAGACCACCCCGGCAGCGCCCCGCCGAAGTTTTCCCCCTCAAATCTATAGCTCCAGGTCTCTGTTTCGTGGTTTCTGTGTTTCAGCGGCACTCTCTTCTGGAAAACGTCGGGGGACTATTTTTATAGGCATTTTTAGGTCAAGACGGAGGCGTGGGGACGAAGATCGACCGCATCGGAGCCTCGAGGCCCAAAAGAGGGGTCCCCACGCGGTCAAGGAATCTGGCCACGTGGGACCACCTAATTTGGTCCTCGGGCCTCCTCTCGTGCGCTTCCTTGACTCCCAAGCTTCGTTCCTTCCAAAAACTGATGCTCGTAAATTTTCAGGTCATTTGGACGTCGTTTGGGTCCCTGAAACATCAAAATATAGAAAATAGGGTTTTCTGCCAGGGTAGGGTTAATTCCAGAAAAATAGGAAAACTGTGAAATCTTCCCAAAATCATTATAAAACAATAATATAACCCTTATATGATGCAAATATGATTGAAATATGAGTATTATGATGGTGTATTTGACTGATTATATTGCTTTGTATTGATGATATCCATGAGATAAATATGTTGAGGTTGAAGCAATTGCTTAAACTAAAATCTTCCTTTGTGTTGGTCAAATACCTTTTACTTAGAGATTATTGCTTTGTGAGTTAACTCTTGTGCAAAACTTTTGGATTCAAGTCTCCAAAGTACTATTCATGAAAAGTTTTGCTCATATGATTCAGTTGTTTACTCATTGCTTAATTAGTACCAAACTATAGACCATTGACTTGGATCACTTCATTTATTCACATGTGCATTACACTATTATTTGATCAAGATTGTGTGGTAGCATATCACCTAAAAAATTATTTTGTTTTTATCGTTTACCTACTCGAGGACGAGTAGGAACTAAGCTTGGGGATGCTGATACGTTGCAAACGTATCTATAATTTTTTATGTTCCATACTGTTATTATGCCTGTTGTTACATGTTTTGCATACACTTTATAGAATTTTTATACATTTTTGGGTACTAACCTATTAACAAGACGCCACAGTGCCAGTTCCTGTTTTCTGCAGTTTTTCCTTTTCAGAAAATTTATTAAGGAAATATCCTCAGAATTGGACGTAAATCAACGGACATCAATATTTCACCGAAGCAATCACGGAGTCCGAAGGAGAGCCAGAGAGGCGCCAGGGGCGCCCTCACCAGGGCTCGGCGCGGCCCCCCTCCTACCGCGCCAAGGGGTGCTGTGGGCCCCTCGGGTGCCCTCCGACGCCGCCCCTTCGCCTATTTATTCCTCCTACCCCGAAAACCCTAAATACCCGAGTCATATTCCACGAAAAGTTCCAGAGTCGCCGCCGTACCCTACTCGGGAGGGTTCCTGAAGCTCTTCCCGGCACCCTGCAGGAGGGGAGATCATCACCGGAGGGCCCTACATCACCATGCCTGCCTCTGGAGTGATGCGTGAGTAGTTCATCCTTGGACTACGGGTCCATAGCAGTAGCTAGATGGTAGTCTACCCCCTTTGTGCTATCATGTTTAGATCTTGTGAGCTGCTTAACATGATCAAGATCATCTTATTGTAATGCTACATGTTGTGTTTGTTGGGATCCGATGAATATTGATACTATGATCAAGTTGATTATCAATCTATCTTTATATGTTATTTATGATCTTGCATGCTCTCCGTTATTAGTAGATGCTTTGGCCGAGTAGATGCTTTTAACTCCAAGAGGGAGTATTTATGCTCGATAATGGGTTCATGCCTCCGGTAATCTGGGTGAGTGACAGAAACATCTAAGGTTGTGTAACACCCTGGATTTTGGCCCTTTTGAAATTTTTCCAAAAAGCCTTATTTTATTTATTTAAAATGCGTTTGGCTTTAAACCGCAGGAAAATGATTTCAATCTTGAAACTTCTGATCTGTTGAAACCAAGTGGGATCTTGTACTCTTTATTTTCCCTTCCACTTGGCACTGGTGTTTATAATTTTGACCTTGGTCAATATTTGTTTTGGGAGAATTCTTTTCTCTTTTAGAAATTCTCTTTTATTTGGCCTTACAAAGGAACCCCCAGTTTTATGTCTCCAAAAATTCTACAAAAATTAGGGAACCTTCCCTAATGGATGTAGATCACTTTTCTGAGAAAATATGGTGCCACCCCTTAGGAAAAATTTCCTTACACAATTCTTTTGTGTACTGCCCTTTTCCCAAAACTTTTTAGAATCTACCCAAACTAATTTTCCTGGATGAAACCAAGGTATGGATAGGCTCTCCTTTACCCCTCCTACCTCAGGAAAAAGGGGGAGAACCATCTAACATCATCTACCCTCCAAACAGTAAAACCTAGTTTTGGCCAGTACTGTTTTTTGAAAATTTTGGTCGGACCAACTTTCGAGTTTGCAAAAACTTTGATCGGCAATGTTGCAGCGCTTGGAATTTGGCGCATAGTGACGCGAGCAGCATCTCGTTTGGACCACGGAGGAGGGAGATCGATGCTGATGCCGCTGTAGACATGCCCTGGACATGCCAAGACCGGCATGGACATGGCCGTGGGGGCGCCGCCCGTTCCTGGTCACCGGAGTACGGCACCTCCTCGCGCCCGAGCCTGCCTCCCACGCCCCCACCTCGCTCTCCAGCTCCCTACACCCACGCGTCGCCGGCAGAGCAACCGGACGGCGGCCGCGTTGACGCGCCAGGTGCTAGCCGACGCGCCGCCCAGGCGCTGTGCCGCCGGGACCCCCCTGTCAGCGTATCCTCCGCCGCACGGACCGGTCCATCGCCGGAGTCAACCCGTCGTGCACCTTCCTGTGCCACCGCTCCCTCAACGCCCCGCCACCGTCGCCACCACGCGAGCGCGACACCTCGCAGCACCATTAACGGCGGCCACCCCTCGGGACGGGTATAAGAAGCCCCCTCCGGCACCGCTGAGAACCGCACCACCCCTCCCACTCCCGTCCTCGACTCACACCACCGTCTTGAGCCCGGGCAAGCACCACCTCACCGGAATCAACCCCTCCCTGGCCGCACTAGCCTCCGCTCGATTCCCCCGCCTCAGCACCTCCCCCGCCGATTCCTTCCACCCAGAGCACCCACAGACCACCGTGATGCCGATGCCGAGCTCGCCGGGGTAGCCGGTGGCCGGAATCGACGAGTTCGTCCTCGACCGACAGCTCCCTCCGCCGGGGAAGACGCCCTGGTGCCGCCCGAGGTCACCGTGAACCACGACTGCACCGACGAGCTGCTCCACCCCTTCCCCGAGCCGTTCTGCTCCCTCTCCGCCCCTCTCCCTCGCCCCAGCCGCCGCAGGCCGCCGCCGGTGAGTCGCCGGAGTCTCGCCGTCCCCTCCCTCTGTTTCCCGCGATTTCAAAAAGAAGAAAACGATTCGGGTTAGCACTGACTGGTGGGACCCCATGTCAGGTTTTTAAACATTTCGAACCGTTTTTCCTGTTTGATTTCCTGTTTATTTTTTCTATTGGAAATAAGCAGATTTTTGGGTGAACTTTGGAAATTAATAACTCCCTGAAAAATGCTCAGAAAAATGTGAGACCAATTTTGTTGGCTTTGTTTTGTAATTCTCTTTCCATTGGGACCAGAAAACAAATTCTTGGAATTTATTTCCTTTGGATTTTATTCGATGACCTAGGAGGGGTTTTTGACGCTATTTCATGTCTCTTTGGATAGATTCCGACCTTCCCGACGAATTAGGAGTTGTTCCCGAACCTGAAGGCAAGCCATTAACTCAATCTCAAACTTGGTCGAACCCTAGAATTTAAATCTATCGCTCAAGTGGATTGATATTGCACCTCACATGCCATATTGCATTTTAATTGTTGTAGTACTTTATAATTGCTTACATATACCACACTCCCGTTCCCTAGACGATGGCCGGAGGAACCGCCGCAGTTGAAGGAATGGGGGAAAATATTACAACTGTGCGTCTCGCGCTTGCGAGGCTTTGTTTGGATCTTTCCTCTTCGCCGAGGTGAGGAACCGACGAATGTCGTCTTATGATCCTCGGAGTTGGGGGCATTTGCCAAAAGAGTTATTTGCCTTGTCCCTCCGTCAAATATGGTTGGCATAGACCACCCGGACTGCGACGCTTGGGAGCTGACTTTCCATTTGGTTCTTTTTGCCGAGATTGCTGACACCACGTCGGGATAAACCTCGAGTGGAATGGATGCTCTCTCATTTTTATGAGTGCTTTTCGGTTCATTCCTTTACGGTGACACCGGCCGGGTTGCCCGCCACCGTCATCCGTTTGGAATATTACGCTATTACTTTGTGAACACTAACCCCCGAGTGACACCGGCCGGGTTGCCCGCCACAGTCACCCGGGTATTATTATTATTATTATGGAGACATTATTATCTATGCTTACAAGTATTATGTTATTATATGCTATTGTTGCTTTGTGCTTATGCTTGTGTTGCTTGATTCATGTTGGAAACTGAAATAAGAATTTGACTAAGAAGATAACCACCTCCCTCGACTAGATTGAGTCACATAGTGCCACTCACCAAACACACCAGCACACCATGCGTCGTTCACGTGGGCGAACCATGGCCGAGTATTCCATCTAGCCTCCTTTGACGCCACCCTTTTGGCAAGTCTAGTCGGTTACCTTTGTGGTCGGGGCTAGTCTTGCGAAGGTTCCGGAGCTAGGCGTCGCTCATTCGTTGGGGACGTGCCGGATTCACTTCGTCATAAGACGTGGTCCTAGAGGACGTGTCGGTGGCTATAGAGGGAGTGTCCGGGTGGAGTAAGCGGTGGTGGAAGTGTGGGTTTGTGCTGTCGCCATGATGGGTTCTAGTACTTTGGTACCAGCGGTACAAACCTAGGCTTCAGCGTATGGGAAAATGTTGCAACCTCTCGAGAGTGTAAATCTAGAATCTAGCCTTGTCCCTAGGTTATGGGACGACGTTTGGGTCGGGTCACACTAAGAGTCAGTCCAGTCGAACATGGAGAAAATTCTTATGATGAGACTAGCAAACAAGTGACAACGGAGAGAGTAAGCCAGAGTTGGCTAAAGGCTGAGGAGCCTAGTGTGGTTGTGAGTTGTTGAGTGGAAAGTGAAATCTCACTTAGAATCATTAAAACCCCTTCAAAAGGTAAGTAGGTAAGTTATGTCCAACCGTTAAGCTTGGACTTCCCTTGTAACCCAACTCATGCCATGCTACATTCTGAACTTATGCCATGCCATATAGATAGACCTTGCTTTGATTTTGGGCTAATGACTTGCGAGTACCTCAAGTACTTACCTGGCTTCTCATGTGGCCAGACTCCGTTGCTCCCGACGCCGAGTACCCGCTGTACGAGAACTAGGAACCCGTATCCCAGGCAGGACCCCGTGGAATAAGGCCCGATGTTGCCACGCTACTATCTACGTTTCCGCTGCTACTTCCGCTAGAGGCTCAATGTTGGATAAATAATGTACATACTGTTGTGTGCGCATGTTGTGCGAACGCGGGAGCCTCACCCCGTGTTGTATCTTGTAATCCGCCCGAACTCGGAGCCATAAGTATGTATTTGGTTATGCCTTTGTTATCAAGTTGACATATATCCAGTGTTTCTGGGACTGGTATATGGGTAGTCCGATCATCTGGATCGGGGTGCCACAGAGCTTGGTATCAGAGCCTAACTGCCTGTAGGATACCCTAGTTTCTTGGACGACGTAGGATAGAACTCGTTGTGTTGCCTTTTCCAACTGTTTCTCTATTTGTTTGTGCTTTAGAACTTAACGCTCACCTTTTTGCTTCTGTCTCTGTCACAGATGGCAGAATTGTTCGCTGAGACTACCGCCGTGCACATCACCGGCTTTCCGCAGTTCCTGAGGGAGATCTGGGACCACCTCTACCCAGGCGCACCTCCCCCGACCTACCGCGTGTACCACAACCGTCTCGACAGGTCTACCTCAGAGTTCACCGCCACTGTCCACCTGCGCCCAGAGCCCGTGAGCGCAGGGAGCTCCCACGCTCTCACCTCCGGTGTTACTACTCAGGCGACTCGAGCTGTTCAGGAGGCCGCAGGAGATGCCATCCTGTTCCTCCGCACCTTTGATCCAGTCATGAGGAGGTGCGACCGCTACGCCTACTTCCCGAGGTTAGACTTAGACAGAGGGGACATCCTCTTTCCCAACCCCGGTGACTCCAGCTCACCCCTCTCAGCCTTACTCCAGTACACCGCCCTTCTCCACCAGTACCTTCACGTCACTCTTCTCCAGTTTGCTTCACTTCGTGCCAACTTGGCCCTGGCCGAGATGACGCGAGCCTCTGGAGGTAGAGCTTCCCGCGTTCCACCTCGCCTCCCCACCTTTACTCACAGCTCCCTTGAGCAGATTAGGAGAGGGATCGCCCGCTTTTCCCCATCCCCCACACCGACGACTCCTACCCGCTCTCGTAGCAGTGCTGCTCACTACTACTCACGCTTCACTCCGGTCCGGTCCCAGCGTCGCCGTATCCGTGCCGATCCACCTTCCTACTCCGGAGACTCCCGAGACGACCCTGCTTCACTCGGCTATAGCCGCACCGAGGAGGTCATCGACACCACCACGCCAGCGACTCCCCTCGAGATGGAGTTCTAGACGCTCAGAGACAGCACCGCCCAGTGTAGTATACCATCCGTGTATCACGTGCTTGAATAACGTAGGGGTAGAATTATGTTCTGCATCTGGTGCTATGTGCCTTGTATCCTGTACGAGTAGCTGGTACTTTTATCTTGCATCCTTTGTAAAATAACGTATGCTAGGACCCTGTAACCCCCTCCTTTGTATATTCCATGCTTGTTGTTTTACAAACCGTGTTTCCATTTGGTTTTTCTTGGATGTTACACCTTCCCCATATGGATGCTCATGATACGCGCCATCACCTTCAACAATCCAGGATGAGGCCCAATAGTGGTGCAAGTGGCAGTCAAGGAACCCCGGCTCGTCGTTCCGCACGACAAGCGGGCGAGGATCCCACACCTCCGCAGTCACCTCCTCATCAGGAACCAACCCCAAGTCAGTTTATGAGGATGATGGATGAACGTCACACCCAGCATTTGACTCAGATCATGAGAGAGTTTGGCACGTACATGCAAGCACAGAATGCCCCACCAGCAGGCCGCTCAAAGCTACAAGACTTCCAGCGTACTCATCCACCAAGTTTCTCTTTTGCCAATGACCCGCTTGAGGCTGACGACTGGCTCCGTACCATGGGAAAGAAACTGGAGCTCGCTCGAGTGGACGAACAAGACAAGGTGCCCTTTGCCACCCACTACCTTGAAGGCCCCGCCGGTGTCTGGTGGGACAATCAGAAGGACGCAAGGGGCGATGGACCCCCAATCACGTGGACAGAGTTTCAGGAAGCATATCGCAGGGCCTACATTCCCTCAAGTATCATAAAGATGAAGCAGCAGGAATTTCTGGCACTCACTCAGGGCAACAAATCCATCAGTGAATATCTGACCAAGTTCAACAACCTTGCTCGCTATGCACCCGAGGACACCAACACAGAAGAGAAGAAAAAGGACAGGTTCCTTCATGGGATGCATCAGACTATAAAGACTCAGCTCTGTGTTCTACAGTTTCCGGATTTCCAGTCCTTGATCAACACCGCACTAATCTCAGAAAAGGAGCACCGCACTGTTTATGACTCCCACAAGCGGAAGTTTGAGCCACGAAAGGACCGGCACGAAGGGGGAACTTCAAAACCCCGCACATGGCAGCCCAGCGACCGGGCCTCGGCACCTCAGAATACTTGGGGTCAGCCCAAGAAGGAGGGATATCCCCGCGAAGGATTCTACCACAAGCGCCCTCTAGTGGATGATTGCAAGAGAGATAACGCATGCTTCAAGTGCGGCAAAACGGGACACTACATCAAGGATTGCCCCCTCCACAACAGCAACGGCAACAACAACAACAACCACCCCGCGGGTGCAACCAAGCCTCCTCAAGTTGCCCGTGTTCACCACATGTCTGCAGAGGAAGCGTATGAGGCTCCAGATGTAGTGCTTGGTACGTGTACTATCAACACTAAACCCGCACTGATTTTATTCGATTCTGGAGCTTCCCACTCTTTCATCTCGAAAGATTTTGTTGCCAAACACCGTTTTTCCGTTTCTCCTTTGGGCCATCTTTTGGTGATACAAACCCCCGCCTCTGAAGTGAAGACAAACACGGTTTGTCAAGATCTGATCGTCCGCATCAATCAAGTGGAATTCCCGGCTCAGCTCAACATTCTCAATGTGCCCGGCCTTGACGCCATCCTGGGAATGGATTGGTTGGTACAGCATGCCGCCCAGATTGACTGTGCAACCGGAGGAGTCACCCTCACCAACCCGAAAGGCGTCCGTACCACCTACCTGCCAGACAAGCCTCACCAGATAAATGCAAAGGTGTTTCTTGCCCAAGCCCAGAAATAGGCGAAGTGTATGTAGTCAGTGAATATCCGGATGTTTTCCCCGATGAGCTACCCGGAATGCCCCCGGACCGTGATATTGAGTTTGCCATTGAAGTTGTGCCAGGAACAAACCCAATATTCAAGAAGCATTACCGTATGACAAGTCCCGAGCTAGTGGAACTAAAGAAACAGCTTGACGAGCTAATTCGGAAGAAGTTCATTCGACCGAGCGTTTCACCTTGGGGATCACCAGTTTTATTTGCAAAGAAGAGTGATGGCACACTCCGTTTATGCATTGACTACCGTGCTCTCAATGACGTCACCATCAAAAACAAGTACCCGCTACCAAGGATCAATGATCTGTTTGACCAGCTCCGTGGTGCCCAAGTGTTCTCCAAGATTGACCTCCGAACAGGATATTATCAGCTGAAGATTCGTGAAAGTGATATCCCCAAGACCGCTTTTACCACCAGATATGGACTATATGAGTGCACCGTGATGTCCTTCGGCTTAACCAATGCTCCTGCCTACTTCATGAGCATGATGAACAAGGTATTCATGGACTATCTCGACAAATTTGTAGTGGTGTTCATCGACGACATCCTCATCTACTCCAAAAATGAGGAAGAGCATGCCAGACACCTCAGGATGGTTCTCGGGAGGCTACGTGAGCAACGACTTTATGCAAAATACAGCAAGTGCCAGTTCTGGTTAAAAGAAGTGGAATTCTTAGGGCATGTATTGTCAGGAGCCGGTGTGGCCGTAAACCCTGATAAGATCTCCGACGTGCTGAACTGGAAGACCCCCACCAATGTGTCTGAAATCCGAAGCTTTCTTGGTTTGGCTGGTTACTACCGCAGATTCATTGAGCACTTTTCCAAGATAGCCAAACCCCTGACAGATCTGTTGAAGAAAAATCGCAAATATGCCTGGACCGACGAGTGCAAGAAAAGTTTCCGTGAGTTGAAGACCCGGTTAACCACGGCTCCAATTCTGGTGTTGCCCGATGATACCAAGGACTTTACCGTATACTGCGATGCTTGCAGAAATGGGCTAGGGGCCGTACTCATGCAAGAAGGGAAGGTCATCGCATATGTGTCAAGACAACTCAAGACCCATGAGCTCAATTACCCCACGCACGACTTGGAATTGGCCGCCGTCATACTCGCCTTAAAAACTTGGCGACATCACCTTATTGGGCGAAGATGCGAGATCTATACGGACCACAAAAGCTTAAAGTACATCTTCACCCAGCCTGACCTTAATCTGAGGCAAAGAAGGTGGCTAGAAGTAATCAAGGACTACGATCTTGGGATTCATTATCACCCAGGGAAGGCCAACGTGGTAGCAGATGCCCTAAGCAGGAAACCCCCAAGGGTGCGGCCAAGTTTGGAGGAAGAAATGGCAAAGCTGAATCTATGCGTAGGAAGCAAGGCCTACTTAAGCACCATGGAGGTGAAATCAAACCTGGAGGAAGAGATAAAAACCGAGCAGGCCAACGACCCCGGCATGGTTAGGATCAAAGCCAAGATACCGCAAGGGAAAGCCAAGGAATTTACCGTGGACAATCAAGGAGTGCTACGCTACGGTAACCGCCTTTGTGTACCCGACAAGGCCGCGTTAAAGCAACAGATCCTCCGAGAAGCCCACGAGTCTGCCTATTCCATTCACCCTGGAAGCACCAAGATGTACCAAGACTTGAAGCAAATATTCTGGTGGGCCGGTATGAAGAAGGAGATCGCCTACCATGTCGCATGCTGCAACGTATGCAACCTAGTGAAGGCCGAGCATCAAAAACCCGCCGGATACCTCCAACCCCTTAGGGTGCCCGAATGGAAGTGGGAGGACATAAGCATGGATTTCATCGTCGGACTTCCCAAGTCTAGCCGGGGAAATGACTCTATTTGGGTCATTGTCGACCGTTTAACAAAGGTATCTTACTTCATTCCAGTCAAGACGACCTATCGTTCAGATCAGCTGGCACAACTCTATGTGAACAAGATTGTCAGGCTCCATGGCGTCCCGAAGACCATTGTGTCAGACAGGGGTACGCAATTTACCTCAAAATTCTGGACAAGCCTGCATCAGGCCATGGGGACAAAACTATCCTTCAGCACAGCATATCACCCACAGACGGATGGCCAAACTGAGCGAGTTAATCAGATTCTGGAAGACATGCTCCGCTCTTGTGTACTCACCTACGGAGCAGGTTGGGAACACAGTCTGCCCTATGCGGAGTTCTCATACAACAACAGCTACCAAGGTAGCCTGAAGATGTCACCCTTTGAAGCGTTGTATGGAAGGAAGTGCCGAACCCCGCTGAACTGGTCCGAAGTTGGAGACGGCAAGATTTTTGGACCCGATGTTCTGTTAGAAGACGAAAAGCAAGTACATCTGATTCGAGACCGACTCAAGGCAGCTCAGTCCCGCCAGAAGAGTTATTACGACCGACGACACCGTCAGATTCACTTCGAGGAAAACGACTACGTCTATCTCCGGGTCACACCCCTCAAGGGCCTGAAGAGGTTCCACAAGAAAGGAAAGCTAGCCCCGAGATTTATCGGACCTTTCAAGATTTTGGCGAGAAAAGGGTCAGTAGCCTACCAACTAGAACTGCCCGAAGAGTTAGTTGGGGTGCACGACGTTTTCCACGTGTCCCAGCTAAGGAAGTGCATCTCACCCCCAACTAAGCAGACAGATTATAAGGAGTTGGATTTAAGCAGCGAACTGACTTACGAGGAACACCCCGTCAGGATCTTGGATGAGTCAGAACGCCGCACCCGCAGAAAGGTCACCCGGTTTTACAAGGTACAGTGGGACAGACACACAGAGGAAGAAGCCACCTGGGAACGGGAAGATTTGCTAAGGACCGAGTACCCGTATCTATTCAGCGAGCCACAGGAATCTCGAGGACGAGATTCACTTTAAGGGGGGAAGGTCTGTAACACCCTGGATTTTGGCCCTTTTGAAATTTTTCCAAAAAGCCTTATTTTATTTATTTAAAATGCGTTTGGCTTTAAACCGCAGGAAAATGATTTAAATCTTGAAACTTCTGATCTGTTGAAACCAAGTGGGATCTTGTACTCTTTATTTTCCCTTCCACTTGGCACTGGTGTTTATAATTTTGACCTTGGTCAATATTTGTTTTGGGAGAATTCTTTTCTCTTTTAGAAATTCTCTTTTATTTGGCCTTACAAAGGAACCCCCAGTTTTATGTCTCCAAAAATTCTACAAAAATTAGGGAACCTTCCCTAATGGATGTAGATCACTTTTCTGAGAAAATATGGTGCCACCCCTTAGGAAAAATTTCCTTACACAATTCTTTTGTGTACTGCCCTTTTCCAAAACTTTTTAGAATCTACCCAAACTAATTTTCCCGGATGAAACCAAGGTATGGATAGGCTCTCCTTTACCCCTCCTACCTCAGGAAAAAGGGGGAGAACCATCTAACATCATCTACCCCTCCAAACAGTAAACCCTAGTTTTGGCCAGTACTGTTTTTTGAAAATTTTGGTCGGACCAACTATCGAGTTTGCAAAAACTTTGATCGGCAATGTTGCAGAGCTTGGAATTTGGCCCACGGAGGAGGGAGATCGATGCTGATGCCGCTGTAGACATGCCCTAGACATGCCAAGACCGGCATGGACATGGCCGTGGGGGCGCCGCCCGTTCCTGGTCACCGGAGTACAGCACCTCCTCGCGCCCGAGCCTGCCTCCCACGCCCCCACCTCGCTCTCCACCTCCCTACACCCACGCGTCACTGGCAGAGCAACCGGACGGCGGCCGCGTTGACGCCCCAGGCGCTAGCCGACGCGCCGCCCAGGCGCTGTGCCGCCGGGACCCCCCTGTCAGCGTATCCTCCGCCGCACGGACCGGTCCATCGCCGGAGTCAACCCGTCGTGCACCTTCCTGTGCCACCGCTCCCTCAACGCCCCGCCACCGTCGCCACCACGCGAGCGCGACACCTCGCAGCACCATTAACGGCGGCCACCCCTCGGGACGGGTATAAGAAGCCCCCTCCGGCACCGCTGAGAACCGCACCACCCCTCCCACTCCCGTCCTCGACTCACACCACCGTCTTGAGCCCGGGCAAGCACCACCTCACCGGAATTAACCCCTCCCTGGCCGCACTAGCCTCCGCTCGATTCCCCCGCCTCAGCACCTCCCCCGCCGATTCCTTCCAACCAGAGCACCCACAGACAACCGTGATGCCGATGCCGAGCTCGCCGGGGTAGCCGGTGGCCGGAATCGACGAGTTCATCCTCGACCGACAGCTCCCTCCGCCGGGGAAGATGCCCTGGTGCCGCCCGAGGTCACCGTGAACCACGACTGCACCGACGAGCTGCTCCACCCCTTCCCCGAGCCGTTCTGCTCCCTCTCCGCCCCTCTCCCTCGCCCCAGCCGCCGCAGGACACCGCCGGTGAGTCACCGGAGTCTCGCCGTCCCCTCCCTCTGTTTCCCGCGATTTCAAAAAGAAGAAAACGATTCGGGTTAGCACTGACTGGTGGGACCCCATGTCAGGTTTTTAAACATTTCGAACCGTTTTTCCTGTTTGATTTCCTGTTTATTTTTTCTATTGGAAATAAGCAGATTTTTGGGTGAACTTTGGAAATTAATAACTCCCTGAAAAATGCTCAGAAAAATGTGAGACCAATTTTGTTGGCTTTGTTTTGTAATTCTCTTTCCATTGGGACCAGAAAACAAATTCTTGGAATTTATTTCCTTTGGATTTTATTCGATGACCTAGGAGGGGTTTTTGACGCTATTTCATGTCTCTTTGGATAGATTCCGACCTTCCCGATGAATTAGGAGTTGTTCCCGAACCTGAAGGCAAGCCATTAACTCAATCTCAAACTTGGTCGAACCCTAGAATTTAAATCTATCGCTCAAGTGGATTGATATTGCACCTCACATGCCATATTGCATTTTAATTGTTGTAGTACTTTATAATTGCTTACATATACCACACTCCTGTTCCCTAGACGATGGCCGGAGGAACCGCCGCAGTCGAAGGAATGGGGGAAATATTACAACTGTGCGTCTCGCGCTTGCGAGGCTTTGTTTGGATCTTTCCTCTTCGCCGAGGTGAGGAACCGACGAATGTCATCTTATGATCCTCGGAGTTGGGGGCATTTGCCAAAAGAGTTATTTGCCTTGTCCCTCCGTCAAATATGGTTGGCATAGACCACCCGGACTGCGACGCTTGGGAGCTGACTTTCCATTTGGTTCTTTTTGCCAAGATTGCTGACACCACGTCGGGATAAACCTCGAGTGGAATGGATGCTCTCTCATTTTTATGAGTGCTTTTCGGTTCATTCCTTTACGGTGACACCGGCCGGGTTGCCCGCCACCGTCATCCGTTTGGAATATTACGCTATTACTTTGTGAACACTAACCCCCGAGTGACACCGGCCGGGTTGCCCGCCACAGTCACCCGGGTATTATTATTATTATTATGGAGACATTATTATCTACGCTTACAAGTATTATGTTATTATATGCTATTGTTGCTTTGTGCTTATGCTTGTGTTGCTTGATTCATGTTGGAAACTGAAATAAGAATTTGACTAAGAAGATAACCACCTCCCTCGACTAGATTGAGTCACATAGTGCCACTCACCAAACACACCAGCACACCATGCGTCGTTCACGTGGGCGAACCATGGCCGAGTATTCCATCTAGCCTCCTTTGATGCCACCCTTTTGGCAAGTCTAGTCGGTTACCTTTGTGGTCGGGGCTAGTCTTGCGAAGGTTCCGGAGCTAGGCGTCGCTCATTCATTGGGGACGTGTCGGATTCACTTCGTCATAAGACGTGGTCCTAGAGGACGTGTCGGTGGCTATACAGGGAGTGTCCAGGTGGAGTAAGCGGTGGTGGAAGTGTGGGTTTGTGCTGTCGCCATGATGGGTTCTAGTACTTCGGTACCGGCGGTACAAACCTAGGCTTCAGCGTATGGGAAAATGTTGCAACCTCTCGAGAGTGTAAATCTAGAATCTAGCCTTGTCCCTAGGTTATGGGACGACGTTTGGGTCGGGTCACACTAAGAGTCAGTCCAGTCGAACATGGAGAAAATTCTTATGATGAGACTAGCAAACAAGTGACAACGGAGAGAGTAAGCCAGAGTTGGCTAAAGGCTGAGGAGCCTAGTGTGGTTGTGAGTTGTTGAGTGGAAAGTGAAATCTCACTTAGAATCATTAAAACCCCTTCAAAAGGTAAGTAGGTAAGTTATGTCCAACCGTTAAGCTTGGACTTCCCTTGTAACCCAACTCATGCCATGCTACTTTCCGAACTTATGCCATGCCATATAGATAGACCTTGCTTGGTTTTGGGCTAATGACTTGCGAGTACTTCAAGTACTTACCTGGCTTCTCATGTGGCCAGACTCCGTTGCTCCCGACGCCGAGTACCCGCTGTACGAGA
Organism: Puccinellia tenuiflora; assembly: GCA_012064385.1. NCBI lineage: Eukaryota > Viridiplantae > Streptophyta > Magnoliopsida > Poales > Poaceae > Puccinellia > Puccinellia tenuiflora. Next base: position 633,749 of record QRDG01000451.1, on the reverse strand, counting down.
ACTAGGAACCCGTATCCCAGGCAGGACCCCGTGGAATAAGGCCCGATGTTGCCACGCTACTATCTACGTTTCCGCTGCTACTTCCGCTAGAGGCTCAATGTTGGATAAATAATGTACATACTGTTGTGTGCGCATGTTGCGCGAACGCAGGAGCCTCACCCCGTGTTGTATCTTGTAATCCGCCCGAACTCGGAGCCATAAGTATGTATTTGGTTATGCCTTTGTTATCAAGTTGACATATATCCAGTGTTTCTGGGACTGGTATATGGGTAGTCCGATCATCTGGATCGGGGTGCCACAGGTTGTGGATGTGATGTTGCCACTAGGGATAAAACAACAATACTATGTCTACGATCATTTGTGTTGTTTACATTACACACATTGCTTAATGCGATTATCTGTTGCTTGCAACTTAATACCAACGGGGGACACGGATGTTAACCTGGCAGTGGATTATTAGTCATAGATGCTGTTGGAAAACGGTCTATGTATCATGGTGTAATGCCCAATTAACTCTCATAGTTATCATCTTGTCATATATTTGCATTGTCATGCGTTCATTATTTGTCAATTGCCCAGCTGTAATTTGTTTACCCAGCATGTTAGTTATCTTTTATGGAGAGACACCACTAGTGAACTCTGCACCCAGTTGTAACATCTCAAGATTTTCAAATTTTTGAAAAATCAGAAAAATCAAAAACTTTTGAAAATTTTATATATTTTGATTTGCAAATCCAAAACCATGCATGCATCATCATCTTGGCTTGTTTGCATTTAAAATTTTAAAAAAGTTGGAATATTAATTCCATTTTAAACCCTATTTTATAAAATGACATAAAGGTGGCAAATAGGCCATTAGACATTATTTGAATTTTCCCTGATTTGAAAAATTGTGGAAAAGGTTCCAAAGTATTTAAAATGAAAATTTTGATTTTTACAAAATTTTACGAATTTGTTTTCATCCATTTGGATTCATATTTCAAAAGTTATTAAAAATTCCAGAAAATAGAAAAAAGAGAAAGGTTCAAAAAAATAGGAAAAGGCCAAAGGGCCGAGCCAGCCCACTTCCCCTCACCCGCACGCACGCCTCGCAGCAGCCCAGCACCGGCCCAGTTCTGTTTCGGCAGCCCGCACGCGCGCACCCACTAACAGGTGGACCCCGCCTGTCAGCACCGACACGACCACGTCGACGTCCCCGAAATCACGCCCCCGGCTAGCTCGATGACGGCCGTTTCTTGCCCTCTTGATTGCGAGAGATTTACGCCCCCAAATTGCTCGATGTCTACGCCTATAAAACGATCTCGAGCTCCTCTATCTTCGCCCTCTCCTCTCTCTTAGAATAGTGCCCCAAGGCCGACGAATTTTATCGTCGGAGCTCCGCCTGCCTGCTGCCGTGGACCTCCATTTCCGGTACACCAGTGAGTGCCCGAGCCCGGTACCAAGCCTATTTTTCTCCCCTTGCCGTTTCGCACCTCCCTGACTTCCCCTGCGATTTGCCCCTGCAGCCAATCGACCAGTTAATCCATGACAGGAGCTCGTCGTCCGCCGCCGTGACTCCGTCCACTCCTCCTCACCATAGCAGTGCGAACCCGACTACTAGGCTTTCCCATTCTCGTTGGTGGGCTTGAAGTCCTCAGGCTTCGATGCCATCCTAGGCATGGATTGGCTAGGAAAATAACAGGCCAAGCTGGACTGCGCAGCCAAGACCGTCACTGTAACCGACTCTGCCGGAGGAACCATGCAATACTGGTCTCCAACATCCAGAACTCCATCCGTAACCACTCCTCTCTCCCCGGAGATCAGTCTATCCTTTATGGAAGGTATCACCCCACCTGAGATGCATGAGGTAGGGGTGATGTGTGACTTCCCCGACGTCTTTCCTGAAGAGTTGCCTGGCATGCCACCTGATCAAAGTGTGGAGTTTGTCATAAAATAGGTTCCGGGGACTACTCCGATTTCCAAAAGGCCTTACCGCATGCCGATGGAAGAGTTGGCTGAGCTGAAGAAACAAATTGATGCGCTGTTGGAGAAGGAATTCATTCGGCCTAGTAGCTCACCCTGGGGTTGTCCTGTCATCTTTATCAAAAAGAGGGATTCTAATGTTCCTCGTCTGGTTGTCGATTATCGGCCTCTGAATTCGGTAACTATCAAAAACAAGTATCCTATTCCCCGAATAACTGACCTCTTCGATCAGCTAGCTGGTGCAACTGTATTCTCCAAGATGGGTCTGAGGTCAGGCTACCATCGGATCAAAATCAGGAAGGAGGATATTCCGAAGACGGCTTTCACTACCCGCTATGGTTTATACGAGTATATTATCATGTCCTTTGGTCTCACCAATGCCCCGGCTACCTTCATGAGGCTCATGAACTCCATCTTCATGGAGTACCTCGACAAATTCATCATCATCTACATTGATGACATCCTCATTTACTCCAAAACCAAAGAAGAGCATGCTGAGCATCTTCGGCTAGTTCTGACGAAGCTTCGTGATCATCGTCTCTATGCTAAGTTCTCCAAGTGTGAGTTCTGGTTGAAGGAACTCATCTTCCTAGGTCATGTGGTGTTAGCTGGTGGATTACCTGTAATACCCGACAAGATTCAGTCAATTCTGGATCGGGCGACTCCAAAGTCGGTCAAGGACATCCGTAGCTTCCTTGGGTTAGCGGGTTATTACTGCCGATTCATCGAAGGCTTCTCCAAGATAGCCAAAGCTTTGACAGACCTTCTCAAGAAGGATAAGAAGTTCGTATGGACAGACAATGCAGAAGAGAGTTTCCAAACCCTAAAAGTCAAACTCACGACTACTCTTGTGCTTGTTCTTCCGGACACCGAAAAGGACTTTGTCGTCTTTTGTGACGCCTCGTTACAAGGGATAGGCTGTGTGCTAATGCAAGAAGGCCATGTAGTAGCATATGCTTCTCGCCAACTTAAACCGCATGAGCACAACTATCCAACTCATGATCTAGAGCTTGCTGCCATGGTTCATGCGCTGAAGCAATGGAGACCCTACCTGTTGGGCAACCGTTGCGAGATCTTCTCGAATCACCAGAGTCTGAAGTATCTCTTCACCCAGCCAGATCTGAATCTCCGACAGAGAAGATGGTTGGAGTTTATTAAGGAATATGATGTGACCCTCAGCTATCAGCCTGGCAAGGCCAATGTCGTGGCAGATGCGCTGAGTCGCAAGTCTTATTGCAACACCCTGATGGTTGAGAAGGCTCAACCTGCTCTTCATGAGGAATTCGCACGTTTGAATCTGGAAATTGTTCTCTCTGGATATCTAGCACACTTAGAGATCAAATCCACTCTTGAGGATGAGATCAAGTAGCCCAACTGCAAGATGCGGGCATCCTCAAGATCAAGGAGAATATAGCTAGTGGGAAGGCTAAATGTTTTTCTGTTGATGACAACGGTGTTGTCTACTTTGGTGACTGCCTGGTGGTGCCCAAGAGTGGGAATACCTGATAACCCCCAAGAACTGGGGATCACTGTAGCACCTCTGAATGTAGGAGCAAGAAGGAAAAGTTATTTATTCACTACAACTAAAGTGTCACAAGTTTTAGTTTATTATGCACTAAACAAGTTTAAATAACAAGATGGTTGATTTAATGGATGGAAGTTTTAATGTAACAAAACAAGAACGTAAAAGTGTCCCAATCCTCTTCAATGCAAGAGGACAAGACAAAGGTGTAAACGGTGTTTCAATGCTTGGAAATAAGGCCTAGGGATCATACTTTCACTAGTGTACACTCTCAACAATAATAATATAATTGAATACATAAATATTTCCTCTTCATTATGCTACTCTAAATTATTCTCTTGTTGGATAACGAACACCAATCCACTGCGTAGGGCTATAAAAGCACACCTTTAAATCGCATTCCACATCTAGGGAACCCCACACTGTCAACTTGAGCTCCCTAAATAGTACTAGACAAACACCACAATTTCATAGAGACATCCAACACAAATAATAACTCATGTTAAGTATTCCTGTAATCTTTAGCCTAAGAGCCACACACGGTGCGCACACTGTCAACTTCGCACCATGGGACAAAGGTGACTCCGGAAATTACATTAATAAAACCACTTGAGTAGCATAATTCATAAGATAATGAAGATTAACATCTATGGATTCAACTAGATTACAAAGCTCATGATCACATAAAGATCACACCATGGAAGAGAGAGATAAACCACATGAGAGACAATTTGCTACCCGCATGGGTAGGTACACAACCATGCATTATACGGAGATGCAAGCCGTATGTATACGTTTTAGCTTGTTTTCCTAGAAAAACACGGATATTTGGTGTACAAAACTGGTTTCGGAATTTTCAAAAAAATTATTTTTGGCCGTTATTTTTAGCTTTTTTTCATAGTTGACTTTTTTGTTGACTTTTGGGTCAAACTTAACTAAAAAAATCACAGCGGATGGAAAAAAATCGAAAAAATGTCAAAATACTTTTTAATAATTCTATCAACTCTACTAGTGACATCCCCCTTGTCTACTTGAGTAATCTCATTTTACTGTTGCATATATGTTTCGGTCAAACTTAGGGTGTGTAGCTACCCATGGGGGTAGCAAGTCTTTTCCGTAAACCACATAGCTACCGGCATGAGCCCTCAGCCCCGAGGGAGACTACTCCCTCCTAATCATGGAGACGGTGGAGATGTCATTGGGGGAGATGGAGACCACCCCGGCAGCACCCCGCCAAAGTTTTCCCCCTCAAATCTGCAGCTCCAGGTCTCTGTTTCGTGGTTTCTGTGTTTCAGCGGCACTCTCTTCTGGAAAACGTTGGGGGACTATTTTTATAGGCGTTTTTAGGTCAAGACGGAGGCATGGGGACGAAGATCGACGGCATCGGAGCCTCGAGGCCCAAAAAAGGGGTCCCCACGCGGCCAAGGAATCTGGCCGTGTGGGACCACCTAATTTGGTCCTCGGGCCTCCTCTTGTGCGCTTCCTTGACTCCCAAGCTTCGTTCCTTCCAAAAACTGATGCTCGTAAATTTTCAGGTCATTTGGACGTCGTTTGGGTCCCTGAAACATCAAAATATAGAAAATAGGGTTTTCTGCCAGTGTAGGGTTAATTCCAGAAAAATAGGAAAACTGTGAAATCTTCCCAAAATCATTATAAAACAATAATATAACCCTTATATGATGCAAATATGATTGAAATATGAGTATTATAATGCAAAGTTCATGTATGCATTTTACATGCATCAACATCCCCAATCTTAACCTATACTCGTCCTCGAGTATGAAGGTGATAAAACTAACATGGACTTTGCATTTAAATGCTAACAATGGATATCAAAGATGATTACTATTGCTACATAAAGTCAAATGATTCATTCTTCAAAGGAGTAGCAATATGCAAGATAGATTATGAAGTGATATCAATTACTCAATGCAAGGATGTTCAATGATAATTCACCAAGTGTAACATCGAAGAAAGTACTATGGACCAAATGTATGCATAATGAAAAGTAAAAACATCCTGTAATGGTCATAGAGTACTCTTATAAAACTGAATATAAAAGTGGACACTTTGGAAAGATATATATATGAGTAGAGGTAAAACATGAACAAGTTTCATCTAACTTCCAAATACTTCTACTTAAGTTAATGTTTGCAATGTGGTATTGGTGTCAAGCTCTCATTACCCCTTATCATAACATCTTGAATGGTTAAAGTTTAAAGTGAAAGCAAATATGAGTAGTGTGCTTGACAAAGAAATGGTTGAAGTCTCGTGCCCCGTGAATACGAGTACCTACACCATGGTGTTACTCAACTTGGGATACAAAGCAAGTTCAAGTAAAAGTCATTGTATAATAGCGTCATCAAGAGGGTCAACTGGGGTACCTCTTGTCCCAGGACATGGAACAAGCCCACGTCAAAATGACAAGACAAACAAACATAATGAACAATCTCAACACCCTTTTTATTTACTACTGATATAGCTTTTTATTATGAGGTGCATCACTGAAGGTTCACAATAGCATGTAAGTAAATTTCCACCATGACAACATGGCTTAGATTAGCGGCCCAGGTGTCTCTCTAGCCATTTATACAACTACTTAAACTTACTTAGTTTCCACATTTATTTGGCACTATGATAGGCATCCATAAACAAAAGTACATGATATCAACTAAATATTATGAGCATGTTGAAAGCTTGCCATGTGACAGCACATTTGGGCTAACTACCAACCAAGACTCTTGTCAATCTCACAACTTCATAATTTTAATCACAATGGTTCATGTTTATTAAATGCAATAGTAAGGTGTGAGAGCTATTTAACCAACTTTTCCCATAACAATCAATAACATAAGCATTTTAATTCAGAGGTATATATAACACAAAGTAACATGATAAACATACTCGGAATAGCATAAAGCTAATAGGTAGATATGGTGGACTCACTGGAAAAACTTTGGTTGAAGGTGTTGGAAAATAAGTTTTTACTTGTTGGAATTTTTGGGCTAGCAAAAGGGAGAAAGTTGACCGTCTAAATGCATGCACAAGTGTCCATGGAACTAACCAATCCATTTAAAAAAAATTAAAGTAACATTCAGCATCAAAACATGAATAAGAGATAGCTCTTGATAAAACACTTGCAAATTAACACTCATTAAAAGCACATGAATCATGCAACTATATGTATCTTTTTGAATCAACTCAAACATCCCTATCCCAATATTTTTAATAGCATCCAACTTAATTCAACCCAAAATTCTAGTACCTCTCCCATAAAATAAATGATAGTGATGGTCTTACGAAAAAGCAAAACAAAAATAAAAGGAACAATAAAAGGACGCTCCAAGTTTATGCGATAGTAATGCGTTGATAGAAAAACAGAAAATAGACATGTGCAAACCGAGAGTGTTTGGTCCAGTGGGGTTACTTGACATCCCCAAGATTATGGTCTTCACCATCCTTAGATAGCTCTTGGTGCATCTCCTCTAATCCCTGAGAAAAAACTTCAACACAAAATTTTCTCCCATCTCTTTTCTGTGGGGTGACATTAGTAGGTACAAAAGATAGAATGCTTGCTGAAAGAAATTCATGAACATAAATTCATATTAAGTGTCCAGCAAGTGTATAATGTTGTATGCTTCCTCATAAACTCAAGTTAATTAAGAAGATTAAACTTAAAAGTTCAAAGAATGCATCAAACAAAATAGGACATAATCTGTCCAGAAAACAGCAGCATAAAAACGCATTTTTCTACCCTACTTAAATATGTCGAAAAATTCTTAGAAAATTCATGATTACAGAGGATGAAAATTTTCAGCTACAGTTAAAATATCAGCTCATTCGGAGTTACATAATAGGAATGAAAAATCATACCATGCACAGATTTGTGCTGAAATAAAATCTCCGAATACAATAAGCAACTTTTTCAATCCAAAATGGGTAAAACTTGGAACTTTATTAAAAATTACAGAAAAAAAACTAAAAAATAAGTATCTTTTTACAGCAAGAGGACACAAAGAAAATAAAAAATAAAAACAACCGGGTTGCCTCCCGTAAAGCGCTTTCTTTATAGCCATGTAGCTAGGCTTCTTACTTGGTATCAAGATGGTTGGAGTGAGGTGGCTTGGCATACCCAAGCTTGAATTCTTGTACTTATTTGATATATGTAAGGTGAGCCTAGGGATAACATCCCCAAGCTTGAGTGTTTGTCCCTCGTGATCTTTATTCATCACCCTCAACTCTTCCACTTGAAAGTTCTCTTCACACAAAACTCATCATAAAACTTGATTAGAGGGGTTAGTGTCTCCATAAATGAAATCCTCACAGGTACAGCAAAGACATATCATGAGTTGATTCTACATATTAGCTAATATTACTATGGTTTTTTATTGATCTTTGATCAATAGAACCACACAAAACACAAGTAATGAGAGTAATGCAAAATAAAGACAGAATCTGTCAAAAACTGGACAGCTCGTAAAGAGTGAATTTTCAGAGACACATACGTTGCTCAAATCAGAAAACTTTGATCTAATTAAATGTGTATTAATGGCTTAATATTGCTGTCGTAAAATATCAAGTCAAAATTCCTCTTCTGTGATTTTATACATGTTTTGCAGTGAAGCTCAGGAATCTGTTTTCTGGACAGCAAATCGCAATTGTTTAATCCTACCTCTCAAAAGAGGTTATTCTTGCCATTAAGATGAAAAATAAGATACAAAGGTGATTTTACAGTAGTAAACAAGCACCTTGACTCAAAAATCCAAAACTTAAGCTGAAGATAAAAATCAAAAAGAAACACAAAGAACCAAGCAAGAATCAAGAGAAACAATCAAAGAAGAAGGAAAATATTTTTGTTGTTTTTGATTTAGCAAAAAGGCAATAAGAGAAGCAAATATATACAACATAAACACTCTTTTTATTTGGTTTTAGCTTTGGGAAAAGTTTAATGATAGAGACTTTGCAACGGTTCCATTGGCATGAACAACACTTGTTCAAGGTCGACCCCAACTTCTCCATTACTCATCCTTCTCATTTACTTTCCCAAATTTTATATAAAATGAAAATCTTAAACTAATTGTCTCCAAACAATAGGTAAAGATATTTTACATGTTGTAAATATATAAAGGTGTGCTCAAACCGAATAGGAAATTAAAGCATAGGGAACACACAACAGAATATTAAACAATTTACTTTTAAGTCTAACTCTCTTCCTATGCATTGGAATTTTATATATGAATAAATAACAACAAATTTGAGGTAACCAATGCATATAATAATCAATAGCTTGCGTTTTAAATAACATAGAAACATAAAGGGGATTCTTATCTCTTCCTCTCTCATAATAGTTGCAAGCATTAAAGTTAAACATAACCACATAGTTTTGAATAGAATCACCACATAAAGACTTATCATCTAATGAGCATAATGGATCATCAAACTCAATTAAATCACATTCATCCTCAATATTAGGTGGACTCAAAATATCATATACATCATTGTAATCATCATGAATGGGAGACATAGCATCATCAAAATAAATTTTCTCTTCCAAACTTGGGGGACAAAAAATATCATATTCATCAAAACAAACTTCCCCAAGCTTAAGGTTTTCCTTAGCATTAGCAATAAAGGTGTTCAAAGAATTAGTACTACCACAAACATGATTGTTATGCAAATAAAATCTAATTTTCTCTTCAAACACTTCACGTCCTAACTCAAGATAGATATTATACAGATCTATAATTGTTTGGTTGTTTTCCATTTTATAAAAAAATTTGTGTTTTAGATTTATATGTTAGTATGCAATGCAAACAAGAATAAAAGCTTAGCATAATGCTACCCAGCAACGGCGCCAGAAAAGTACTTGATAACCCCCAAGAGCAGGGGATCACTATAGCACCTCTCAATGTGGAAGTAGGGTATCGATCCGCAGGAGCAAGAAGCAAAAGTTATCTATTCCCTACAACTAAAGTGTCACAAGTTTTAGTTGATTATGCACTAAACAAGTTTAGATAACAAGATGGTTGATTTAATGGATGGAAGTTTTAATGTAACAAAACAAGAATGTAAAAGTGTCCCAATCCTCTTCAATGCAAGAGGACAAGACAAAGGTGTAAACGGTGTTTCAATGCTTGGAAATAAGGCCTAGGGATCATACTTTCACTAGTGTACACTCTCAACAATAATAATATAATTGAATACATAAATATTTCCTCTTCATTATGCTACTCTAAATTATTCTCTTGTTGGATAACGAACACCAATCCACTGCGTAGGGCTATAAAAGCACACCTTTAAATCGCATTCCACATCTAGGGAACCCCACACTGTCAACTTGAGCCCCCTAAATAGTACTAGACAAACACCACAATTTCATAGAGACATCCAACACAAATAATAACTCATGTTAAGTATTCCTGTAATCTTTAGCCTAAGAGCCACACACGGTGCGCACATTGTCAACTTCGCACCATGGGACAAAGGTGACTCCGGAAATTACATTAATAAAACCACTTGAGTAGCATAATTCATAAGATAATGAAGAGTAACATCTATGGATTCAACTAGATTACAAAGCTCATGATCACATAAAGATCACACCATGGGAGAGAGAGATAAACCACATAGCTACCTGCATGAGCCCTCAGCCCCGAGGGAGACTACTCCCTCCTCATCATGGAGACGGTGGAGATGTCGTTGGGGGAGATGGAGATCACCCCGGCAGCGCCCCGCCGGAGTTTTCCCCCTCAAATCTGCAGCTCTAGGTCTCTGTTTCATGGTTTCTATGTTTCGGCGGCGCTCTCTTCTGGAAAACATAGGGGGACTATTTTTATAGGCGTTTTTAGGTCAAGACGGAGGCGTGGGGACGAAGATCAACGACATCGGAGCCTCGAGGCCCAAAAGAGGGGTCCCCATGCGGCCAAGGGATCTGGCCGCGTGGGACCACCTAATTTGGTCCTCAGGCCTCCTCTCGTGCGCTTCCTTGACTCCGAAGCTTCGTTCCTTCCAAATACTGATGCTCGTAAATTTTCAGGTCATTTGGACGTCGTTTGGGTCCCTAAAACATCAAAATATAGAAAATAGGGTTTTCTGCCAGTGCAGGGTTAATTCCAGAAAAATAGGAAAACTGTGAAATCTTCCCAAAGTCATTACAAAACAATAATATAACCCTTATATGATGCAAATATGATTGAAATATGAGTATTATAATGCAAAGTTCACGTATGCATTTTACATGCACCAATACCAAAGGGTTGATACTTTCAGAAGCTCATGAATCACCCACCTCTATTCATCCGGGTAGTACCAAGATGTATCAGGATCTTCGCTGCCAATTCTGGTGGACTCACATGAAGCGAGAAATTGCTAAGTATGTTGCTGAATGCGACGTCTGTCGCTGTGTGAAGGCTGAACATCAAAGGCCAACGGGTACTCTTCGCCCCATAGCTATTCCCGAATGGAAATGGGATGAAGTTGGTATGGACTTCATTACTGGTTTCCCAAAGTCTCAAAACGGAAATAATGCCATCTGGGTGGTCATCGACCATCTGTCCAAGGTCGCTCACTTCCTTCCGGTTCGTGACGATATTCGAGCAAGCCAACTTGCTGACTTGTATGTTACTCGGATTGTTCCTCTGCATGGGGTGCCCCTGAGGATTATATCGGACCGGGGAAGCTTATTTGTGTCCAAATTCTGGCAGAGCTTCCAAACTGCTATGGGAACCCGTCTCAATTTCAGTACCGCATACCATCCCCAGACTGATGGACAAACTGAAAGGGTAAACCAAGTTCTAGAGGACATGCTTCGGGCATGTGTTATCTCCTTCGGTAAAGGTTGGGAAAAGTATCTCCCCCTCGCCAAGTTCTCCTACAACAATAGCTGTCAAGCTAGTCTGCAGATAGCTCCATTTGAGGTTCTCTACGGACGAAAATGTCGAACTCCGCTAAATTTGTCTGAAACCGGAGAAAGGCCCCTCTTGGGTCCGGATGTGATCAATGAGGCTGAAGAGAAAGTCCGTATCATTCGAGAGAATCTCAAGATTGCTCAGTCCAGGCATGATAAACATCATCAGGAGGTTCACTATGAAATCGGTGACAAAGCCTATCTTCGAGTCTCTCCCCTCTAAGGCGTTCGTCGTTTCGGGATCAAGGGAAAACTGGCACCTCGCTTTGTTGGTCCTTTCACTATCCTGGCTAAGCGAGGTGATCTCTCCTACCAGTTGGAGCTCCCAGAGAAATTCCTCGATGTGCTTGATGTGTTCCATGTCTCTCAACTCCGTCGTTGCTTCAAAGATCCTATTTGTGGGGTTGATCATGAAGTGTTGGACATCCAGGAGGATCTGACTTACCGTGAGCATCCTGTCCGCATCTTGGACAAAGCGGAAAGGAAGACTCGTAACCAGACCATCAAGTTCCTCAAGATCCAGTGGTCTAACCATTCTGAAGAAGAAGCAACCTGGGAACGTGAAACTAGTCTTCGTCAGGAATATCCCGCCTTCTTCACTCAAGCCTAGAATCTCGAGACGAGATTCCTGTAAGGGGGGTAGATTTGTAACAGCCCCACTTTGGTACTGTAAAATTTGAACCAAATTTTCACTTTTGCATTGCACTTGCATCATGACATACATATTTAAATTGCCAAAGTTAAATAAAGCAACACTTGGAAATTATAAAAAAAAGGAAGCAAAACCCTTCCCAAATTTCCAAACCAAATGCATTGCTCAAATTGGCAAAACAAATTATTCTTGAGTTTCCAATTTGTCCAGGAAGTTCCAAGAATACATTTTATAAATATTTGTCAAAGGCAAATTCTTGCCAAGCAAAGAAATAAAATTGAGAATTCAAAATTGGTTCAAATCATTTTCTAATTTTGAAACCAAGTGCAACTTTTCAAAAATTCAAAATAAAAATATGGGGAGCTTCCATATCTAATTGTGAGCCTCCCTGAATTTTTCTATAATTTTTGGGCTTATGTAAATGCCCCAATTAATTAGCCAAAGTCTGCTGGTTTACTTATGAGAAAAACAAAGAAAAGAGCCAGGGGGTTTTCTGTACAAATGTCGTCTCCTTCCTCCTGTAGCGTCTTCAACCTGTAGCGACCGAGCACGCTCGCTCCCGCGTCGCCGTCGAACCCGCTCGGCCGCTGCCGTGCTGCCCTGGTGGATAAAAGGCTGCCGCGACCCTGCTCTCTCTCTCTCCCTCGCTCATTTTTTTTCTCGTTCCATCGAAACCCTAACCCTAGCGCCATGGCAGAACCGTAGCCGAGCTCGCCGCAGTATCGCCGTCGCCTGGAGCCTCCCAGAGCAGATCGAAGCGCGCCACCGTCTCCGCCTCGTCATCCTCTACATCTCCGAAGGAGGAATTGATCCAGTTCGCCGTCATTGTCGCGCTCGAGCTCGTCTTCTTCAACTTCGGCCGTCGCACATCGAGCTCGATTACCGCCTCCTCCGACCTCCTCCTTCACCACCGCGAGAACCCACGCATCCAGGGTGAGTACGCCGTCCTCGTGGGCATCTTTCCCCTCCCCCTCTCGCCATAGCCGTGTAGCTCCTCCGTGGCCGTGCGTAGCTGCCACCGGAGTATGTCGCCGGAATCCGTCCCGGCGACCTTTTGGTCTGTAGCGTCGCCAGTAGGTTCCCCGTAGCCGTGCGCGACGTTTGTGCCCCGTAGTCCACAGCTGCGAGTGCTCTACCGACGCGCGCGTGATCGACGCCGCCGGTGGTCACCGCCACCATGCGTGCCGGTCGTGGCCTCGGCTCGGTCAAACCGACCGTGCGGTAGTACCGATGTTAGAGCAGGTAGTACCGACCAACCATGGACGGTAGTACCGAGCATAGTTCCGGGTTAAGACTTTTTGGTACTGGATACCTTCTGTTAATTTCCGGAAGTGGCTCAGAAGTTGCTCCGGAAGTACCAACTTGTCCAGTACTACCGGGGAGTTGTCCGGAAGTACCGACCGTAAAATCTATTCAGTACTGGGTACCTCCTGTTTATTTCCAGAAGTGGCTCGGAAGTTGCTCCGGAAGTACCGACTTGTCCGGTACTACCGGGCAGTTTTCCGGAAGTACCGACCGAACCATGGTCGGTAGTACCGGGCCTTGTTCCGGCCTACTGTATGGTTCAACTAATTAATATTTGGAAAAATCATAACTTAATAAATATTGGTTCAAATTTTGCAAATGATATACCAAAATGATCAGCAAATCAAAGGCTATCTAGTTATGTTAATTTCACAGCATGACAACAACTTTTCCTTTGATGTCATTTCCGAAATGGTTAAAAGGATTAAATTTGAATAACCGTTTAATTCACCATTTATTCATCGTTAATCAGAAAATTGCAAACGAGGTACCAAAATGATCAGGAGAACAATACCTATCTAATAATGTCATTTCCATGCATGTAGACCTCATATTTTAGTACTGTACATTTTGGGTAATAACTTAATTCACTAAGTTAAGTATGGAATTTTAACCTGTTAATTGCGATACTTATTTCCGGGGTTCCATTTAACTTGTGGGTCATGCCCAAGACCATTTCAGTGCATAATCTGACCATCTCATCATGAGTGTGCATTGCACCTTTTGTATTCATGTTATTTATTTGTTCTCCTGTTATTGTTTGTGTTTCGTTAGATTCAGGAGTCGAGGTTCCACCACAATACCTCGACGATCCGTGCTATCCGCCCTATCAGCAAGGCAAGAGATAACCTAACCTTCTATGCATATCTCATCCTACTGATTTACACAAGTATTTTCTCCACCATAATATTGCATTTGATTCCAATGTCAATTTTGTTCGATGGTTAGAGTATCCTATTAATTGCATTAGTTCCATACATCATTACCTGTTTTCCTTCCTATGATCCATGGGTTGGATGTGTTGGCCTGAGTTAATTTATATCTGCAGAATATATGCTTAGCTATGCTTAGCCATGCTTAGTCGAATGCTTAGTCGTCCGGTGATTATTTCCATGATTGTGAAGTTGATGGAATGTTCGGACAAGGTGGAAACTTGTGGTACTTAATTAAAATGCTTAAAGGCTTGGATGAGTTGCCATCGGGTTGGTAGTGTTTCGCCTCATTCTTGCCGCCTAGGTGCGAGTTCTTTACCTCTTGAACCAAGACCGGGCGTGCTTCCATTGTTGGGACATATGGAATCCTTAGTAACTGAATAACTTGTGAGGGGCTAGCCAAGGGTCCTCTAGTTTGAGTTTTCCATTTGCGTGTGAGTTGGATGGTGGTAAAAGGCTCAATGAGGACGGTGGTGTTTAGGATGTGGCCGCGGGGCAGGGTGTTGGAGCCACTGAACCTGTCCTTCCACACACGGATGATCCTTGGGTTAGCCTCATGCAAGGTAAAGGTTTAACCGCGCCCACTCTGCCGGCTTTCCCCGAAAGAGATCTAAATAGGCGAGCCGGACGGTACCGATGGTTAAAAATAGTACACCCCTGCAGGGTTAATCTTTTCGAAAAGTCGTGTCCACGGTTATGGACGACTTGGGAACGGACGATAAGACCATAAATAACATGAACTTAATAAAATTGGCAACCTAAGAGTGAAGGTTCATTTCCTCGAGGGTGATTCGAGGGAGTGCCTTGGTGGAGATGAGTGGTGGAAGATGGATACTGTTGGTTCAATGTGAACTAAACAATGAAAGTTTACTATCTTATCCCCTTTCGAAAAACCTTCTGAGTAGTCGATGCCATGAGTCAGGTCTTACAAAGGAAAACTAGCTTTATGCAAAACAACTACTATACAGCTTTGAAGCCAACCATCTGAGCGTATATAGCTCTAGTAATCTTGCGAGTACGTCGTACTCAGCCTTGCTTTGTTGATTATTTCTGTTTCAGAAGAGGACGTCACCGACCAGGAAGGTGGGTTCTTTGTTGACATCGACAAGTAGTCTGGGGTTCCCAGATGACAGTTTGGGACGTCACGGAACAGGCTGGTTGGGATATTTTATTATAGGCCTCTTAGGCCATAATTTGGATCTTGTTGTTTAGACAACTAAATTCGCTTCCGCATGATGTAATGCTGGGTATGTGACCTATGATGTGTATTTTGCTATCTTTCTCATTATATGAGTTAAACTATGATCTTTTTGTGTCGTAGAGTCTGTGATGTGCCAGATGTTCCGCAGTCTTGATCTCTCTATTATGCATTGATAGCTATGCCAGTGATTATGGCATGATTGAGGTGTTGCATTGCCGATGATCCATTCCGAGCATACCTGCCAAAGGTTTTGGCCTGGGAGTGGTAAACCCAGTAACCCTCGATTGTGTAGCATGCCTGTGGGTCACATAGCATCTCTATATAATTCCGGGGTCGGGGCGCTACAGTCCCCCCGCGGCGCCCAAGTCTTCTAGGAGCTTCCAGCCGGATCTGGCAAGCTTATCCTCCTCGCTCACACGGAGGTTGGATCCCCGGGGTGAGCCTGGCCTCCTGCCGGGCATCCGGGTTCCCAGGACCTCCGCGTTGTCTGCCGGGTTGAGGGAGACCCTGGGAGGTCCCCCAGTCCTTAGTCGTGGTTGTCGATGCCATCCTTGCCTGGTCGCCGTGGGGCAGATGGGGGGCCCATCTGCCAGTCTTGAACCTTTGCCTTGTTCGCCTTCTTGGTGGGCCCATAGGCGGTGGACCCACTTTGACCGTATCAGGGGAACCCCGTGTTCCACTGTTGTGACAGTTATCCACATCACGCAGCTTGATTCTCAGTCGACCCGAACTCTGCCTTATGACCGCCCTATTACGGAACAACGTTTGACAGAACCTAAGTCGGTGATCCACAACTCGGATTGTACGACAACCTCAGGTCTAAGGATTATATTGATTGAGTCATGCAAATGACGGATTACTCGTTGCATCTCAATATGGGTCAGTCCGACTCGGTAAACTTTTTAGCCTTGTCCGTGTCAGTTGGAATGGCATCATCGTGCCCATGGCAAATGGAACCGTGTCATCAGCCAACCTTCACATCAGTCTAGATTGTGTGTCCAGCACAACCTCGATGACCAAGGACAATTTAGTATGAACAACATGAATACATAGTTCCACAACTGAATCACATATTCAATGATACATATCAGATGTTCAATACAAGGACAACATAATATCTTTATGAATATTGGGAATTACATGATGCATGATTGCCTCTAGGGCATATTCCCAACGTGGCAAAATCCGACGGTGATGCTAGAGGTTGTGTGGCGAGCTTCATGTTTCTAGTGCGGTCTCGATAGATCGGCCCCCTTCGATGGCGTGCGTCGCCGCCCTCACCTTGCAATGTGCTTGGGGCTGTCCCTTTGGTTGAGTTGAATGTCAAAGTTCGTGGTTTTGGCGGAATCTCGGTCTTGCAATGCCCTTCGATGGAGTTGGTAGACACTCCTCGCAATTCTGGCACTCAATCAGCCAGCGAGCTTCGTGTCTGCATCGTTCTCTCGACGAAGTAAGGCCCTTCGACTATGCCAGCTTCACTCGTTGACCCTCTTGTGCTCCTGGTTTGCCAGGTAGTGGATAGTCGCCATGCAAGCATGTGGTGGTGCTGCAATCTACAAAGTCTCGGGAATGTGATGCCCTTCAATGGCGTTAGTGGGACTCCTCAATTCACTACCTATGCTTGTCTTCCTGGTGATGGTCGTCGTGCAAGCACGCCTTATAGTGCTTTCAAGTGCACCTATAACACCCCCGACCCCCTTGTGTGTGTTGTTTTTTTTTTGTTTCATCTTCACTCTTGTTCCCTTTGTAAAAATCTGGTTCACTTGAACCCATATTGTAATAGCCTGCAAAGCCTTATAGGAAAAAAATGAATACAATTCAGGTGGAGGGTCTTCTCCATCCCCCCGGTGACATTACAAAAACAAATCTGCCATATCAATGACAACTTCGGAAATAAAAACGATGCTATCAACCCTTCCAGGCTTTGAAGTATGTAAAGTCAATAGGCTGGGTAATTTGCTGTTCATTCTCTTGCTGGTTTTGCATACAGAGAATGGAGCTCGGGTGTTACTGAACTCGGTTAGTCCCTGTGTGGCTGGTCCGATTCAGACTGATTGCAATAAATCCTTATGTAAGACCTCAAGGTTGAATGACTAATACACACCAATTTTCAAAAAATAAAAATAAAGGTCCATAACCATATGAGCACACCGTAAACTGCGGTTGAATAGCTAGCAGGGTAGATGTATCCCGACCCACCAGAATTCAAACCCTAGATTTAACATCCCTACGCCGTACAAAGACAGGATATTTTTTCAGTAGGAGGTGACGTTGTACATGAGGTTCACAAGACCACAACCATGAGTTCACCGACCATAGGAACTACGAGCACAATAATTGTCACAACTACTAACAAGAACTCACATCGTGCATGCTTTATGTTTGCATATTGTTGAAATTTTGCTTTATGTGTTCTCCACCGGCTTGTAGATATATTGTAAGTGATTGTACTACCTCTTTTCCAAAAAGTATGTCGCACATTTGTCCAAATTTGAATATATATACATTAAATCACGTCTAGATACATCAAAGTTTAGACAAATCTCTGACATCTTTTTTGGGAATAGTTACAGTTATACGCTGTTGACAAAAAAAAAAAGAAGGTTGAACGCACATTACATTTTGGGACAAAGGGGTTATTTCATATGAGGCCATGGGCAAGCCTGCAAAAGTATCCCCTCAGCCTATGGAGAACACAAATTTATCATCGCTAGAAAAATCTTTTTCATGGCAAGAAAAATAGAAAATAAAGAAGTTGATTCCTCGCAACGGTTATTTATCCTCAAGCAAGATGGTATATGCAGCTACACAATGAGAAGGATATATAGTGGACAATATATCTGTAGACCAGTGAACCTGCAAATAAAATATTAGCTTCACGTCATGGGCGAGCACATTAGAATGGACAAAAGAAAATCAATTTGAAGCTAAAACTTCGTTTGTTATTTACCTCAAGCAGAAACGCACCAATAAGATGGATGGTGTGCTTGCATAGCATACTGCTTTGCCTCACAATATGCCGCTCAAGAAACCCCTGCAAAATGACGGAAACATAAGTTACTGCCTTCCAGATGAGAATAATAGCTCAAGTCAAATTTTAACGAGGCCTTAAGTTACCAGAATCCGGAGGACGCGTTTTCCTTTTCCCTGCATAAAGACAAGAAACATCAACGTAAAAACAGAAATCGTTCCAAGATCCACACCAATGAACACTACTAGCTTGTAACCATAAAATGAAAGGAATACACAGGAGCATTTTGCCTATCTGATATGTTCAGAATTTATGTGAAAAATGTAGTTGATGGATTCATGCCACATCTATATGCCCATTCAATAGGTCATAGAATAAACCGAGTGACAATCGAGCGTCTCATAGCTTCGTACTGCTCGGGAAACACAACGGTTGCATTTAACATAGCCAACTTGGCGATTTTCTTATTGCGTAAAGTGGAGAAAGTATCCAGTAGAAACGTGGTATCAGTGGAAACATGGAAACCGACGTTGGATGGAAAATGTGCGGTTCAGATGAACTATTCCGTCCCACCGTAATGTTTTGCAAAAACAGCCCTGACCTCTCCCTTTATTCTCGCAATACTCCAGTTTTCTTTCCCAGCCTAACACAACAGTACAGGCAGCTGCCCCGACTCCATGAGCTAGGGTTAGGCCGGCGGCGGCGCATCTCCGGCCTGGGAGATGGCGTGGTGGTGAGATCTGGTACAGACGTTTGTCCAGCTCCCCCGAAGTACTTGCTTGTTGCCACGGCCTCGCTCACCTAGGGCTGCTCGGTCGGCCGGTGCACTTCCTCCCTTTCACTCCTGCCATCGAGATTTCAAGCTGACCCGCCATTAGGTAAACCACCTACGCATCTTGATGACCCAGGGACTAGTACAGTTTCCTTGAATTTTCTCTAGCCATTGGTTAATCACTAGTCTGCATATTTCCATTGGAGGGTTGCTCTCAGGATCGATTGTATCTGTTTTCCAGTAATCTGTACACGTGGGTGCAGGTTGATTGACTAAAATGTGCTATGCACGCCTCCAAATCGATTTGTATCTGTTATTCATTCTATTTTATTTTTTCTTTCTTCACTTGTTCATGCCTTGTTTGATTGAGGCGCAAAGTCTGACCTTTATGTACCATAAATCCAAGTTGAGACGCCCAAAGTCTACAGATCTTTAGCGATGCTCTAATTCGTTCATGTGGTTTGTCTATTAGAAAATCGTCTGTAGTTTCCTCCCTTGCTTGCATGTGAATTTATTTAGTCACCCAATGAATGTGAGAACTAAACCCTGTTGTGTGTTGGCTGTAAGAAAATTGTGTCTTTTTCACCGGAGGAACTCTAGTGCGAATTCATTTCTCACTAGAAATTGACACCCTTGCCGCAACTAGCTTGTCGCTGTGGCCGGCCGGTAACTGCTTGACCTTTACACGTCCACTTGAGGAATTAATAGCAAGGCGAAGAGTACATTGTTCAATTGGCGACAAGGAAAATGGTCGCAGATACATACAAGAGGGTGGAAGAACTGCTAAGTCAAGCTAAAAAAATCACATGCAGGTCTGCAATGCTTTAGAGATGGAATTTATGCACTTGGCGACGAACTGGACAAGATTGTTCCAGCAAAAGAAAAATCCCTAGTTCAAGAGTTTGAGGAATTTCTTGGCTGTACAATACCGGACAAAGTAAACATCCACCCGCCAAATGATATTTGCTCTAAGGGTAAGATAAAGAGAATTAAGGGACATAATGAAAAGGGGAGAAAAAAGGGTAATCAAAAGAAGGTGAAGGTGTCGCAAGTGTGCAAAATTCAAACAAATTGACCATGGCAGAGGGTATATCTGACCATGCTTAGCTAATCCTTTTTAGTTTAGTGTCATATAGTTAGGTAGGAAATTTTTTGTACTTATGTATTTCTAACTATTGGTTTCAGTTTGCAGATATTTTCTCTAGACATTGAAATGTATAAAGTGGAAGTACAACAAATTGCAGCACTTCTGTTTGCATGGCTGCTTCAATGGACAAACATGCACTTGAGATGCTTCTCTTTTCTTTTAACTTGGTGCTACTCCGTAGTTCTGAGCCACGTCAAGTTGTTCTAAATTAGCACATGGTTGGTGTATTCTTAGAATTCTGTTTGGCTCTTGTGTTATATAAATCTGTGTGGCTCTTGTGTTGTGTTATGTTATGTAAATTAGCTTCACATTACCAATTACAGCTGAGCCATGTCAATTGTTCTAATATAGTGCATTGTTGATCTATTGTAAGATTCTGTTTGCTTTTGGGTAATGTAAATATGCACGCGAGATAGCCACCTTCTTTGTATATGCCATTCGAATCATGTCATTCCGATTGTTTTATAATTGTCATTTTTTTTATCTCTGCAACAACCTAGTACACGATCCTGTACCAAGTATGAACCAACCTGGTACATCCTGTACCAAGGAGATGTACTAGTATTTGGAAAATAATTTGGTACGTGATATGTACATCATGTACCAAGTAGATGTACTAGTATTTCGAAAAAATAATCGAACTGATCAGTATGAATTGTTCTCCTACTGAAGAGCAAAGGTACAGCTACGGATTGAAAAGAGCCAACTAGTAGTACAGTACAACTTCATTTCAGCATAGGGAGAAAGAACGGGGTTTCTATTAGAAAATTGGCAGGTGGGGAGCGGGTGTTTTTTTGCAAAATGCATGGCACACCTACCTAACTAATCTGGACCGTCTGTTTGCAATCCAAGAGCATGTCTCTGAGTTTCCATGTTTCCACTGGATACTTTCTCGCTGCTGTAAGCACAGCTTACAGGGAGGATAGAGGGTGCGATTGGCGATATTTCCTATTGCATAAAGTGTCCAGCAGCACAGCTAACAGGGAGGATGGGTAAGCATGAATGAGATTTGGAGCACTAATATTAACTAATTTAGCTCTACAGGAGAGTTTTGGGCTGAGTCAAGTTTCTAATAGAGTTAAAGTTCTAGCCAATTTAACTGGAGTGCTCCGATCCCCTAAACATACAGGCAAAGTTGCAAGCGGGGAAACCAACTTCGTGGAAATTTCTGCTAAAACTTCATAAAAAAACATGCAGCATTAGGTTCCTACTTGTACATCAAGTTTTTGTGAAAAGGCAGAAGCTTTGCTTTTCGATGCATTTATAGGAAATAGGAGTTTTTACAGATATACAAGCTCAGGATGAGCCAAAACCGCACCATTAATGCCTTCTTTGATCCATGAGGAGACAGGAACTTGGATTCCTGAAACTATTAATGCCTTCTTTGATCCAGAGACAGCGGAGAAGATCTTCCAGGTTCAGATTAGTCGACACGGAGGTGAAGACTTTGCTTGCTGGCCCCATACCAAGTTAGGACTGTACACGGTACGGTCAGCATACAACCTTGCTCGCTCTTCTAGTTTCCATTCCTCGCCAAGCAAGAGGGGTAGAGGTATGACATCCAATTATGTTGGTGATGAGAAAAATTGGAACGCAATATGGAAGATCAAGGCGCCAAACAAAATGAAGATTCATCTGTGGCGTTTTGCACATGATTGTCTTCCTAGTGGTGTTCAAATGAGACGCCGCCATATACCTACGAGCGATAGTTGTATTTCCTGTGGTAGAGAGGAGAGTATTGAGCATTCTCTTCTTCTATGTCAGTTTGCGTGGGAGGTACGGCATGAAGTCAAACAATCCTACACTATTCGGCTTGACAGGCATGATTTCATGGGCCCAAAGTTCTGGTTATTTGATTTCCTGGCTCAAGCGTCGGATGTGGAGGCAACTGTACTTGCGATGGGTTGTTGGCACATTTGGGAAGCTTGTAATGATGTTCGTAATAACAGACCCCCGATCCCAGGCGTACAGTTGGCAATATAATTTCCTATGTCAATATGGTGGTGCAACACTGCTACAAGGAAGATACTGGTACTAGGCGAGAGACTACTGTTCGTCCTAAATGGTCTCCGCCGCCACCAGGTGAGGTCCTTGTGATTGTGAGTTGTGATGCTGCTCTGTTTCAAGTTACTAGACATGCAGCAGGTGGTGTTCTGATCCGCGATCATACAGGCAACCGCTTGTGCGCCTGTAGCGAACCTTTGGTTGGCTTTCCAACACCGGAGGTAGCTGAAGCTCTCGCGCTACGCCGGGCAATGGCTCTCTCTAGAGACAAAGGTTATGACAGGGTGATTTTTGCTTCTGATTGCGTTTCGTTGATCAACCGAATCAAATCTCCTTCACCAGACCGATCACCTGTGGGCTCAGTGGTGGCGGACATCAGAAGCTTGGTGACGAGTTTTGCGACTGTTTCCTTCCGTCATGCCAGTCGTTCTATCAATGAAGCGGCACATATCCTTGCTAGATCGTGTGTTGATGCTAGCCTAGGTTTTACTCTTGATTATGCTCTGGATTGCATCCGGCAGACATTATGTATTGATATTATGTGATCAATAAAGTGCCGTATTCTCTCAAAAAAAGAAACACCGCACCATATAACCCAACGTGCTAGATCTAAGCAGCGGTGGGGATCAAGGCCCGTAAGCCAATCTAAGAAGCGGTGGGGATCCCGCTTTGGGATTTGGGCGCTATCTCCCTGATGGCCTTCCCATCTAGCCACTTTGTCCAACCAAAAGAGAGCTGTCTCCGCATCACCTACCACCATTTTTGTGGAGGCGTCAAACACCAGAAGCTCGATCTTCGATAATTGCGTATCGAGGCCACGCCAAGGTCGCAGTGGGTCGACACGCATCCTCCAAATCAAGGTCTGGGATCCCCAAATCGCCATAGCTCAGCGGGCGGCACACCTTGACCCAGTGGAGGACCTTCTTATTTAGTCCGAGCACAATGATCTGATGAAGCGGGATCGCCATAAGCACCTCATGGAAGCTTTCCACAAGGGCAGGCGGTCTGCTATGCTGTCCACAGGGGCTCGAGCGCCGATGTCGATAGCCTGCCGATCGTCAGGGGGATCCTGAGGTATTTGACGGGGAAGGGTGCCAATTGGCACTCCATAACCACCACTGCCTCCAGGGCTTCCTCCTTCGAGCACGCGATCAGGGATACCAAGCACTTGGCAAAGTTCCATTATTTTCCTTGCATTCGGGTTACCATAACAGTAAGGAAAATATGAAAAGGGGTTTCAGCTAGCTGGATGTAATGTGATATAGTGCTCTGCTACTGCAATAGATAGTGTGTCGTGTTTGGTGAACATAAATTTTTATTTATTGCTAATTTAGATTTCGGCATTTGAATTGCAACTGTTTCTTAAACAAACAAACAAAATCAAAGAAAAAATTCTGAAATTTCCAAATGCCATCGAGTACCCAGTTGTAACGAACTTATTAATCCTTCTTATTGTTTTGTTTCCGACTCCCGGCCTAGAATTATGGAATGTTACTTGAAGAACCTCCTATGACCACCACCTATTCTCTGCCTGAATTTTATGGTGGTCATAACAAGGGTATACACAATTAGTGAATTCTAAAGCTGTTGATACAAAATTTCTCTTATATGTTTTGTGTAGTACTGCACTTAACTAAGCAACTAAGGCAGACATCCTTTTTTTTTCAGAACTCAAAAGCCTTACATCTTGGAGCATTGCCAGAAACAAGCCACACCCCTAAGTGCTAAGCTCCGCTGGTAGTGCCGCTTGGAGGCCGGTCACTCCTACTATACCCCATCCGTGCCTTCACACTGATGGTGTCTAGCAGCGAGGATATGCACATGTCATCCCATCGAAGGCTGAGTGAAGGCTACCATAGGTCTTAAGCTTTCTCTCCTTTTCTACTACTCTATAGGATATAAGCAGTCCTGAATTCTTTTCTATTTCATTCAATTGATTTTCTTCACTAATTGATCTTTTGTTTTTAAGGAATGTACAGTTAAATACAAAAAACAGTTGAACAACAACCTCACCAGTCAACTTAACAATAAGCATTTTTTCAAACAATGTTTTTCTGGAACCGAACATTTTTGGAGAGCATGTTTCTACATGGAAACCAACACTGCACAATTAAGTTCTTTCCTAATATTCAATGCCAAAAGCTATGAAACATCTGGGCAATTCATATCAGGCATACATTTTTTTTTCGAGGGAAGTATCAGGCATACATTATTCCCTACATATCGATGGGGATAAAGAGATGGGTCAACTGTAAAGAAGGGGATGGTGAAAGTTTGTCTTTTGTATCGCACAAACAGATTCCAATACTAAATACATTTGTGACTAACTATACGTGGAAGTGCATGTCAAGTTAACAACAAAGCTTTTTAAATTCTTACTTTTTTGGTCCTTTGAAGGCATTGGTGATGTCATCAGCCGTTGGATTCTCCGTGAACTCAGCTAGCAAATCGTATTTCTCTTTTCCATTAGGTTCATCAACCCTTCGATAGATCTCATATTTATTTGGATAAGCCATCCTGTATCAATAATTTCAACCATACTTTCATGTCTGAAGAAATGATCTAACTAGCAGCACCATTAGCAATGGAAGTATTATATTTGGAGAACAATAGTAAAAAAAAAACTAACCTTAAAGCGCCCATGATAGGATAAAATGTACCAGCATAGAAGAGAAGCCGGAAAGAATAACAAGTCTCAAAGGATGCAGCATACTGGAGCCTCACGTCTCTTCCCATTGTCTTCAACATGATGAATCAAGAAACAACTGAATACTAGCATTTGTGATATGATCAAGAGAAACTTAAATGGAGTACTTACTTGCATTACGCCACTTGATGCAGGCATATCCTGTAAATGAAATTTCAGAGAGATTAAGGTTAGTACCTCTACGATAATGTCCATGACTGAATGTGGCGCCATGTATCTTTCCAACCTTACAGTGAATAATAATATGTATGAAGTCTATTTTTCAGTAAAATGGTGCCTGTCATTAGTTTTAGAAACATTTTCTCCATCATACAATCATAACTTGTCATCAGAGTATGCTATATTGGGTTATCTGTGTGCCAGAGCTATTGTAGTTCAGAATAACATAGTTTGATCAACATGCTGTGAGATTTGCTATGGATATAGCCCTTGCTAATTAAATTTAGGAAGTATTTAAAAAGAACCACACACTGAAATGTTCCATTTGGTGTCTAAATACATATTGACAATGAAGCATAAATTCAAAGAATGTTTGTCGTCAAACATTTCTATTTTGGCAACTAAATCATTGGAAAATACTTCTTGCTGTATTAATATCGTCTGACTCACCATAATTTCTGTTGTAATACTACATTATTTTATACAAGTATATTCATATGAAAATAATGGTCAAAGTTCTCACCAGATTAAATTTTTTCTCAAACACTCCTGCTAGATAGATTGATCAATAGTAGTCCCAATAATTGTACGACAGAATGAAGACAAACGTTCTAACAACCAAATAGTTTTTTTAAGAGCTGTGAAAGGCATAAATTAGAAAGTACAATTTTTTAAAAAAATAAACAGGTCCATGATAGCTAAAATTCCTTTAGATGAGTAAAACGTCATACATGCATGATATAGTGACCTTAAGCAGGAAGACAACGCCCAAACACATGCACAGAGAAAGCGTGAGGAGAGAGATCAAGAGAGTTAATCTGCGCCGAACCTTTAGGCGAGGATTTACAAGAATCACAGGTCTGTCACCAGCAGCATCAGTCATAGCTCTCATATCCTGCAAAATTCTACGACACTACAGATAAAGAAAGCCAGAAGGGTATATATTTTATAACTACAAAAAAGACTGAGACGTAGGGTCTTCACATCAATTATGCAGTTTCCAACAGCATTCTGGGGAGCAATGAGGACAAACATGTCATCTTCTTTATCAACCTCAGTAGCACCTTAATTTAAGAAATGGAGATACAAATATACCTCAGAAACACTAGAGAACGATAAAACGCACGAGAAAATAGAATCAAAAAGGTGCAACTATTTAGGTTGTTTTATTTGTTATGCGATAATTTGGTAATTATTCAACTGAAATGCGTTGAATAATAACTGTTGACACTCCACGACAGGGAATCTGATGTAACAACACAAACATCATTGATACAAAAGGTGTTGAAGACTTCTATTCAAAATAGTAACTTCGTCATAAAATAACATTATAGCTCATATTTTACTATAAAAAAGTTCACAGGTCATACTCCTAGGAGTCCTAGCTTAATATCATTTTAGTAATTTTCAGATGCAACTAAGTAGCCATTGTTTCTTATTTACTGATATTGATGTAGCGGTTGTTGAAGTGTATATGTGAATTGACTAGTTTGGATGAGAAAGTCAGGACTCGGAACTCGAGACCTATGGCTCTGATACCATGTCAAGTTTCATGCACTAGACAACGCAACCAAAAGTCCGAACTATGGAAAGGGCTAGGCTACGTATTTCAACAGCGGTTAAGTGGATGACAGACCTACTGCTCCAATATTAATGAAGGCACCCATCGCCCCATAGTCACCCCAATCCATGAATTCCAAAATCTTTCTGGTTCCAGCAAGCTGAAGTGGAATACCAGCAAGTGCACCTTGCCCCATGGAGCCTTGAACACAGACCTGATATGAAGTCAGCAGTCTCATGCTGTGTCAACCAAAACAGGCAGTGAGCAGGGAGTGGGCTATGTGGTACTGAATGTAAGCACCTTGACACGTTTTCCGTCATCGGCAAAGGTAAGAGACAAATCTCTTACAAGTTCCATGAGGGTTCCTATACGATATACATCCTGAAGATAAAAAGGTTTGGTTGACAGTTGACACCAGCCAAAAAAGGTATATAAGCTTGTACACTCTTACCATTTCAGGGTTAAGCTCTGGAATGTTGATATCTATCTGCACGTTTGAGGAAATGAAGACAGTGATCAAATAAAATTATTTTTCATAAAAGACTACAAGGTTCAGTCACAGTGAATAATCCCAAGGACATATTATTCCATTAGATTAATTAAGCTACAGAAAGAGAATAGTATTCAAGTGCCTCCATGAATAGTTTCTTCAGTGTTTTCTGATTCAGCGTTTGATGGAAATTTAGAAAAAAATGGAAACGAAAGTAGCAACCTGCAACCGGGTCTTTTTATCTTCAATAGCACGCTTTGTAGCTTGTAGCACATCGTCATAAAAATATTTCCTGATCTCTCTGGAGTGTGGAATGTTATTTAATCTCGTCGGAATTCCACCATACTCCTGGCAGAAAGCATTTAGACATATAGGGATAAAAGATAGCTAAGTCGACGCATTTCACTTCAAAATCTCACACATAGAAGAAAATGTCGAACTATATTACACATACATTTTTTGAAGCTTTTGTATGCACAGAATCTGGTGGTTTTCCTGTTCAATGAAGAGCTTGAGCATATCTTCACACTCATTTTAATAGTTACAGAACATGGAAAGAGTGAGAATTGGGAAAGACAACACAATAAAAAGGAACAAAAAGAGAAAAATATTTGCCTGATTGTACTAATGAAAAAATGAAGTTCATGGGTTCAAGTAAAGAAGGGAGAAACTGATAGGTAGCACCACAAAACCAAGGGTAGAAAATGGTAAAAAAAAAAAGACCAAAAAAGGACAGACCCAGTGCACGAGGCTCCCACACAAGGTGGGGTCTGGGGAGGGATTATAGGAACCTAGTCTTACCCCTGCAAAGTGCAGTTCAGAGAGGCTGGTTCGAACCCAGGACCTCTTGGCACAAGTGGGGAGGACCTCACCACTGCACCAAGGCTAGAACAATATGACACCAAAAATGCCTATCTTTGCACTGTAGCAGTGTGGTTCACTGACTATTTGCTGTAGAGTGTTCTAATTTGATTAGTGCATTTAAATTTAAGTTTTCAAGGTAGGTGAGATAAGCACTAGGGTAAGACACTGATAGTCTGTAATCTAGGAGAGGTAAGATGTACGACAAGATATCGATACACTTCTGATCCGACCGTGCCACTGAAGATCCCCATCAGCCTCCCTCGCAACTATCCTTCTTCAGCTGTTGTGGCCTCTCTTCAGCACATGACTGAAGTATATGACGACCTCCACACACACCCATGCTGTTGCTGATATCCCCATATCCATTGGTGCAGCAGGCGCAGTGTTGGTTCCATGCCCATCAACTAAGTCAACCTAGACCAATTTTTGATGTTGATATATTGTGCCTCGCTAGGTTCCATAGGCCAGTCAGATTTTTTTCCCTGTTTGACTTTATTTCAGCTTGCCAAACCATCAAAACAATATTGTTTGGTACACAATGTAGCTGATTCCAATGAGACAGTGATCCTAATGGTGCAGAGAAAATCCAGCCATTTTTATCAACAGAGAACTAGGTGGAGTTCACAGTGTTTCACAGCAGTATATGGGAAACAAACATGTCGTGTCTAATGACAGTCGGGTCATCCTGTATTTATTTGATTTTTTCACATCTAAACTACGCATCCTATAAGCATCATTACATACGGATTTTTCCATTTTCATGTTTTCTGTGATATCTTATATGTTAACATGAAATAACAGACCAATAATGAAACATAGTGGTTGCTCGGAAAAAAAAATTACGCAGTGGTTAAGTACTCTCGTGATTGCAAGATCAGATTGAAGTGGCACTACATCTTATGTTTTGACAGAAAACTATAGGGGGGGGGGGGGGGGGGGGCACGAGTGCGGTGTTTCTACACCCGAGCTCACATGCTCCTGTTTGTTTCGAAAAAAATTAAAAAAATAGTAAAATATTATAAAAAATTCTGAAAAAAATTGGAGTCATATATAATATATATAACTAGGGACGCGCTATTTGACACCCAGGGAGTAGAATAGTTATTCTACACCCACCCCATATCTTTTCAATCGTAAATGATTTTTACGTTACGTAAATTTTGTATTACTTCGTAAGTCAAGAAGAACGCAAGAAAATATTGATATGAAGTAAAACTTTTTTTACATGACGTACAAAAAATATGATGTAAAATAAGCATTTTTAATGGTTTTTACACTATTATGACTCATAAAATGCAATTTTCTTATGTCAATTTTTTTGTTGTGGGACTATATGAATGTAATTATTTGTATATCAAATATAATTTTTTAATAAAAGAATGTAAAAAAAACGACGGGTGCAAAATAAGGTATTATGCACCCTGGGTGCAGAATAGGGTGTATATAACTATATATATAAGTGTGTCACATTCGTGCAAAGTTTCGAAAGGAAATGACATTTTCTGTGCTCTGCACAAAAAAGACAAAATGAGTGGTCAGAATAGATCTGAAAACACATTTTTGAACATGCTGATTTGTCTTTTTTGCACAGAGCACATAAAATGTCATTTGATTCTGAAACTTTGCAAGAATGTGAAAAACTTATATAAATATGACTCCAAAAATTTTCAGAATTTTTATAATGTTATACTATTTTTTTATTTTTTGGAAACAAACAGGAGCATCTAAGCTCGAGCTGACTTCGGAGTTTTGCGGGGCCCCACAACGTGCACTAGATGTTACAGAAAGATGAATTAACGGTATGTTCCAATGCTTGATAAATAATTATACATTCATCACTAGTAGCATGTTGTGGTTATTGTAAAATAATATGTAAAAAGAAGGCATATTAGCTCAAAGTGATCCTACAAGACTGAAAACACACAACTACAAAATAACATGAAATGAGCTTCTTTTCAGAAAACTGACAGACCAGTTATGTAGAAGAGTATAGTATAACACATCAGTGGGGATCTACATTTATGCTCTGACCGTTTGTTTTGGCCAACTTGTCTTCTGAAGCATTTGCACTTATCTTCTGTAACAGGGAATCTATTTCATGAAAAACTACTTCCACTGCACGATTTCCATCAATCTACAATACACATCAATAGAACAAAGGTTACTTCTAGTTCACGATATGTATTACTTCTATGACAGTAGCTAGAAATGCAAAAGAACCTGGTTAAGCAAATCCGAG
Organism: Puccinellia tenuiflora; assembly: GCA_012064385.1. Taxonomy (NCBI): domain Eukaryota; kingdom Viridiplantae; phylum Streptophyta; class Magnoliopsida; order Poales; family Poaceae; genus Puccinellia; species Puccinellia tenuiflora. The sequence goes on along the minus strand of QRDG01000451.1, from coordinate 603,355 downwards.
TATGTCGGAAGAACAGCTTCAGAATTTTGTTTGTAAGTCTCAAGACGTAATTTAACCTGCAGAAAAAAGAAGTGTTAGGGTTCAGAGTGTTTCATGGAAATGATGGCAGCATTATGCAATTGCAACATCATACAAGAAAAGAGCAAAAAATCATATCTGTACGGTAGGTAAAATCGAAAGGTTTGGGTCCTATCATCAGTTTAATTGTATAGTTCAAATTTGTCTACTGGAAATGCCAGTACAGTTTAAAGATCACACAAAAAAAATCCCCTAATGTGTATAAGAGTTTACAGACAGCATATTACAATATGTAATCCTGTATGGAAGGCAGAAGGTCAAATATCTATTTTAGTAACACTAGTAGAGAACATGCAACTAACTTAGAGAGGCGGTTTAAGTGTTTGTAACAGAAGCTAGAAAATACTAATAATACAACTGAAGTCAAACGAATAACCATACTTTCAACTTACGAAGAAAGGATTTTTTTTTTTTAAACGGGGCAGGAGCTCTGCCTTTTCATTGATTTAGATGGAGTAAACAGGCCGAGGCCTGAAAAGAAAAACAACCCCAAGACTACAGCATTACATCCCAACAAGGCAAGAGGTGAATAAACTAAGGCACCAATTGGGCGAAGTGCTCAGCACCAGCTCATAACCATGCCTTGCATTTTCCCCCTTAATTCTTGTGATTAAATCCCGAGGCATGGAAACTCTGTTATTGAAAACTCTGGCGTATGATAGAAAAATAGCCAAAGCCTTCACAGTTTTTTTTCTAGAGCACGCAAGGGAACTGTGCATATCATTAAGAAGAGATGTTATAGTACAGACTCAGCCCAGGAATAATAACAGGAAAGACAGTTGTGGCCTACAACAGATAACACATATAGTAACTAAAACTAACTACAACCAAGTTTTTAAGCACGGAATGGCTCTGCGTCCGGCAGTTTTTGTCCAACATACGTCGGCCACTCCAATCAACGTATCAAATGGACGCAGATTGCTAGCCAATTGAGCCCGACAGTCTGTGTAGTGCATCAGACATACGTCGGACCAAATTCATCATACATATAGCAGAACTCTTTTAAGCAACCTGCACGTGCCAGGCTATTTAATGTTCAGAATTATTCCAATCTAGGTCCAAGCTGGTGATGAAAGAATTTAATGGAATTTGCACAAATCAAATTCTTAAATGCATCCCAGACTCCCGATTCTCAAACTAATGTCTTCTCGACACATATAGTGGATTGGTGGAAGCAGGTCATCCACTCTGCCCGAACCACTGCGAGGAAGGCACCTCTAGTGATCATGCTCATGGCTTGGTGGATAAGCAGCGGAACTCAGTCATCTTCGAGAGCCGCACAGGCCAACACTGCTAGCCTTCAGAAGTTCAGATACAATCACAAAAGCAGGGGACGTGGGTCTTGAGGCTCTATTTCCAGTGCCTTCTAGCTCTCAGGGGTATGACCCTTCTTTGGGCTTGTAAATAACTCTCTTTTTTTACAATGCATCATGATGCCACTTTTTTCTATTTCTCGTAATTATATACATCTTTAGACATTGTCAAGGATGAAACGATAAGGAAAATGTTATTTAAGTGGATAAGTGGACAACGGCTTAGGGGTGAGCCATCTTCAAAAGAGCATAAAAATTATTGAACGAATAGTCAGTAACTGAATTCGGAATATAAAACAAATGATTCATAAAAAGCAAAGATAGGCAGGAATACATCTTTAGACCTTGCCAAGGATGCTAAAACAGGTAGAAGATTGCATAAGTGGAAAACAAGAGAACCTTCTCATATGTATCATCAGAGCGCGTAATAAGCCTGGCAGAAATTTCCTCATTCTCCGGAGGAAAGTTCTTTACATGGTAAATTTTGCCTGTTACAGGATCCAGTCTTCTTCCAACACATCTATCAATTAAATTGTCATCAGGAACCTGATTCAAAAACAAAGTGAAACACAGCATGTCAAAGGTATATGTGGTACACAGGGCAAGAGAAACAAAATGCCTGGTATTATTGGATTTCAAGATCCAAACACTGTAGTTACCACAAAAAAAGAATCACAGCATGATGCATCACACTGACTCAGAACATTCTTAGCTAAGTGTGTCGCTCCAAGTTTGAATGACACACAGGCATGCACGCTGGTTTAAGTACAACACTACCAACCAACCCTACAAAGATAAGGAGATGCATTAAGGCAGGGAAATCAGTATTGGGCCATAGGACCATATGCTCGCACTACCTAAATATCAAATTTTAAATGTCAAAAAAATTCAAATAAAAATTTCGGGTGTACATATGAACATTCTATGTTCGGTGAAAAAAATCGCGAAGAAAAGACATTTTTTGTGGCCGGTGTAAAAACCACAAATCTCCGGTGTTCTAAAATGACTTTGCATGAAAAACAATTTTGTCTTTTTTACACCGGCTGTAGAAAATGTCTTTTCTTTGCGAAATTTTTTTGTGCGAACATAGAACGTTCATATATACATAACAAAAAATTGTTTGAATTTTATTGTTATTTTTTAATTCGGTTAAAATACATTTTTTTGCAATGGGTGCATCTAGACCCACGAGTCAAAACACCGTGTCCATTAAGGCACAACAAGTTGAGGTGAGTACCCACATAAATAACTTAGTAAGGAATGAACATTATTTGCAGTTGCACAAGGGCACAACTAATCAAGAAAATTTATCACTAAATCTATTTCCAGTCACTGGCTTCCTCGTTGTCGTACCCACAGCTACACGCGGTTATAACTGGTAGTATATGGTATGCCTTTATATGTGCAATTTTGGAGGAAAAGTGGCATACTGAGTACCACGGTCCTGTACAGTGACCTAAGCACACCGCATTATGGGTGAATATTGCAATAGCCAAATTATAGTGGCAAATGTACTGCATAAAACTACTAATCATTTAGAGAGTTGGATTCATGAAGTTTGAAGTGGAACTGGAACAAAATGTAACACCTTTTCTAGATATTTTAATCTATGAGAACTGGAAAATGTAGCATTACAGGAGAATAAATAGATACACCTATTGGGATAAGCATGATTCACAAGGTCGAAATGCAACACAATACATTAAAATGCTATAGGAAAAAGAAAAAAAAATGAAGCACATGTCAACAGTGAATATTATAAATAGTCAATGATGACTTACTTCCAATACAACGAATATATCTGGTCTTATTTTCATACTCTCAAGACTTTGTGCTTGAGCATAACTCCTTGGGAATCCATCAAGAAGCCACCCTTTTTCTCGAACATCTGGTTGTGATAGTCGTGATACAACCATCTATTTGAAATAACAACCATTACATAGCTGATAGAATTCAACAAGCTACAAAGAACCTGACAAATGAACCACATACATCTGTCACAACTTGATCCGGGACAAGCATGCCATTTTCCATATATTCTTTTGCTTTCTTGCCTATATCTGAGCCAGATGATACTTCAGCCCGTAGAAGATCTCCAGTTGATATGTGAACTAAACCATACTAAAATAAATTTAAAAACATAACACTCTTAGAACATAGAAGACAGACAATCAAAAGAAACACCAAAACTAGAGTTCAAAATTCAAATGAGTATGAAGCCTATTTTTTCGGCAGATATCAGAAACAAAACTGATTAATCTGTCGACTATTTTCAGATACATGCATATCCTTGAGTAATACTAGTTTATATCCTCGTAAAATGTTGAACAAATACAGGTAAGGACTTCTTTGGTTCAAAAGAATTTTACAGGAATATTGGAGGAATTCATTCCTTACGATTTTTTTTCACATAGAGCTTGTTTGGTTTGTATATTGGAAACTATAGGAATTTTTCATATGGCCTACTTGCAATTCCAGAGGAAAATGTCCATTGAGCCCTGTCAAGTCTCATGGAAATTTTCCTTTTAGGAAATTTTATGCATTTTTCCTGTGGTAGAACCAAACAACTTCTATTGCAGATTCTTGCATTTCGAATTCATGTGGGATTCAGTATGGCATGACATCCCAATCCTATGTTTTTCACATTCCTGCGTGTTTGAAAACATAAGAACGGAAAGAATATTCAGGTGGATTCATGCGATAAACCCAGAATCCCCTAACGCGTAGCACTGATAGATCTGCAGACACTGTCAGGGTTGTTGGTTTTTTGGTGAAAACTTAAATTCCATTGGCATTAATTCAGTTCATGTCCGCCTCACGTTAAACGCATAACACACCAAAATTGGGACAAACGAACTTAGGATCAGCATTGAAGCTCACGCGCCCTATCCACAATCTTCTCTACGAATAATTCAGGTTTGCATTGTTAGCACCGACGCCACTGGTACGAACAAAATAAAAATCAATCAAACAGTTTCCAACATTACCTTCTCGACGATCATACGGCACTGTGTGCCCTTACCCGAGGCGGGCGCGCCCGAGATCATCACCTTCAGCGGTGCCTCCACCTGCGCCGGCACTGCCCCTTCCGCTGCCCGGCATCGCAGGAGCAATCCCTACAAAAACTCCATGGGAAATACATAAATCATGGCGATGTCATCCAATCGCGTCGGCGACACCACAGACTAACGCAGAGCAACAGGGCATGTACCGATGTACGAACCCTGGGCTTGGGGGCGGTGGAGGCAGCCGACGCGGAGACCGTCTGGATAGTGGATGCCGGGAGCGGGCGGCGGGAGACCGACCCTGAGACGAGGCGGGCGATGGCTGGGCCCCGATGGATCGCTGGCCCGGCGAGAGGAGCGGAGGTCGTGGCCGGGGAGGATGCCGCCATTCTCGCGGCCAGAGCGGGGAGTGTGTGTGTGTGTGGAGGGAAAGGAAAGGGGAGGGAGGAGGTTTACAAGGATTGGAGTTTCGTGGTTTCAGAGTTCGGACGCGTCACTCGCCAGTCGCCACCTCGCAGGCGGCCCAGTTATTCTGGCAGCTTAAAAACCGCCACTTTTCCAGCTTCTCCTATGAGTCATGCGGTTTATTATTTGAATCTTCTACTAGTTTAGTTATACGATGACTGGTTTAGAAACTCTGAGTAATAAGTCGGATGGTTTATAAGAGAATCTGAGAGGAACAACTTATTTTTTAATCTGTCAAAAGAATTGGCGGGCTTACAAGAGAAGCTTCCAGCAGTCGCCAACGAGTAGAATCCTTGACTACTTTTTTTTAGTGTAGAGGGCATCTCCAACTCGCCGGACCAAATCGTTTTTGTTAGTTTGAACGAAGACCACAACCTAACGCGTCGAATTAAACGGATAGATATCCGTTTTTCCATCTGTACGGACACATTTTCGGTCCAAATTTTGAGCTGGGTTTGCGTCGTCCCTGGACGCATGTGGACACTCGCGGAGTCCTCTACGACTTCTCGGGCCTGGCTGTCAGCCTCATCGAACGGTCAACCACCGCCTTCAATATGGCGGGTGTCGTGCTGGGTTGCACGGCATATCCATCAGAGATGGAAAAGATTGTGGGGCAGGCGACGATGGATGCTCGCGCGGGATTGAGCAACAAGCACGCGAACACACGCTAGTTACCCAGGTTCGGGGCCCTCTTGTGGAGGTAACACCCCTACGTCCTGCTCTTCTTGTTCTTATTGCTTGATCACAGAATCGGGCTACAAAGGTGCTCCTAGAGCTGTTTCGGGTGGCAGCCGGCTGGAGATCTTAGCCGGCTGGAGGTTGAAGATGATGCTACGGGTATCAGTGTGTCTCTGGCTTCCTTGTTGCATGCATTGCCTCGCGCAGGAGGCTCTAGCCCGCTTTATATAGGCAGCGGGCTAGGGTTTTGGGTTACAGGGAAGTTACATGTTTGTCCCTATGACATCACTACGGTTTCGAGCCGGCTGGAGCTTGTTGTCATGATTCGGTACAGGAGATGCCCGACAGCGGGTACTATTCACCAGGAGCAGTTACGCGATCCGGGCCCACCCGTACGGAGTTGTCGGTTGTTCGCGTCCGGCTCCAGCCCAGCCGGATGCCTGCATCCGGGCAAATCCAGGCGGCCTGCTTCAGGCGGCTGGCTTCAGGCGGCACTTGGAGCTTTGAAGAAATTGACCTCTTTGGGATATCCGGGGTTCATATCCCCGACACTAGCCCCCGAGATCGTGGAGCCTTGCTAGCTTGCTGGGAAGACTTGTCGATCTTTTCCCCTTTTGTCTTGGATCGTTGTGGTTGGAATGTCGAGGTTGGAGTCGGCGCCGGCTGAAATCGACACCGGGTGGAATCGAAGCTTGCTCGTGGGGAACGCTCAACGGGCGCTCCGGTCCTTGGTTTTGTGCCGTTGAAGTTATCGTTGAATAGTCCGGCTTCATGGCGTAGGATCCGCAATTTTTTGCGGTCTGGATTGGCCGGCTCGAAGACTCGGGTTGTGGCCTACGTCAGCCACGACCTGCCGCCTTGGGGGGCCGTTGGTGTTCTGCCCGAGGCCTGGCGCACGTCGCCTCGGCTTCTCCGGGCCGGATTTTTTGTGGCAACGGCTTGCTTGCGGGATCATCTGCGGAAAGTGCGGCACGGTTGCCCGCCACGCGGCGCGACGAGCGGGGCGGTTCCGCTCGGCCCCGCCTTTAAAGTGGAAAGAGGGGGAACGGCCGGGGTTACCGTTCCCCATTCTCGCTTCGTCTTCCTCCTCGGTTCTTGCGCACTCTAGCTCCCGCCCATCTTCTCTCTCTTGCGTGCCATTCCTGCATTCGCCTCGCTCAACACGGGGAACCGATCCTCAATGGCGAGCTCAGGCGCATGGATGGGCTCCACCGAGGATGTTCTTGGGGACGACGGGCGAGGTGGAAGCCCGCGCCCCCCCTGAAGAGGAAGTTTCCCCGGCGCCCAAGAAGGACGAGGTCGTCGTGTTTTCCGCGCATTTGGAGCGGGGAATGGGGCTCCCGGTGAGCTCCTTCTTCGCGGAGTTCCTGCGCTTCTACGGGCTGCAGCCCCATCATCTGGGGGCGCATTGCATCACCCAGCTGTCCTGCTTCGTCGTGCTGTGCGAGGCGTACTTGGGCATCTGGCCCAGTATGGAGATTTTTGGCATGTTCTTCCTGCGGTCTCAGACGACCGCCGGGCAGCAGCGCGACTGCGGTGGCGTCTCCATCAGTGCGAAGAATACGCCGCTGCCCAAGATCAACCTGCCTGATTCCATCAAGAAGTGGCAAGGTACATACTTCTACGTCCGGAATCTTACGGACGTCGACCGGATCGGCCTTCCGGCCTTCTCCAACTCGCTGCCGGCTGCCAGGTCCTGGCTCCGGAAGCCGCCTGTGGACGGGGCTCTCGAGAAGGTTTTGTTTAGCCGGCTGAAGGTGTTGGTGGCGGGCGGCCTAACGTCCAGGGACCTGACCCTGACATGGCTGTCGAGGCTGATATATCCGCTACAAGCACGCCCGCACAAGATGTGCTTCTACTCCGGCATCCGGGATCCCAGCCGGACCTGCTTGGAGTTGCCAGGCCAGAAAGGCCTCCGCAAGTGGGCTGCCCGCCTCATCACCGACCGGGTCGAGGTGGAATGGGATTTCGGGGTCGAGCCGTTCACCCGCGAGGAATGTGCCCCCGAGGTTAGTCTTTGCAATCTCGTCTGTCTTCGATTTTTTCGTCCGGCTGCCGCCTGACTCAGCCGGCCTGTCACGCAGCTTTGCGAGCTTCAGAGGGTCGAGGACTTCGAAGTCGTCTTCGAGCCCGACGTCAGCGGTCCCTTCACCAGGGCGCTGACGAGGTTATTGGAGGAGGAGGAGTCCGCCGACGTAGAGGCGGAAGGAGACGCGGACGCCGCCGCTGAAGACGAATCGGGCGGTGGCGCCCGTGCCGCCGCCGAAGATGAATCGGGCGGTGGCGCCCGCGCCGGCCCGGATGGGCGCGGTGACACCACCGAGTCGTCCGGTGGGGGCGCTGATGTTGATGAGGATGGCGGAGACGATGGCGATGCCGCCCACACCGCAACGAGCCCTGTCCCCTCCGCCAGCTCCGACTCCGATCCGGCAGCCGACCGGGGCGAGGACCTCGAGCGCGTCGTCCCTCCTCCCGTCTCGCCGCCTCGCGGTAAGTCTCCCGTGCCCGGCGTCGCCGGGCAAACTGATGATGTAGTGCGCGTGGTAGTGAATCTTTCCAGCAGGTCTGAGCCGGACTCTGAAGGTTCTTCTTCCGTGCCAGCCTCCAAGCCGGCGACGTCCTCCCGCCGGACCAAGGAGTTGGAGGCGGCGGCGCGGAAGAAGGTGGTCCTTCCCCGGCGGATCCAAAGTGAGAGGCGGTCGAAGTCGGCCGCCGATGTTGATGCGAATGCCGCGCCGCCCAAGCGGAAGGGCGCGTTCGAGAAGCGGGGCGTGCTGCCCGCCAAGAAGTTGGCTCTTTCGTCGTCCCGGCCTACCACGGCCGGCTTGATGCCCGCCGGGAAAACAACGGCGGAGGTCCGGGCGGATGAGATTGTGGCCGAAGTTAGGGCCGAGGTTGACGCCAGGATGGCGGAGAAGGCGGATGCCCCCACTGGTGGGGTCGACAATGAGGTGACTGACCGCGTTCCTGGTGGTGATTTTATTTATGACTTGAACCCGGGTGATTTGGAGAGGGAGTTTTATGCTCAAACGACGCAGGCGGTTTTGGCTTTGGAGACATCTGACACTGGTATGACTGTGGAGCAGCTGCTGGCCTCGAAGGAGGACGAGGAGAGGACGAAGGCGGCGGGCGTGGAGAGGGTGGAACCTGCCGCCGACGGGACCAACGCCCAGGTGGTTAATTTTTCTCCTCCTTTCGTTCTTGGTTATGACTCGGGCATCGAGGACATGGAGAAAGCTGTTTACGTGGAGCTGGCGCAGGCGGATTCGATCCGGGCGGAAATGGACGCCAAAGCGGCCGCGAGGCAACTGGCGGCTGCCAAGGCGGCTGACGAGAAGGCGGGAGCGAGCGCGAATGCCCGCAAGACCGCGGAGGCCGGTGCTGGGGCTGAAGTAGTGCCGGCCGGCGCGGAGCGGCCGGTTGAAGACCCCGCTGTTCCGGCGAAGGGCGGCGGGGCTCCCTCCGGAGGCGTGAAGCGCCCGTCCGACGATGCGCCATCTCCCCCGCCGAAACGCTTGAAGAGGAGGACACCCAGGGTTCTAGGCTCATGTGACGGGTAAGTCTTTGTCTGGTGGTAGAAATCTTGCTACTTGTACTTGGTTGTGACACTTTCCTCGCTTTGTAGAGCGCCGCTTCCAGTAGTGGAGACGGCGCCGAATGTCGTGGTGGCGGAATCGGCCCTGGGGCTTGCCACCGAGACCCCTGTGGCGCAGGCGGCTGATCCGCCTTCGGAGGTGGCGATGGTGACGACGGATGTGGAAATGGTCGACCCGGTGTCGGCAAGCGCCGTTCATCCCGCGGTCGGCTCCAACCCTCCCGTTTCTGCTGGTGCTGGTGAGGCGTCGGTGGACTCCTTCCAAATAGTTCTCCGGCCCGGCGCCGGGTCCGGGTATCTCGCCTTCCCCACTCCTTCCTCGTTGGTGGCCGAGACGGCCAAGGACAAGGCCATTGCGGGGGCGACGGCTTCGCTCCCCGGTCCTCGCCAGTCGGTCTTGGTGTCTTCTCCGCCGTACTATGGGCCGGTGCCGGCTCTGCCCGACGCATCGGGGAGAATTCCCCTTGCCGCTCTGGCGGAGCAGACGGCCAAGGAGAATTTGGCCAACATAACATTGCTCCGCTCCTCCATAGAGAAAGGCTTCGTCGAGGCGGCTAAGGAGGCGGCATTGCTCAAGCGAGAGCTTGAGGCGGCTAAAGGTCTAGCTTTCTTTCTTGCTCGCACACTGTCTTGTCGTTCTGCATTTTTTCCTGCATGTCTTGGTTTGACAACGATCCAATCTCCACAGGCGACACCACCTCCCGCGCCGGCTTGGAGACGCAACTGAAGGAGAAGGACGCCGCCCTGACCTTGGCCAAGGCCGATCTCCAGGCGGCGGAAAAGGTGTCGGAGGAGCGCCGCCTCGAGGTCGTCCGGCTGGACGAGGAGGCGGCAAAACTGCGGGAAGCTGAGCATCGGGAGCAGAGCGAGATTGAGTCCCTCCACGAGAATGCGACTGAGCTGAGGATTCTTCTGAAGGATTCCGTCGAGGCCAACGACCAGATCGTCCAGGCGGCCAAGGCGCGTGATCTTGAACAGGAACAGCTAGTGGGCGGCCTGGTCAAGGAGGTTGAGCGCGTGAACGAACTGATCCTCGGTAAGTGAGGTCTCCTTTCTCCTTGATTTCTTGCTTGGGGTCTTCTACTCGGCCTCACTGGTTTGAAATGCAGGCCTCTATCCCGAGGTAGACGCGCAAATCCAAAGATATGCTGCCTGGGCTCATTCCCGACCGGAGTCCTCCGATGCTGCCGCTGGGTCTACTCCGACAACCATCTCCCGTCTTCTTCGATTCGGCCAAGAGTTCAATCGGTTGAAAGAGGCCGCCGGCGGTGTGCTTGAGAACCTGTGGCCGGACGCTTCCTTGCCAGCTGCTCTCCATGATTTGTCTACCCAGCTTGAAGGGGCACCAGTTGGCATCAACGAGCAGGTGGAGATGGCGGCGCGCGGAGGCACCGACATGGCACTGGCGTTGGTGAAGTCATGGTATCCTGGCGTGCAGATGAGCAAGCTGTTGGATGGCTTCCGCACTGGAACATCCCTCGCGAGCCTGCGTCCGGAAATCGCCATAGCCTCAGGGCGAGTGGCCGAGGCGGTAGACTTGACGAAGCTTGTGCCTGCTGAACCGTCTTCGGCGCCGCAGCCAGCTGAAGATACTGGAGCCGGCGACGCCGCCGCTGCCACCGATGCCACTACCGTCTGATTTACTTGTTTCCCCGGAATGCCGGGTGTAGCTGTCGTTCTATACTATTAACTGTCCTGCCACATTATTCACCTTGTTATGTCGTGCACTTTTGAAGATTGCCTTGTAAAAATTCGATGTTCTGTTTCCTGCCATAGACTGTTATCATGAGTGTCGTTTTCTCTGTGATTGCTGGGTCTTTGTGCCGGAATTCCCGCTCGTTTTGGTGATGATAGTCACCATGCCTATCCCCCGAATTTTGGGCCGGCTTGAGCATCTAGCCGGGTCAAAATTTTACGCCTTTTGTTTGTCTTTCGTTTTTCTTCCGTCGTCGTTATGTCGTGCAGCCCCCGAGTCCGTGGCTCGGGGTGTTGTAGTTATAATGCGTCCGGGTCTGGGCAGCCGACTTGGCGAGTGCGCAGCCCCCGGGTATTTTATGCCGGCTGACGGCTTGGCAGCCCCCGAGTCCGTGACTCGGGGTGATTTAGATATGCGTCCGGGGTCTGGGCAGCCGACTTGGCGGGTGCGCAGCCCCCGGGTATTTTATGCCGGCTGACGGCTTGGCAGCCCCCGAGTCCGTGACTCGGGGTGATTTATATATGCGTCCGGGGTCTGGGCAGCCGACTTGGCGGGTGCGCAGCCCCCGGGTATTTTATGCCGGCTGACGGCTTGGTAGCCCCCGAGTCCGTGACTCGGGGTGATTTAGATATATATCCGGGTCTGGGCAGCCGACTTAGCGGGTGCGCAGCCCCCGGGTATTTTATGCCGGCTGACGGCTTGGCAGCCCCCGAGTCCGTGACTCGGGGTGATTTAGATATGCGTCCGGGGTCTGGGCAGCTGACTTGGCGGGTGCGCAGCCCCCGGGTATTTTATGCCGGCTGACGGCTTGGCAGCTCCCGAGTCCGTGACTCGGGGTGATTTAGATATGCGTCCGGGGTCTGGGCAGCCGACTTGGCGGGTGCGCAGCCCCCGGGTATTTTATGCCAGCTGACGGCTTGGCAGCCCCCGAGTCCATGACTCGGGGTGATTTAGATATGCGTCCGGGGTCTGGGCAGCCGACTTGGCGGGTGCGCAGCCCCCGGGTATTTTATGCCGGCTGACGGCTTGGCAGCCCCCGAGTCCGTGACTCGGGGTGATTTAGATATGCGTCCGGGGTCTGGGCAGCCGACTTGGCGAGTGCGCAGCCCCCGGGTATTTTATGCCGGCTGACGGCTTGGCAGCCCCCGAGTCCGTGACTCGGGGTGATTTAGATATGCATCCGGGGTCTGGGCAGCCGACTTGGCGGGTGCACAGCCCCCGGGTATTTTATGCCGGCTGACGGCTTGTCTCCTTGGCTTCTGTGCGTGGACCCGGTTGCAGTTATTGAACGGTTTCATCATCTGAGTTTTGTTGCCACGTGTAGACCGTGGGATCGTGGGTGACGGTTGGGTCTCCCACGTTGTCCCCTGCTCCTGCTATAAAACTCTGCTTCTTTCTTCCTCACTTGCGCTTGCTTGCTCTCGTTTCACCTTCTTCCTCTTGTTTCCTCGCAGCTCCGCCATGGTGAAGTCCGAGCCTCTGGACGCTGCCGCCGAGGGGACCGCCGCTGCGCCTCCGGCGAAACGTCCTCGCGGCCGTCCTCCTAAGAGGGGCGGACGGGGTCGAGGAAAAGCGATCGCCACCGTTGCCGCCGGTAGCAGCGCTGGCCGCGGCAAGGGCGGCGGCCGCACTGGCTCGAAGAAGGCGGGTACCGCCGGTGGCGGCGTTGATGGTAGCGTTGGTCGCGGCAAGAGCCTCCTTGTTCTTCACGACTCGTCGAGCGAGGAGGAGGCCACCCCTGTTCTTCCTCCTCCGGGTTTTGACCCGGTTCCCAAGTATGCTCCCTCTGATGTCGCTGACAGCGAGGAAGATAGCGCGGAGTTGTCTTCCGCCTCTTCTGATTCCCTTGAGAATCCCTGGCGCCTGGGATGGGATGTGTTCCCCATCGAAGAGTTCCTCCTGATCCTGCACCCGCCGGTTATTGGGCCGGTGCAGAGGCTTCCTGATGCCTTCGCCGACGCGCTGCCGGGCGTTGGCCACTTCATGTTCAAGCTCTTCCGTGAGGGTGCTACCCAGGGCCCCTGGAATGCCACTGTGCGATTCACCTCCCAGGTGGAGGGTAACGACGTTGTCAACAAGGTGGAGTTCGTCAGGGGGTGGGACGAGTTTGCCGATTTCTACGAGCTCGAAGCCGGCTTCATCCTCTGCTTCCGCCTTCGGCGCGACCGAGGCATCTTCTATGTGAAGGTGTTCGACGGCACCCTCTGCCTCAAGCCCTGGGTTGGCAAGAAGAAAGGTGGAGCCGGGAAGTCGAGGGATGCCGCTTAGGGAGCCCCTCGCCAGCTTGGCTTTGTAGTTGCACGGGGAAAGTCCGCCTGTGGACTTCCCTCTTTTGTTTTGTTGTTCATCTTCCATCTGTAAGGTTTTACCCTTGATGTTGAATGCCACCCGCTTTTGTTCCTGTATTTGTTTACTTGCACGCAGTTATAATTTCCTGCTCATCATGCTTGTGTCCGGCTTGAACTCTCGAAGCCGGTTGGCGGCATTTTTGTGTGTAAAATGAAACGACGAAGTGGTTAGCCTGCTCTTTTAATCACGGACAGCATTTTTACTTAGCGTTGATTAATTTCGCACTCGCCTGTAGCCTCTCCCAACGTCTTTCGTGTGCACTTCACCGTCTGGCGGGATCATGCACACTACTACAACGTTAGGGTCCAGTTTGTTGGGCCAGAGTTTTTTCAGCCGGCAACGATTTCTGTTTCTTACGTCTTTCGCATACAGTCGGCCTCCAGCTTGTTCTCTTGCCGGCCTTAACCGAATCCGAAGAGTTAGCCATTTAGCGTCGTGTAGTTAATCGTCCGTAATAGGAGAAGCGGTTGCCGACTGCCGGCTTGGCCGAGTTTATAGAACAGCATTTTTTCAGCCGGCAGTACTTCCCTTTATGCGTTTTTCACGTTGTTGGCCCCCTCCAGCTTATTCTCTTGCCGGCCTTAACCGAATTCGAAGAGTTAGCCATTTAGGGGTTAGTCACGCTACACGGCCGCTAAAGGCAAGCTTGCCGGCTGCCGGAAAAACCGGAAAGGGAATGCAAAACAGAGTTGTGAAAAACTGCTCATGCGCTCATCATTCTCATTTCTTTATTTGATAGCATAGGTGATACACTAGCAAAAATGCCCGTGCGTTGCTACGGTTTGATGTTTGTCAAATAATTTTTAATCTATGCATAATTTAATTAATGAAATAACAAGAATGTACATGGTCATATATATGACTCGTCTTTGTATCAAACTTGTTGTAAGAACAAATCTTAACTTAAAATTGCAATGCAGATGACAACAAACCTTAAGAGAATGAGGAAGAAATCATTATAGTAGAAACAAAGTATATTTTTTGGTGCTTATATCCAAATTAATTAAAAGGGTATAAATTACTACGTCCTCCCTTTTGGTAATAAAAATGATCAATTTCATTAATTTTTCATATACATTGTCAAACTAATACGGTTAAGAAAGATGAAACCATACAGTGAAAAGAGAACAGCCAAGGCAACTTATAGCTTCATTCTGAAATATAATTCGGTTGACACAGCACTAATCTGTTCGAAAAATCATATTTGGTAACATGCAAAAAACATGATCATATTGTAGGATAAAGATAGAGGTAAGCATTATGATTCTTAAAGCACTGAAGTGCATATGTACGATTTGTTTTTTTTTTGTGAAAAGGACCATGGCATGAAAAGAAACACCGAGTAGTACAAAACACCTCAACAAAAGTGAAAATTACAACGAGATCCTTGAGATGCCCTTCGTCTTCAACCTCCAGACTGTGTCGATGGCGCGCCGCTGCTGCCGCTCCTCCTAGGGCCGGCCTGATGTTGTTGGTTGCGGACGGGAAGTCGCCGAACGGGCCAAGAAGACCACATCCGTCCCAGAGCCGAAGAAGAAGGATGAACCGCCGATGAAGCTCCATGACGATCCAGAGACCTCCACCGCCAAAAGAAATCCTTGAGAACCACACCACTCCGACAAGCTTCTCAATGTCACTGTCGAGATGGGGTTGAAGCCGGGGAGACATTATTGCAAGAAGCGCCGCCGCCGCCAACAAAGCGCCGCCTCGGCAAACCTGGACACTAAACCAGAAAAACGGAGCCCTCCCGCCGACGAGGGCCGAGATCCACCGCGCCTCCATGGCCCGAAGGCCACAGAGGCGGGGCAGACCTGCGGCGGCGCCGACGGGAGACGCAAGATCCAATCAACTTTCTCCTGGCGGCTGGAGAGACGAAGCGGTACGGGACGTATCTGGGACGGCGTTTATTATGATTAGTTTATATAATAAACAAACATATCTATTGGTTTGATCTAAATGAAGTTTGCAATGAGGGAATTAAGGACTGGTATCAATGAACTAATGCTTAAAACCTGCACACACAAAAAACGCAATACAAAAGATGGTACCACATTTATTTCAGAACCTAGACTCTGCACGTAAAACCAAATACTACTAAAAATAACGGGATGGCACCACGCAGGTCCTTGTTAAGTTTACAAACACTGCCATATTTGAGCTATGACACTTGGGAACCACACCCGGAAATAAAAAAAATTTGTCAGAAATACTGGAAGGTAACCTGAAAACTATGCACCAATTATATCTTATAGGGCTGCACTGATGATATCTGCAGCAGTGCCATCGCTGTAGCTTAGAGCAACTCCAGCCGTCCCCCCGAGAGCCCCCCCAGGACCCCCTTTTTGCCGCCGGCGGCCCATTTTTCCCGTAGTCGCCCCCCCAGCGCCCCCCAGGCCTCTTTTTTCGCCGGATTTGGCCCAATTTTTATCCGGCGTCCCAGGCCGAACCCAGCGCGCCGGGTTTGGCCTGGGGGCGCCGGCGAAAGGGAAAATGGCGCGAAACCGAGGGAAACCGCGCGAAGCTCCGGCGGGCCCACCCTTTCAGCGGCACACCGCTTCGTCGTCCTCATCGCCTCGCCTTCCGCGTCGCATTACTGCTCCGCCCTCTCCCCGCCGTGTCAAATCGGCCACGCGGCGGAGTTAGGCGCGCCGCAGTTACTGCCCCGCCCTCACCCCCGCCGGTATTTATTTACTGCCCCACCTCTCACAGCGAGCACACCCCCGCCGAGCACGAACACATCCTCGCCGAGCACGAACACCCAAACCCCTCGCACACACACACGCCGGAATGGATCCAGCAAGCGGCGCGGCGGCCAACGGCTTCGGCCGGAACTAGCTCCAGGACCGGGAGGCGCGCCTGCTGCACGAGGCGGGCTACCCATGCCCGCCCGGCATGAGGCTCCCCGGAGCCTGGCGGCTCAGCCAGATGGGGTTCCCGGTCCCCCCCACCCCCACCGGCGATGAGCGGCTGGCGGAGATCTACGCCGCCCGCGAGCGGCTGACGGAGGAGGAGCAGGCCGATCCCATCTGGGATCCGGAGAACAATGTGACCTGGAACACGTTCTTCTCCGACCGCCGCCAGCGCCAGCTCAACGACTACCCTGGCCCGGCGACCCACGCGCCCAAGCGCAACAACAGCGAGGGCCGGAAGAAGTGGTGGGGCATGCCCGGCCGCTCGCTGGCGTACGTCCTCGACTACATCGAGGACGGCAACGAGCCGCGCCTTTAGGGCCCGTCGGCGGCGCGACAAGGATGGATGGCGCGGAGGATGTTATTCTCGTTGTCCTCCTCTTCCGACGCCGCCCGCTCCTCTTCGGACGCCGCCCGCATCTCTTCGGACGCCGCCCGCTTGACGCCGTTCGCCCGCGTCAAGGAGGAGCTAGCGGACGAGCCGCCGCGAAGGAGCGGCTCCCGCGGCATCGTCATCAGGGAGCCCGGCGCCGGCGGGAGCACCTCCCGCCTGCTGACGCCGAAGAAGGAGCCCGGCACCGGCGGCCACGCCTTCAAGAAGAAGGCCGTCGTGAAGGAGGAGGCCTACGACGAGGAGGCGGCCGTGCGGGCCGCCATGGCGGCCAGCCTCAACGACGTGCCTCCGGCGCCGGTGGACTTCGCGCTGCAATGGTCGGCCATCGAGCACGAGCGGGAGGAGGAGAAGCGCCAGCAACGCATTGCGGCCGAGGAGAGGGAGCTCCTCGCGCGCTACGAGCGCCGCCGCCGCCGCCGTCAGGAGTCCCTCCCGCCTGCTGACGCCGGGCCGGCTTACGTCGTGCTGGATGGCAGCGACAAGGACGACATCGGCGCCGGCGGGAGCTCCTCCCACCTGCTGACGCCGAAGGATGAGCCCGGCACCGGCGGCGACGGCGCTGGGTGCAGTGCTCCTGCTCCTCCTTCGACCGGCGGCGACTCCGACGACTCCGACGGTGGGGACTACACGCGGTTCTACCGCTACTTCGGCATGTAGACGCCGCGCCCCCGTGTTTTAATTTTTTTTCTTTATTTTAGTTATCTTTGTATGATATCCTCCGTGTTCGACGAAAAAACGGCAAATTTGAACAAGTTTCGTCCAATTCGCGTTTTTATGTCATGTTTTTACCGTTCCGCCTGGGGCCGCGGCTGGGAATCGGCCCGCCCCCAGGCCGTTTTTTTCCGCCGGCACCCCCCAGCATGCCCAAAAAAACGCCGGCAATTCGGCCTGGGGGGCCAACGGCTGGAGTTGCTCTTACAGGATGCCATGACGGGGTGGAGGAAAATAATTCATTTATATGACCTGTGTTATTGGGAATTTTATCAAGCACAGAGAATGTCCGGTACTAAAATTCAGAGACATGGGGTCGAGCTATACCACGATCAGAAATTGATAATTATTAAATCTTGTCATAGACTCATAGGATGGTGGAGACTGGACATGGAAAGCAGCGTTGACGGATGAAGAAGAGCGCTGCCGGTCGCTGGGCCAAGCTGTCTCTTCTCCCAGTGGGTTCAGTCTTGTCATTACAGGCCGAGAAGTCGTCCGCCGGGAGTAGCACCGTCTCTGGTTGAGCGGCACCGCGACAACCACCGCACGGGTGGCTCGGCCAGGAGCGGACGGTTCTGGCTGAGCAGCAGCGCGATAGCTGCAGCATGACAGAGGGAGCCGCCGCCTCAATTGGTTGGGAAGCGGCATATGCGGCACTGCTCCGCCTCCTCGGCGTTGTCTTCGGTCTTCGTCTTCGGAGCCGTCCGCCGCGGGAAGGGCCTTCTCAACGGCGGCGCCGACCATGGCCTCCCGCCATGAAGCTTTGTCTTCTGTTATAAGCATCTCTATCGTCACTTCGTCAGTCTCTGTTGCTGTGATGTCCATCGGCAGTCCCTGAGGGATAATATTTTGTCCCTCCCGTGACTTTCAGATCGAAGCAAAATTCACCGTCGTCACGACGAAGCCCACAAGGCCACAACGCCGCCCTTCCTCGGGTGGTCATCGCCGCCGCCCACGCTCAGGCCCCGCCGCGGCTAGCGTTCACCGTGGTCGCCTGTCCTGCAGCAGCTGCGCGGCAGGGAAGAAGGTACTCGCCGGCAGCCGACCTCGGCGTCGCGTTGCTTCTCTGGAACACCGACCCTGCCCGCATGTTTATAGTACTTGGCGACTCGATCCAGTCCTTCTACCATACGGTACGGTCATACGGAGGGAGTATTTGAGCAGGACTCGATCCGTTGATCAAGTTTTACGACGTAAACCTGGTCGGTTGACGGAAATGAAACAGAAACAGCAACTTACGTACGAACGAAACGGAGGAAGAGAAAAACGTACCAACCAAAGAAACCTTAGTTACTTTATTATTAGGTATAGATACATGGTTCTTTCTCAGGTGTAGAATCGACGCAAGAGTGACGCATTCCATGGCCTTTCCGTTTCATCGCCTTCCTTGTCCATCGTGTCCTTCTTGTGCTCGCGAGCGTCGATCAAGTAGTAGGCGTCGTTGATGAGCGCTTTGCTGACGATGAATGGTCCTTCCCATGGTGATGAGAGCTTGTGCATGTTCTTGGTATCCTGGATGAGCCGAAGCACGAGGTCGCCCTCGCGAAAGCGGACATGTTTGACGCGCCGACTGTGGTAGTTGCGTAGTTGTTGCTGGTACATCGCCGATCTCGACTCGACGATCTGGCGTGCTTCCTCTAGCAGGTCCATTCCATCCTCGTAGGCTTGCTTAGCTTGTGCTTCGGTGTACAGCACGATCCGGGGCGCGTCGTGCTCGATGTCAGTTGGCATGACGGCTTCAGCCCCATGGACGAGGAAGAAGGGGGTGAAGCCGGTTGAGCGATTCGGTGTCGTCCTTAGGCTCCAGAGGACGGAGGGTAGTTCTTCTTCCCACGGGCCGGCTGCTCGCTCGAGTGGTTCGAGCAACCGAGGCTTGATGCCGGATAGGATGAGGCCGTTTGCCCGCTCAACCTGCCCGTTTGACTGTGGGTGTGCAACAGAGGCCACGTCGAGCCGGATGCCGGTTCTGCCGCAGAACTTGGCGAATTCTCCCTTGACGAAGTTCGACCCGTTATCCGTGATGATGCTGTTGGGGTAGCCGAAGCGGTAGATGATGCTCTTGAAGAACTTGACTGCTGTTGGCCCATCCAGCTTATTGATCGGCTTGGCTTCAATCCATTTTGTGAACTTGTCAACTGCTACCAGCAGGTGTGTCATGCCTCCACTGGATCTTCTCAACGGGCCGACCATGTCGAGTCCCCAGACGGCAAACGGCCAAGTGATAGGAATTGTCTTGAGTGCTGAAGCCGGCGTGTGCCTCTGCGTCGCGAATCGTTGACAGCCATTGCAGAGCCGGACCAGCTGGTTCGCATCTGCCAGCGCAGTCGGCCAGTAGAACCCGTGCATGAACGCCTTAGCCACAATTGCCCTTGAGGATGCGTGATGACCGCATTCGCCTTGATGGATTTCTTTGAGTATCTTGATTCCTTCTTCTTGGCTCACACAGCGCTGGAATATCCCAGAGACACTGCGCTTGTACAACTCGTTGTTGATGATGGTGTAAGCACTTGCTCGGCGTTTGATTTGCCTGGCGGTGAGCTCATCCGCTGGGAGCTCGTCGTTGGCGAGGTAGGCGAGGAAGGGTTGGGTCCATGGCGGAGCTTCTTCGATAACGAGGACCTCGACGGATTCCGTCTCGCCTGGAGCCGGCCCAGCCGACTCCGCGCCAGGCGGCATCCGGATGGAGTCGGAGCCGGGACACGGCGTGATGGATGGCTTGTAGAGCTTCTTGAGGGCGACGCCGGGTGGGATTTCCTCGCGGAGAGAGCCAATGTTTGCCAAAGTGTCAGCTGCGTCGTTGTTGGAGCGGTGTATGTGGTGAAATTCACATCCGTCGAAGCATCCCGCGAGCTGCTGGACGAAGAAGCGGTAGGCGGCCATGTTGGGGTCCTTGGCGTCCCAATGGCCAGTAGTCTGTTGTACCACCAAGTCGGAGTCACCGTAGCAGAGGATTCGCTTGATGTTCATGGCCTTGGCGAGTTTGAGGCCGTGCGCGAGAGCTTCGTATTCGGCTACATTGTTGGACGCCGTGAAGTGGATTTGTAGCACGTACTCGAGTCGGCCCCCCTTAGGTGAGGTGAGGACGACTCCGGCGCCGAGTCCCCAGTATCTTTTGGAACCATCGAAGTGCATGAGCCAATGCTCGCCGGAGTCGGGTGGCGGTGGAGTGTGGTCCGTCTCCGTCCAATCGGCTAGAAAGTCCGCCAGCTCTTGTGACTTGATCGCTGTTCTCTTGTCATATTCGACTCCGTGCGCCGTCAGGTTGATCGCCCATTTCGCAACTCTGCCGGTTGCATCTTTGTTGCCTATGATCTCGGCAAGTGGTGCGTCGCTTATCACTTTGATCGGATGTTCTTGAAAGTAATGCTTCAGCTTCTTCGTTGCCATGTACACGCCGTATACGAGCTTCTGGTAGTGTGGGTAATTTTGCTACGACTGTGAGAGCACCTCGCTGAGGTAATAGACCGGTCGCTGAACCGGCCGCTGCTTGCCGGCTTCGTCCCGTTCAACCACCAGGACCACACTGACGACTCGATTGGAGGCGGCGATGTACATCAGCATGGGCTCCTTTGGAGTCGGAGGTGCTAAGACCGGGGCGGTGGCCATCGCACGCTTGAGTTCCTTGAAGGCGGCGTCCGCCGCGTCGCTCCAGACGAATTTGTCGGTCCTCTTCAGCAAATGGTAGAGCGGGAGAGCTTTCTCGCCGAGCCGGCTGATGAAGCGGCTGAGGGATGCCAGGCAGCCCGTGAACTTTTGGATGTCCTTGACGCTTCTTGGTTGTCGCATGTTGTCGATGGCGGTGATTTTCTCCGGGTTGGCCTCGATTCCTCGTGCCGACACGAGGTTGCCGAGTAGCTGTCCGGCTGGAACGCCGAACACACACTTCTCCGGGTTGAGCTTCATCTGGAAACGGCGCAGGTTATCGAAGGTTTCTTTGAGGTCGGCGAGGAGGGTGTGCTTCTCCTTTGTCTTGATGACGACGTCGTCGACGTAGGCGTGCGCGTTGCGACCGATCTGGTCGTGCAAGCATTTCTGCATGCAGCGCTGGTATGTTGCTCCCGCGTTCTTCAAGCCGAACGGCATGGTGGTGTAGCAGTACGGGCCGTAGGGGGTGATGAAGGCGGTCTTGAGCTGATCGTCCGGGTTCAGCGGAATTTGGTGGTAACCTGAGTAGGCGTCGAGGAGGGAGAGGAGGTCGCAGCCGGCCGTGGAATCGATCACTTGGTCGATTCGTGGCAGTGCGAAAGGGTCCTTGGGGCAGGCCTTGTTGAGGTGTGTGTAGTCGACACACATTCGCCATTTCTTGTTCTTCTTTTCCACCATCACCGGATTGGCTAGCCACTCTGTGTGTTGTACTTCTTTGATGAATCCGGCTGCAAGTAGCCGCGCTATCTCTTCTCCTATCAACTGTCTTCTTCCTTCTGCGAAGCGACGCAGGGACTGCTTCACTGGCTTGGCGTCTGTGCGGACGTGTAGAGAATGCTCGGCGAGTTCCCTCGGTACACCCGGCATGTCCTTGGGGGACCACGCGAAGATGTCCCGGTTCCCACGGAGGAACTCGACGAGCGCGCTTTCCAATTTGGGGTCCAGGCTCGCCCCCACGGTGATGAACTTGGACTTGTCGGCTTCGTCGAAGTAGATCTTCTTCGTGTCTCGCGCCGCCTGGAAGCTCGACTCGCCAGCCGGCTTGGCCGACTCCGAAATCTCCAGCTTCTCCTCATTGGCCTTGCGCTTGAATTGCTTCATCTCCTCATTGCAGACCATGGTCTCGGCCACCTTCGCGCTGTCGGAGGCGCAGGCGATGGAGCGTTTGTAATCTCCGGCGACGGTGATGATCCCGTGTGGGCCTGGTAACTTCATCTTGAGGTAGGCGTAGTGGGGTACCGCCATGAACTTGGCGAGCGCCGGCCGCTCGAGGATGGCATGGTAGGCGCTGGAGTGGTCGACCACCTCGAAGGAGACAGTCTCGCGGCGGTGGTTGCTCTTGGTGCCGAATAGGATGTCCAGCCGGATGAGGCCCATGGATGAGCCGGCTCGCCCCGGCACGATGCCGTGGAAGACCGTCCGGCTCGGCGTCAAGCTGGACTCGGAGATCCCTAGCTTCTCCAGCGTGTCGCGGTAGAGGATGTTGATGCTGCTGCCCCCGTCAATGAGGACGCGTGAGAAAGTGCAGGCGCACTTGGTGGAGATGATCATGGGCTCTAGGACTAGAGCATAGCCGCCTGGGTTGGGCATCAGCTCCGGGTGGTCGCTGCGGTCCCACGTGATTGGTTCCTGCGACCAGTTGAGGTACTGGGGGACAGGTGGAACCACCGCGTTCACCTCCTTGAACCGCTCGCGCCGGCTTCGCTTGTCGTCGCGCTCGCTGATGAACACGATGTAGGCGGCATCCGGATTCTGGTAGCCGTCTGGACCCCTTGGAGGCGGAGCTAGAAGGCGTTCCCTCCTCTCTTCCTCGCGTTGGCGATCATCGCGATTCCTATCTTCGCGTCGTCTGTCGTCGCGTCCTCGATCGTCCCGTCCGGCTTCATCCCGAGGCGGAGGCGGGTTTCGCTGCTCGTACGGTGGTGGTCTTAGGCGGCCGAGGGTGCATTGTCGAACGGTGTGGTTCGCTGGCCGGTCGCCATGGTTCCGGCACGGTTGATCGAGCATGTAGTCGTAGTTGTTCCTCGCCCTTGTCCGGCGCATATCGCTGCTTGTCCTCATGCGGCGGTTGTCGAAGCCTCCTGCCGGCCTTCCCTCGGTCGTAGCGACGACCTTGGACTCGACGCGGTCGTCTGCGGACTTGCGCTTGCTGGCCGCGTCGGAATCACGCCGGGTCGATTTTCCTCCTTCTTGGTTCTCCGTTCGGCTGCGGCGTGCAGCCGGCTCCGTCGTGATGATTCTTCCGGCTTCATCGAGTCGGATCGGGTTAGTCATGCCCGCATCAGCGGTGGCGTACTAGTCGGCGATTGCCATGAGTTCTGCCATGGTCTTCGGGCGCTTCCTTAGGAGCCGGTGCTTGAGTAGCGTCTGATCTCGGCAACCTTGGATGAAGTACTGGACGGCTTGGAGCTCGAGAACTCCCTCGCAGGAGTTGCGTAGGCTTGTCCATCCGGTGAGCTAGGCTCGGTCCGACTCGCCGTCCTTCTGCTTGCACAGCGCGAGCAGCTATGCGTTGCCAGGGCGCAAATAGGTGCCGGTGAAATTGCGGTTGAACACTTCCTCGAAGTCCAGCCAGCTGTTGACGCTCTCCTTTGGAAGGCTGTTGAGTCAAGTCCGTGCCGATCCCTGGAGCATGAGTGGCACGTAACGCACGGCCACCCACTTGTTGCCGCCTGCGATGTTGACCGCCGTGATGTAGTCGGCGAGCCAGTCTTCCGGCTTCGCGGTGCCATTGTACTTGGGTGTGTCCCTAGGAAGGGTGAATCCCTTTGGGAATCGCTCGCTCCGGATGCGGGGTCCGAAGCAGCGGTGGGCGGCGATGTCCTCTTCCTCGATGATGCTTGACAGCTTGAGCACGTCGATGCGATGGAGTGCGTCGTCGCTGGTTTCGGGTCCCAGCGGCCCCAAGCGTTCGTCGATGGTGACCTTGTGGCCAACTCGCTCCTTGACGTTCCGTCCGGCTCGAGGCTCGTTCCGGTTGCCGTCTTCGCGTCGTCCAGCCGGA
Source organism: Puccinellia tenuiflora (assembly GCA_012064385.1). Lineage (NCBI taxonomy): Eukaryota > Viridiplantae > Streptophyta > Magnoliopsida > Poales > Poaceae > Puccinellia > Puccinellia tenuiflora. The sequence goes on along the minus strand of QRDG01000451.1, from coordinate 579,513 downwards.
TCGCGGCCGTGATCACGAGGATGTGAGCTCGCGCTCCCCTCGCGATGAACTCGTGGTTGCTTGTCCTTTGCCCTTCCGCGGCTCGTGGATGACGCCTCTGCACCTTGCTTGGACTTGCCGGCTGCATCGTAGCCTGGAGGTGGCTCATGATGCTCCCGGCTCGCCGTCGCCTCTGTTTCCCGCTGTTGCCGGTTGGCCGTGTTGATAAGCTGTCGCACTCGGCGCATTTGTTGATGCAGTTCTTCGCCTTGGAGATAAGGTAGTTCGGCTGCTGCCACTTCCGCCGCCCTCATGTTTTGCGTTGGACAGCTGTACTCGGGGAAGCTGAGGTCGGTGAGCTCGGCTGCCTGGCCGGCACGGTTCATGGCGCCTCCAAGATCTCCTCCTTTGCGCCTAATTTCATTCAGCTTCTCCGCATTGCGGTCCGCCTGCTCGAAGCCGTGTGCAGAGTTGTATTCGCGAATCGTGGCACTGAGCCGGCGCTGCGTCGACGCGAGGTTTAGTGCCTTGTCGTAGATCTGCTGCCGCATCCTCTCGAGATCGGCCGCCGCCTTGACCGGATCAGCACCCGGTGCGATGGGGGTGCTCAGCAGCTCGAAGTCGGCCTCCAGATTGCGCTGGAAACGAGAAGGTTCGCCAGCTTCATGAACAGTAGTGACGACGGCGCCTCCTGCCGCCGCGTGCTCGACCATGTGTACCTCAGCGTAGATGTTGAGCTTGGCGACGTCGCGGTCCGCATCGCCGGAGTTGAGGTAGCCGAAGGCGGAGTCGTCATCGCAGGTGCTGGCGTCGAAGATCGAAGGAGCCAAGCTCGAGTAGACCACCTCCGGGTACTCCTTGGCGGCGACGGCGACGTAGACGTGGAAATCGCCAAGGGTGACGACCGTGCCTCCGCTGGTGACGTCCATGTCGGCGAAGCTGTTGGTGTTGTCGAGGACGCAGCCGATGGAGCCGATGGAGAGCACGAGGCCGGAGACGATCCGCCGATCATCTACAGTCCGGGATCCCGTGCAGAACGTGACTCCGCTCGCCGCGAGCCCCACGATGGGCGCCAAATGTCGTGGTGGGTTGCACGGCATATCCATCAGAGATGGAAAAGATTGTGGGGCAGGCGACGATGGATGCTCGCGTGGGATTGAGCAACAAGCACGCGAACACACGCTAGTTACCCAGGTTCGGGGCCCTCTTGTGGAGGTAACACCCCTACGTCCTGCTCTTCTTGTTCTTATTGCTTGATCACAGAATCGGGCTACAAAGTTGCTCCTAGAGCTGTTTCGGGTGGCAGCCGGCTGGAGATCTTAGCCGGCTGGAGGTTGAAGATGATGCTACGGGTATCAGTGTGTCTCTGGCTTCCTTGTTGCATGCATTGCCTCGCGCAGGAGGCTCTAGCCCGCTTTATATAGGCAGCGGGCTAGGGTTTTGGGTTACAGGGAAGTTACATGTTTGTCCCTATGACATCACTACGGTTTCGAGCCGGCTGGAGCTTGTTGTCATGATTCGGTACAGGAGATGCCCGACAGCGGGTACTGTTCACCAGGAGCAGTTACGCGATCCGGGCCCACCCGTACGGAGTTGTCGGTTGTTCGCGTCCGGCTCCAGCCCAGCCGGATGCCTGCATCCGGGCAAATCCAGGCGGCCTGCTTCAGGCGGCTGGCTTCAGGCGGCACTTGGAGCTTTGAAGAAATGGACCTCTTTGGGATATCCGGGGTTCATATCCCCGACAGCGGGCGAGGCCTTTAAATGGGCGTCGGCGAGCTGAACCCTAGAGTCGCTGCATATCCACAGCTACGGCCATCCCACCTCCAAGCCCCTTGCCCGGCCACTTGGATGGATCCGCCATCGCCACCACCACCACAACACCTCCTAGACCAAATCGAGCGCCAGCGCTCTCGAGAGCTATCGTGGCAGCCTGATAAGGGGCGGTCCGATCTTCTCGTGAGCGTGATGGTAGATGGATGATGGCCAGCGGAACACTATGAACTCTCCTTGGCTAGTCCCCTTTGCCAATGCAACACATCCGAACCCTTTGGATATTCGCAGCGTTACACTCTTGCGCAATGCAGCCGTGGACTACGAAACGGTCCTTGTCATGTCTCGGAGCACGGACATCGGAGTAAAGGATACCCCCTTTTTAGGTTCGGCACGGGGCGCGAAGGAGGCCGGAGACACCTTCCCCGGGAGTACCTTGCCAAGTTCTTCTGATCTACGTACTAGGGAGCAACTCAGGGACGCAGGAAGTTTACCTAGGTTCAGGTTGCCCGGAGGCTAAAAACCCTACTCCTGTATGTCTGGATTGAGTGATTTACCATGTTGTGGCTTACAAGGCGGTGGCGGGTGTGCACCCGGAAGGTTGCGGCTAGCGGTAGGAGACGAGCAGATCCTACCCGAAGGAGATGACCTCTCGCCCTAGCCCTTTTGCCCTAGCTAGTCTTGCCTTGCTCTCTCTCTCTCTGGTCCCACCTCTCCCTCGGCCATGCTTGGGTCCTCCTTTTATATGCTAAGGGGATCCCACGGGAGCATCCGAGGAGCGTGGGGGTTTTCGGCGGGAAAACCCCCTGGTGGTCTTTTTAGGGGGCAACGTGGCCTCTTCTCGTCCAAGTATTCCTCCTGGAGGTTTGGTGTGGTCGCCCACCTTTTGGAAAGCGGGGTCGACAAGGGCTGACACCCCCACCGGCCATGTTCCCGCTCGACGCCTTCACTTCCTTGGCGCCCAAGTCTTCTAGGAGCTTCCAGCCTGAGCTAGCATGCTAATCCTTGCAGCGGTACGGAGGGGACACCCAGGAGTGCGCCTGGCCTCCTGCCGGGTGTTCGGGCCCCGGGTCCTTCGCGTTGCTAGTTGTGTTGGGGGTGACCCCGGGAGGTCACCCGGTCCTTCAGCCCTGGTTGTCGATGTCGTGCTTGTCGATGTACCCGTGGGGTTGGCGGGGCGGCCCGCCTGCCGATCCTGACTCCTTGCCTTGTCCGTCTTCTTGGTGGGCCCACGGTTGGTGGACCCTCTTTGGCCGCACCAGGGGAACCCCATGTACCACTGTTGCGACAGTAGCCCCCGGGCATTGTCCCGGCAGGTACGCTCTTCATCTGCCGGGGCTATGACCAAAAGAGATTGGTCAAAGTGGGTCCCCTGCGTCTTGTCTGATCTGTCCTATCTGTCAGAGGGACGTGCAGTCACTCTGCTTGGGGGATTAACTGCACCTGACTCCTCGATTCCTGCAACAGAGAAAACGAGGAGTCCACCGCTTGGGGGAGCATCCGAGCCCCTTAAAAGCAGGGAGGAGGGCGCCCCTAGCGTCATCGTTTGTCTTCTGTCTTCATCCCAGCTCCCCGACCCACCGAAATCACCAGCGCTGATGGCTAGGGCAAAGAGGGGAGCCGGGCGTGCTCGTTCTTCTTCAGCGGTGATGGGAGCCGTCACTCGTGGTTGTGGGAGGGTGTAACAGCCCAGATTTGGTACCCTAAAATATGGGCCAAATTTTCACTTTTTGTTTGCATTGCATCATAGCATCCATTCATTATTTTTGCTTCACATGAAATAATAAGTGGGGCAACTATTAGTAAACCAAAGTGATGATGCAAATGGTAAACCAAAATTTCAAAGCAACTCAACATATTTGTCCAGGAAGTTCCATTTACTTCAAACCTATTTGTTGCCAAATTTAAAGCAATTGCTAAAGCAAATATTTCAATCAAACCCTAAATTGCAAGAGAACAAACTTCTGAAATTTTACCACTGGAGATAAAATCCAAATGGGCTGCAAATTTTATCACAAGTTCAAAATCATATCTTAAGGCCCTGTGATTTTTTCCAGAATTTTTAAAACTGTTTAAGGGCCTCAGTTAAATACAAAACGCTGCTTGGAAAATTCTGAAAAAGGAAAAAGAGAAAGTCCTGACAGGGGGACCCACCTGTCATCTCCCTCCCTTTCACTGTGGCGCCAGGGAGAACACTGGCGCCATGGACGCCGTGCGCCCGTGCCTCCTCCTCGCCTGCACCCTGGCCCCCCTTGGAGGCTAAGAAGCACCCCCGCGACCCTGTCTCTCTCTCCCCCGCTCTTTTCCCCTTCGCTCACGGAAACCCTAACCCTAGCGCCATGCCCGTGACCTAGCACCATCGGCCGCCGCTCGCTGCCGTCGATTGAAGCCGCCCTGCACAAATCGAAGCGCGTCACCGTCTCCGCCGTGTCCTCCTCCTCCTCCACGACAACGGAATCGTGCCGGGACCCCGATAATCGACGCCGCCGTCCGTTCTTCTCCGACCACGGCCGCCGCAACGTCGAGCAAGCGCGCCGCCGTATTCGACCGTCTCCGTCCACTCCGAGCAACCCCACGTGCCGAGGGTGAGCTGGCGACCCTCCCAGACATCCCCGTTCTCCTCCTCCCTCCCTCGATCTATGCCGTCGCCCTAGCCGCCGCCGTCCGCCGCTGGAGCTCGTCGCCGACGTAGCTCCGGTGACCTAGAAAGGGCGGCGCCGCCACCGTTAGGTAGGCCTCCTTGCGTAGCACCCGTTGGGCGATTTAGGTCGTGCCCTCGGGCACGGCAGCGTCGCCGCCGTGCGCGCCCGTGCCGCCGCCGGTGAGCACCGCGCACACCCGTGCCGGTCGTGGCCTGCCTTGGTCAAACTGACCGTGGGCCGCCCGGCCGACTTGGACGCCAGCGTGGCCTGGGTCCCAGCAGTCAGCCTCTGTGGCTAGACCGACCCGGGTGAAAAACGTTTCGGTCACAAATTCTGAAATTTAGTTAAAAGGCAGAAATTGTTTTGAACTTTGAAATTGCATATCTTTTGAACCATAAGTCCAAAAAATGCAAACAATATACCAAAATGCTCAGCAATAAAATTTCTATCTGTTAGTACCATTGGTTAATTTAAATTGTCAAAATAAATTGCCCTTAATTGCTGAATACTAAAATGGCAGAAATAATGTTGATTTTGGAAATTGCATAACTTTAGTTTTACTTGTCCAAAAATTGTGTTCAATAGCTCAAAATGATCAGTGGACAATGATCTACCACTTTATGCCATTTGAGAGAGTTGGAGAATTAACTTTGGTACTGTTTATTACAATTCAAGAAAATGGCAGATTTAAATCAATTATTGAATAAATCATAACTTGGTGAATATTAATTCAAAAATTGCAAATGATATACCAAAATGACCAGCAAAGCAAATGCTATCTACCTATGTTAATATAACAGCATGCCAACAAATTTTCCTTTGATGTTAATTTCGAATTGGTTAAAATGATTTAAATCGCATAACCGTTTAAATCACCATTTAATCATCGTTAATCGGAAAATTGCAAACGAAGTACCAAATTGATCAGTGGACCAATACCTATCTAATAAAGTCAATATCATACATGTAGACCTCATATTTCAGTACTGGACATGTTGAGTAATTAATTAATTCACTAAGTTAAATATGGAGTTTTGACCCGTTTATTGCTATATTTAATTTAGGGGTTCCATTTAACTTGTGGGACATGCCCAATATGATTTCAGTGCATAAATTGACCATCTCATCATGATTGTGCATTGCACCTTGTATTCGTGTTATTTATTTCCTTTCCTGTATTGTTTGTGTTTCGGTAGATTCAGGAGTCGAGGTTCCACCACAATACCTCGACAATCCAGTGCGACCATCGTCTATCAGCAAGGCAAGAACTAACCTAACCTTCTTGGCATCTAGCATCCTATTGTTTTACAAACTTATTTTATCCACCAGAATATTGCATGCGATTCAAATGTCTCTTTTGATCAAGATGTAGAGTATCCTATGAATGCATGTTATCCCCTGAACCATCACATGCCTCCCCTCCTATGAACCCTAGGTTTGATGTGTTGGTCGGAGACAAAGATATATTGTTGATTATATATGCTTAGCTATGCTTAGCCATGCTTAGTTAAATGATATATGTTGTCCGGTGATTTAAATCCATTATTATGAATGGTGGAGGAATGGTCGGATATGATGGTTACTTGTGGTGGATAATTAATTTGCTAAAAGGCTTGGATGAGTTGCCATCGGGGATGGTGTTTTGCCTCATTCCTGCCGCCTAGGCTGAGAGTGCTTTTAGCTAGAACCAAGAACCGAGCGTGCTGCCATTGGTGGGTGTATGGGCGCCTCACTAACTGAATAACTTGTGCGGGCGTATCCAAGGGTCCTCTAGTTTGCTATTTCCATTTGCCGTGTGTGTGAGCGGAAAAAGAAATGACGAGGATGGTGGTGTTTAGGACGTGGCGATGGGGCAGGGGCTGAGGCTGGGTAAACTTGCCCTGTGGCCACAGATGACTCTTGGATAGTCTCACGCGAGGTAAAGGTTTAATCGCGCCTGCTTGCCGGCCTTCCCCGGAAGAGGGCCAACTAGGTGAGTCGGACGGTACCAATGGGTAAATTAGTACACCCCTGCAGGGTAAATCTTTTCGAAAAGCCGTGTCCACGGTTATGGACAAACTCTTGGGAAAGGCGGATTAGCTCATAGATAACATTAACCTAATCTTAATAATGGCAGCTAGAGGTTGCATAATCAACATGTGATAAAAGGTTCATTTCCTCGAGGGTGATTCGAGGGAGTGCCTTGGTGGAGTACGTAGGTGATTTTGGATGAAAGTAGGTTCCATGGGAACCGAAGAAGAAAAGTTTACTATCTTATCCCCTTGTGAAAACATCTGAGTAGACGGTGCCATGAGTCTTAGTCTTCGGAAGGATAAAAACTAGCTTTCTGCAAAAACAACTACTTATACAGCATTAGAGCCTCCGTCAGCATCGGGCCTATATCGCCCTACTAATTCTTGCGAGTACGTCGTACTCAGCCTTGCTTTGTTGATTATTATTTGTTTCAGAGGAGGACGCCACCGAACTGGAAGGTGGGTTCTACGTTGACTTCGACGAGTAGTCTGGGGTTCCCAGGTGGCAGCTTGGGACGTCATGGAACAGGCTGGCACGGGATGTTTATCTGTAGGCCTCTTAGGCCATAATTTGGATCTTGTTGTTTAGACAACTTTAATTTGCTTCCGCTTGTTGTAATGATGGGTCAGTGACCTCTGATGTGTCATTTGCTATCTTTCTCAATTATATGAGTTGAACTATGATATCTTTGTGTCGTAGAGTCTGTGATGTGCCAGTTCGTTCCACAAGTCTCGGTCTCTTTACTATACATGGAAGCGATGTCTGAGCTTATGGCATGATTGAGGTGTTGTGTGCCGATGATCCATTCCGAGCACACCTGCCAAGGAGTATTGGCCTGGGATTGGTAAACCCAGTAACCCTCAATTGTGTAGCATGACCGGTTACACAACGTTCCACTGTATAGTTCTGGGGTCGGGGCGCTACAAATTGGTATCAGAGCAGGACTGCCTGTAGGAAACCCGTTCTACTGGTCGATGTCGAGTCTAGTGTTCGCGAAAACTATTTTAACCTAAAAAGGAGTTGTGAAAACCATCTTAGGATTCTTTTTACTCCTTATCCAACTCGCTCTACTCTGAGTTCTCTTACCTCTATTTGATTTAACGATGCTTCTGCTCGTCTGCAAAATCCAAATCTTTAGGATCACGGGGTTGGGTTCTATCTTCAGTTACTGGTTCACTTTGCTCGTCTGCAAATTCTAAAGCCCGAAGAAAGGAAATGTTGCGGATCGTCAAGAAATTCCCTTGCTTTAGCCCAAGATCTTGAACCGAAGGTCCCGGATTGTGCTAGGGCTCAGGTGTAATGATTTATGGGGGTTGTCACCCATGTGAGCATTATGCTATTCGTGAGTCCCAGTGCATGAAGCTGATCTTTAACCCAAGATCTTTTCCGTTGAACCCTGGTGCTAATGGTTGAACCCTGCATCATGTTGGAAAAATTTGAAGTTAGTCTTCAAACTCGAGGTTGCCGCCGTAATTGATCTGCTCAGCAATGCTCTTCTCTGTCACTAGCCGTACCTGGACTTTCTGTCATGAAACCATCTAGATCAAGATAAGAGTGCTCATCGCGAGTTTCCCAGCTATCTTTGTGATTCCTCCGGTAACACCGATTCCTGAAACCCTTTCGGCACTAGTTGTCGGAAGAGTGCTAACAAAGGTTTCTGCAATATCGTGGTTGCCTTGATTTGTTTTGTGCCATCTCAAATCTCTATATCAGGAAGAAGTCTAATGATCTATCCTAAGTGACTAGTTATGGTTACTAACTGTGTCCTTGTTCATATCTCCAGAATGGCTCCTACCCGTCGTGGTGAACAAAGCAATCCTGATCCACCGCCGCCACCCACTATGGCGGAGGTTCTAATGATCATTGAAGAGGGCCGCGTGCGCAATGAGAATCTGCTCGCGCAGTTGGTGCAGCAGGGTGCACGCAGGAACACTGAATGCAACACCCTCACTGGATTCCTGAAGTCCCAGCCTCCCACTTTCTCTTATGCTAAAGAGCCCCTGGATGCTGATGACTGGCTTCGTGCTCTCGAGCGCAAGTTCACTGCCTTGCATGTTCCGGTGGCGGAACAAGTGAACTTCACCACCTACCTGCTGACTGGAGCCGCAGGGTCCTGGTGGGAAAGCCATGTGTCCATGGTTGCTGCTGGCCATACCTTCACCTGGACTGAATTCCGCACTGCCTTCCGTGCGGCTTACATTCCCCAGCCCATCATGGATCTGAAAAGGAGGGAGTTCCTGGAGCTGACCCAGGGACACATGGATGTCCAAGCCTATGGGCGGGAGTTCAACCACCTCTCCCGTTACGCCCCTCGGGACGTAACGAATGATGAGGACAAGCAGTACCTCTTCCGCAAGGGGCTCGCACCTCGGCTCCGATACGAGCTCCTACCATTCAAGTTCCAGTCCTTTCAGGATCTCTACAACCAGGCTCTCACCATGGAGCAAGGTAGGCATGAGCTGGAGGCTTCCAAGAGGCCAGCTCCCACTGACCACCAGAGCTCCACTTCTTCTGAGGGCAAGAAGCGCAGGGTCTTTGTGCCTTTTAGTGAGGTGCCTCGCGCTCCCTTCACGCCAAAGCCCTCAGAGTACAGGCCACCTCCGTCTCGCCCAGCTACTTCGACCTTGGGTGCGGCTGGAAGTGGGTACCACCCTCAGCTGCCTCCACCACCGCCGAGGCCCACTTGTTTCAGCTGTGGCCAGCCGGGGCATTTCTCCAGGGAGTGTCCCCAGAAGGCACCGGCTACCTCATCACCTGCACAGGCTCCCTCTACACCAGTTGCCAAGGCTGCGACTGTTAACCGTGGTCGTCTAACCCACATCTCTGCTGAAGCCGCTAAAGAGGACCCCCGTGTTCTCATGGGTACGTTTCGAGTCATTACATATCCAGCTTAAGTTTTATTCGATTCTGGAGCATCGCATCCTTTCATATTCATGTCATTTGCACACAACCATCAAATACCAGTTGAGGATATGGGCTCCCCTCTAGTGGTCAATTCTCATCATCTTACCGGTGACTCCCAATCTAGCTCGTGCTCTGGAGCTGGGCAATGAATGCCTATGTCTTGAGAAATTAGTGACCCTACCTTCTGTCACTGACGCAACCTCCCCCTTCACACCTGCAAGCCTGAAGTGTCCGCACACCTAACCAACTCGGAACCTCAAGCAGAAATGATGATTGGGGTTCGTCAAGAGCATGACCTAAGCCTACTAGGAATCCTGACAAGGCCGGTGTTGTAGCTCACGCACCTCACCGGAAGGCCCGTTGACGAAATCTCTTAAAAGTCTTTAACCTCAACCACTATGCCTGAGGATCGTGGGTAATTCTTGGGTATGCCCGGATTCAGTCATCTTTCTCGAAGACTTATGGTCTTGTGCAAAGTTCATATTTACAACCCTTGGAGAAATTTTGTCTATCACCTTGAGCTATCTCCTGACTTTCTCGTCGGCACGTCAAGCTTGCTACCTACTCTCTGCAACAAGGTGGGATCGAGAAGATCGTTGAAGTTAAGGGTTGTCATGTTTCCCTCCTCTTCCTCTTCCTACTCTAGGAATCTCGGGGCGAGATTCTTGTAAGGGGGATAGAGTTGTAACAGCCCAGATTTGGTACCCTAAAATATGGGCCAAATTTTCACTTTTTGTTTGCATTGCATCATAGCATCCATTCATTATTTTTGCTTCACATGAAATAATAAGTGGGGCAACTATTAGTAAACCAAAGTGATGATGCAAATGGTAAACCAAAATTTCAAAGCAACTCAACATATTTGTCCAGGAAGTTCCATTTACTTCAAACCTATTTGTTGCCAAATTTAAAGCAATTGCTAAAGCAAATATTTCAATCAAACCCTAAATTGCAAGAGAACAAACTTCTGAAATTTTACCACTGGAGATAAAATCCAAATGGGCTGCAAATTTTATCACAAGTTCAAAATCATATCTTAAGGCCCTGTGATTTTTTCCAGAATTTTTAAAACTGTTTAAGGGCCTCAGTTAAATACAAAACGCTGTTGGAAAATTCTGAAAAAGGAAAAAGAGAAAGTCCTGACAGGGGGACCCACCTGTCATCTCCCTCCCTTTCACTGTGGCGCCAGGGAGAACACTGGCGCCATGGACGCCGTGCGCCCGTGCCTCCTCCTCGCTCCCTGGCCCCCCTTGGAGGCTAAGAAGCACCCCGCGACCCTGTCTCTCTCTCCCCCGCTCTTTTCCCCTTCGCTCACGGAAACCCTAACCCTAGCGCCACGCCCGTGACCTAGCACTGTCGGCCGCCGCTCGCCGCCGTCGATTGAAGCCGCCCTGCACAAATCGAAGCGCGTCACCGTCTCCGCCGTGTCCTCCTCCTCCTCCACGACAACGGAATCGTGCCGGGACCCCGATAATCGACGCCGCCGTCCGTTCTTCTCCGACCACGGCCGCCGCAACGTCGAGCAAGCGCGCCACCGTATTCGACCGTCTCCGTCCACTCCGAGCAAGCCCACGTGCCGAGGGTGAGCTGGCGACCCTCCCAGACATCCCCGTTCTCCTCCTCCCTCCCTCGATCTATGCCGTCGCCCTAGCCGCCGCCGTCCGCCGCTGGAGCTCGTCGCCGACGTAGCTCCGGTGACCTAGAAAGGGCGGCGCCGCCACCGTTAGGTAGGCCTCCTTGCGTAGCACCCGTTGGGCGATTTAGGTCGTGCCCTCGGGCACGGCAGCGTCGCCGCCGTGCGCGCCCGTGCCGCCGCCGGTGAGCACCGCGCACACCCGTGCCGGTCGTGGCCTGCCTTGGTCAAACTGACCGTGGGCCGCCCGGCCGACTTGGACGCCAGCGTGGCCTGGGTCCCAGCAGTCAGCCTCTGTGGCTAGACCGACCCGGGTGAAAAACGTTTCGGTCACAAATTCTGAAATTTAGTTAAAAGGCAGAAATTGTTTTGAACTTTGAAATTGCATATCTTTTGAACCATAAGTCCAAAAAATGCAAACAATATACCAAAATGCTCAGCAATAAAATTTCTATCTGTTAGTACCATTGGTTAATTTAAATTGTCAAAATAAATTGCCCTTAATTGCTGAATACTAAAATGGCAGAAATAATGTTGATTTTGGAAATTGCATAACTTTAGTTTTACTTGTCCAAAAATTGTGTTCAATAGCTCAAAATGATCAGTGGACAATGATCTACCACTTTATGCCATTTGAGAGAGTTGGAGAATTAACTTTGGTACTGTTTATTACAATTCAAGAAAATGGCAGATTTAAATCAATTATTGAATAAATCATAACTTGGTGAATATTAATTCAAAAATTGCAAATGATATACCAAAATGACCAGCAAAGCAAATGCTATCTACCTATGTTAATATAACAGCATGCCAACAAATTTTCCTTTGATGTTAATTTCGAATTGGTTAAAATGATTTAAATCGCATAACCGTTTAAATCACCATTTAATCATCGTTAATCGGAAAATTGCAAACGAAGTACCAAATTGATCAGTGGACCAATACCTATCTAATAAAGTCAATATCATACATGTAGACCTCATATTTCAGTACTGGACATGTTGAGTAATTAATTAATTCACTAAGTTAAATATGGAGTTTTGACCCGTTAATTGCTATATTTAATTTAGGGGTTCCATTTAACTTGTGGGACATGCCCAATATGATTTCAGTGCATAAATTGACCATCTCATCATGATTGTGCATTGCACCTTGTATTCGTGTTATTTATTTCCTTTCCTGTATTGTTTGTGTTTCGGTAGATTCAGGAGTCGAGGTTCCACCACAATACCTCGACAATCCAGTGCGACCATCGTTATCAGCAAGGCAAGAGCTAACCTAACCTTCTTGGCATCTAGCATCCTATTGTTTTACAAACTTATTTTATCCACCAGAATATTGCATGCGATTCAAATGTCTCTTTTGATCAAGATGTAGAGTATCCTATGAATGCATGTTATCCCCTGAACCATCACATGCCTCCCCTCCTATGAACCCTAGGTTTGATGTGTTGGTCGGAGACAAAGATATAATTGTTGATTATATATGCTTAGCTATGCTTAGCCATGCTTAGTTAAATGATATATGTTGTCCGGTGATTTAAATCCATTATTATGAATGGTGGAGGAATGGTCGGATATGATGGTTACTTGTGGTGGATAATTAATTTGCTAAAAGGCTTGGATGAGTTGCCATCGGGGATGGTGTTTTGCCTCATTCCTGCCGCCTAGGCTGAGAGTGCTTTTAGCTAGAACCAAGAACCGAGCGTGCTGCCATTGGTGGGTGTATGGGCGCCTCACTAACTGAATAACTTGTGCGGGCGTATCCAAGGGTCCTCTAGTTTGCTATTTCCATTTGCCGTGTGTGTGAGCGGAAAAAGAAATGACGAGGATGGTGGTGTTTAGGACGTGGCGATGGGGCAGGGGCTGAGGCTGGGTAAACTTGCCCTGTGGCCACAGATGACTCTTGGATAGTCTCACGCGAGGTAAAGGTTTAATCGCGCCTGCTTGCCGGCCTTCCCCGGAAGAGGGCCAACTAGGTGAGTCGGACGGTACCAATGGGTAAATTAGTACACCCCTGCAGGGTAAATCTTTTCGAAAAGCCGTGTCCACGGTTATGGACAAAATCTTGGGAAAGGCGGATTAGCTCATAGAAAACCTGAACCTGATCTTTAATCAAATGGCAGCTAGAGGTTGCATAATCAACATGTGATAAAAGGTTCATTTCCTCGAGGGAGATTCGAGGGAGTGCCTTGGTGGAGTTAAGTGGTGATTCTGATGAAAGTAGGTTCCATGGGAACCGAAGAAGAAAAGTTTACTATCTTATCCCCTTGTGAAAACATCTGAGTAGACGGTGCCATGAGTCTTAGTCTTCGGAAGGATAAAAACTAGCTTTCTGCAAAAACAACTACTTATACAGCATTAGAGCCTCCGTCAGCATCGGGCCTATATCGCCCTACTAATTCTTGCGAGTACGTCGTACTCAGCCTTGCTTTGTTGATTATTATTTGTTTCAGAGGAGGACGCCACCGAACTGGAAGGTGGGTTCTACGTTGACTTCGACGAGTAGTCTGGGGTTCCCAGGTGGCAGCTTGGGACGTCATGGAACAGGCTGGCACGGGATGTTTATCTGTAGGCCTCTTAGGCCATAATTTGGATCTTGTTGTTTAGACAACTTTAATTTGCTTCCGCTTGTTGTAATGATGGGTCAGTGACCTCTGATGTGTCATTTGCTATCTTTCTCAATTATATGAGTTGAACTATGATATCTTTGTGTCGTAGAGTCTGTGATGTGCCAGTTCGTTCCACAAGTCTCGGTCTCTTTACTATACATGGAAGCGATGTCTGAGCTTATGGCATGATTGAGGTGTTGTGTGCCGATGATCCATTCCGAGCACACCTGCCAAGGAGTATTGGCCTGGGATTGGTAAACCCAGTAACCCTCAATTGTGTAGCATGACCGGTTACACAACGTTCCACTGTATAGTTCTGGGGTCGGGGCGCTACAGAGGGCCGCCCCCTGAGGTAGAGCGAGGCGTATCGCGGAGCTAGGGGATCTGCTTCGCCTCCTCCCCGACGCACGACCCACTCCGGCTTCCCGTCGTTCGAGTTCGTCGTAGATCTGCACCGCGGGCTTCCCAGTCGGCTCCATCTGCCAGGCTCTTTCGCGGTGGCGGTGGATTCGGATGGCGACAGGCCCACCGGCTTCTGGCTTCAGGTGGACGGCTACCCTAATGGCCCCTCCTGGGCCGACATGGAGTACGCCGTCGATGACTCCCTGCTCCTAGGACGGGGGTGGAATTCGTTCTCCCGCTTCCGCCGCCTGACCCAGGGGCAGTACTTGGCGTTTGAGTACGACGGAGATACGACGCTCTCCGTGAAGATCTTCCGCGCCGACGAAAGGCGCGTGGAGTGCTGCGTGGAGAGCGCCAGCAGCAGCCGCAGCTCCGACGAGGATGAGAAAGGCTCGCCCAGCGTCAAGGTCGAGGAGAGCTCGTCTTCCTGAAGGCGAGGAGCCTCGAGACGGCGGCCCCGAAGGTCTCCTTGACCTCCTTCTTGGCAGCCTCGTTGCCGTACTTCTGGAAGTAGCGCCTTCCGTTGTGCGGAGGTGCTCCTTGTTCGCTGAGAGGCACCCTTTTTGTTGTAAAGAGTAGGTCCCCCTGTAGTCCCTTGATGCGATGTAGAATTGGTTCCCTCGTGTAAGATTGGCCTCTAGGTGTAATTGGTGTGAATGGGAACGGGCTTTTTGCAAAACGCGTCCCCATTGCTGCAGCAGCCGTACGGTCGAGGGGTAAGTGGGGAGTGAGAGGCCTATAAATAGGCTCCCCAGTCCCCAGCCTCCTTAAAGCATCTTCCCTTCTGCTTCATCCTTTCTTCTTTCTCCGCCCCTCCGTAGATCGCAAGGCGATGTCTGGAGAAGCTAGGATATCCTTGTCCGGGACGTCGACGGCAGCGTCCATCTTCCGAGGCGCGGCGGAGGCTCCTAGAGGAGCTGGGGCCCGAGCCGCTGAAGAGGAAGAAGAGGTGGTGTCCCACCCCGCCGTAGATCGGGACCTTTCGCGCCTGGCGGCCATCACTGGCCCCGCGGCGCAGGCGGAATCCCGTCAGTGAGATGCCCGAAGGGCACACCTGCTGGCGACCTTGAGGGAGAGGACCGTCGAGGTCCCGGGCTTGTCCCAACTCTGGGAGGAGCTCGAGGCCATAGATCAGGTAAGCATCCGAGCCTTCTTGACCCCTTGTTCTTTCTTGGTTTTGAACTTGGCCTTGAACCGTCTTGCCTTCGCATCGCAGTCCGAGAGCGTAGCCATGGGCGCGGTGACGAACGGGATCATCCACCTTTTCAGCTGCGGAGTGCCGGGGGTTGCAAGGAGGCCGCCTACTCCCGGAGGCGCCTGAAAGTCCTGCGCGGGTTCCCTCCCTCTTCCCAGGCGTCCCCGGGAATCGAGAGTTCGTCCAGCGGGCATGAGAGAGACAAAACTGCGTAGCTAGGAGACTTAGCTCAGAGCTGGCCTTAGTGGCACAGGTTTAATCATGTACTTAGGAAGCTGTAGAATGTAAATTCAGAAATTAAATTCGCATGAATGCAATCCTAGTCCTCAACTCCCGGGGTCAATTCCTAATCTTCCTTTGCACTAACGCGCCGTCAAGTTTTCAGAGGAGGCCTCTTAGGTGCCAAGTACCCTTCTGCGTGCACCCCAGATTCGTTGCTAAGATGTTGACATAGTAGTAGTACCCCTAAGAGGGCTATACCTTCCGGGAGCCCACTCCACTGTCCTTAGGTACTAGGCCAGAGGGAAACGGACTGTTCGCCGGGGTGGACGCATTACCCCTACAAAGGCTCTCATCAACTGTCAAGCATGCACAGGTCGATGGTATATTGACTCCGAGCGAGATGTTATGCCTAAGTGCAGGATGCAGATGCAAAGACTTAGCTGGTTTTATGCCGCGTCCTTGCTCCGCTCTGTCCCTCCCGGGTATCCATCTCCTTAGTCATTTCCAGCCGCTGGCTCCTGTCCCGGGAAGGAGCTGCACACAACGAACTTTCAGTAGGAAAAGAAAGGACCCTCTCTCCAGGCTATGATGGTGTGTTATCCGAAGCAATCCGCAAGCAAAGTTGCATGTGCATTTCTGTGAAGAAGTTCGTCTCTTAGACAGCACTGCCCGATTCCTCCTTTCCGCGATAGCACGGCATGACCGGGTGGCAGTGCCCACCTGCGGGGTCACTCGCGCTCGACCCGCCAGCCACCGGCACCATGTCAGCCCCCTGTTTACGGGTTGCTATGGATAACACACTTTCATGCAAGGATTGACGCTCACGGAATTGAAATGACTTATCTTTTATTTCCTTGGCGATGATTCTTTACTCCCTATTACCGAACTCTAGCCCCTTGAGCGTGCTTAGCGGATTCGACGTTGGGCGATTCATGTTCGTAATTAGGGGTAGAATATCCATAGATTCTCGATGTTCCAGGCATTGCCTTCCGGCCTGCCTTGCTCGTCCTCCAGATAGACTACTCCAGGCCTCAGGGTATGAGTGACCCGGTAGGGTCCTTCCCACTTGGACGACATCTTGTTCATGCCATCTAGCTTTTGCTTCTTGCGGAGTACCAGGTCTCCGGGTTGGAGTTCCCGGGAGTGGACATTGCGGCTGTGGTAGCGACGGAGACCTTGCTGGTATCGAGCGGACCGCAAGGAGGTTCGACACCTGACTTCTTCCAACAGGTTTATGTCAACAATCCTCCGCTCAACTTGTGCATCTTCATCATATGCGAGTACCCGGGGGGACCCGTATGTTAGCTCGGTTGGCAAGATAGCTCCGGCTCCGTAGACGAGAAAGAATGGTGTTTCTCCGGTTGCTCTGCGTGGTGTTGTTCTGAGGGACCACAATACGCTTGGCAGGTGATCGATCCAATTTTTTCCTTTATCCTCCAACTTGTTGAAAGCCTTGGTCTTCAAACCCTTCAGGACTTCCGCGTTTGCTCTTTCCACTTGTCCATTGCTTCTTGGATAGGACACCGAGGAAAAACACACCTTGATGTTCTTAGCAGAAGTTGAGGAAAGCTCGACTTGTGAACTGAGTGTCGTTGTCTGTGATGATTCTGTTTGGTACTCTAAAGCGATAGACGATTCCTTCGATGAACTTGATGGCGGCCTGGGCCGTTTGACGCGGTACCGCCATCACTTCCACCCACTTCGTGGATTTGTCGATTGCCACGAAGAGTTATTCATGTCCTCCGACAGACTTTGGGACCTTGCCGACGATGTCCAGCCCCCAGACCGTGAACAGCCATGAGATTGGTATTGGCTGCAGTGCTTGTGCTGGTTGATGTATGCTCCTCGCGTAGTACTGGCAGGCTTCGCATGTCCTGACTAACTACTCCGCATCATGAAGTACTGTTGGCCAATAGAACCCTTGACGGAAGGCCTTCCCCGCCAGTGATCTTGACGCTACTTGACTTGAGCATGTGCCTTCGTGGATGTCCTTCAGGAGTGATCGGCCTTGTTCTTGTGGTATGCAGCGGTGCTTGACTCCATTGTCGCGCCGTCGATAAAGCTCGCCGTCGATTAAGACATAGAGTTTGGCTTGACGGGTCACCCGCTCGGCTTCGTGGTCGTCCTCTGGAAGGACGTGCTCCAATATGTACTTGACGATGTTCTGGGCCCAGGGCAGGTAGGCTCCTTCCACCGGCAGTACCGTCTGGGCAGGAGGAAGCCAAGCCTCTCCTGCCACGGGCACTGCCGGGTCTTGACCTTCCGGGCTGGCTACCCGTGTTGTCGATGTAGAAGGGTCGCCAGCCCCCGGCGTCGATGCAGATCTTGTCTTGAGCCTCTCGGGAGAAATCAAAGGTTGCCGAAGCACCTCGATGTAGATCCTGGGAGGCACCGGCTCCCGCTTGGAGGCCAGCTGCGACAGCTCATCAGCGGACGTGTTCTCTTCCCGGGGGACGTACATGGCCCTGAAGCTGCTAAAGTGCCGCTGGAGCTTCCATACCTCTTCAACGTATGGAGCCATTTGAGGGCAAGCGTACTCCTTGCTGACTTGCTTGACAACTAGCTGAGAGTCGCCCTTGACGATGAGCTTGTTGATGCCGAGGCCAATGGCAGCACGAAGTCCTGCGAGAAGGCCCTCGTACTCCGTCGTGTTGTTCGAGATGTTCCCTTGGTAGTGCATCTGGACGACGTACTTCAGGCGGTCGCCGGTTGGTGAGGTTAAGACGGCGCCAGCACCTCCTTGCCCATTTGTGTAGGAGCCATCGAAGTGCATGGTCCTAGTGTCCGGGTCCTCCTTCTCGGGGAGACATATCTCCTCTTTCGGGTCGTCGAACACCGTTTCGGTCCACTCGGCGGTGAAGTCCGCCAGTGCCTGGCTCTTGATGTTGTCCGTGTGCTCGAACTTGATGCCGAAGTCTTGAAGCTCCATAGCCCAGCATGATATGCGTCCATTGGCCAATGGGTTCTCCAAAGGGCTTCTTAGGTTGTACCTCGATACAACCGTGATCGGATGGCTTTCGAAGTATGGCCTCATCTTGCGGGAAGCAATGAGGACCGCCGGCAAGAGCTTCTGCATCATGGGATATCTCTCCCGGGCATCGCACAACACCGAACTGACGAAGTAGACCGGATGCTGCACCTTGCGGGTTGCCAGGCCCTTGTTCAGGCTCGGCGTCCTTCATGTTTGCCTTCCCGGGGTGTTGGCGAAGTAGCCCCCGGCAGAACCCCCTCAAAGGGAGGTTTCCCCTCTTCCGCGAAGGAAGGCTCGACGCTGGTGGGTGTTGCCGGAGCGCTGAGGTTGCCCGGCCGCTTTTTCTTGCCTGGTTGCCCCGGGAAGGAGCTCCTGGAGCGCTTGCCCTTGATCTTGCTTGATTCCTTCAGCGGAGCGTCACGCTCTGCTACCAGTACGGCGCTGATCACCTGGTTGGTGGCAGCGATGTACAACAGCAGGAGCTCCTTCTCAGCTGGCACCACGAGGATAGGGGGCGAGGCGAGGTAGCATTTGAGGGACTGAAGAGCTTCTTCGGCCTCAGGGGTCCATTCCACGGGGCATGTCTTCTTGAGAAATTTGAAGAACAGTAGGGCCCGCTCCCCTAGTCTTGAGATGAAGCGCCCGAGTGCGGTGACGCGCCCATTGAGGCGCTGTACGTCTTTGACCCACCGGGGCGCCTCCATGCGCTCGATGGCCCTAATATTGTCAGGGTTCGCCTCGATCCCTCGATGGGAGACCATGAAACCTAGCAGCTTGCTGGACGGGACTCCAAACACGCATTTGTCGGGGTTGAGTTTGAAGTTGACCCGGCGAAGATTGTCGAAGGTCTCATGAAGGTCTTGGACGAGGGAGTCCTTGCACCGCGTCTTGACCACGATGTTGTCGATGTAGGCTTCAACGTTGCAACCCAGCTGAGGCCCGAGGCACGCCTGCATTGCGCGCTGGAAGGTAGCGCCGGCGTTTCGGAGGTCAAACGGCATCCGGGTGTAGCAGTAGCAGCCCTTGGAGGTGATGTATGACGTCTTCTCCTGGTCTTCCACTACCATCATGATCTTGGTGATACCCGAAGAAGGCATCCAAGAAACACAGCAACTCGCACCTGGCTGTGGAGTCCACGATCGAGTCGATGCACGGCAGAGGGTAAGGGTCCTTGGGGCAGGCCTTGTACAGGTCTGTGAAGTCGATGCAGAGCCGCAACTTGGATTGGCCACCATGACGGGGTTGGCCACCCAAGTCGAGGGAGGAACCGCCGTGATGACGCTGGCTTCTATCAGCCTTTCAACCTCGGCAACAATGAACCCTAGCTTCTCCTTGCTTTGTTTCCACAGAACTTGTTTCACAGGGAGGGCATCCGCGTTTACCGCCAGTTTGTGCTCAATCACCTTCCTTGGTACGCCGGGTAAACCTGACGCTTCCCACACGAAGACGTCAGAGTTTTCCCAAAGGAAGGCGATGAGCGCGCTTTCCTATTTGTCAGTGAGGTGGGCACCGATGGTGATGGTGCGGGCGCCATCGCTCATCAGTGCCACCTTCTTGGTCATCTACGGGTCGCCGTGGAATGGCGCCTTCTTGGGGGGAGTGGACGCCGAGCCCCCGGGGCACCCTTCGTCCCTGGAGGATGCTCCGACATCAGCTTCCTGCGCACCCTGATGGACGCTTGTCATCGCCGCCACCGTCTGGTTCTGCTTCTGGATGCAGTAGATGGCGTCGCCGATGTCGACTTTGACCGTGATCACACCCCATGCTGCCGGGATTTTCATCATGTTGTAGGCGAAGTGGGAGACGGCCATGAACTTGGCCAGAGCAGGCCGACCGAGGATGCCATTGTACGGGAGCGGCGTGTCGGCGATGTCAAAGATGACCTCCTCGGTGCGGAAGTTGCTGGGATCACCGAAGGTGACCGGGAAAGTGATCTTTCCCAGAGGTCGAGTCACACTCCCGTTCACGCCTTGGAACACGTCGGTGTCTTGTAGGCGGGATACTGGGATTTGCAGAGTAGCTAAGACCTTGGCCGTCAGCAAGTGTAGGCTGGATCCTCCGTCCACCAGCATGTTGGTAACCTTGAAGTTGTGGATGATGGGTGACAAGATCAAAGACAGGGTCCCTACCCCGGAGGTGTTGTCGGGGTGATCCTCCGGGTCAAAGGTGATGACCTGGTTGGACCAGTGCAGGGGCTTTGGCAGGGCAGAAGCGACCGCATTCAGCTCCCGAACAAGCCTCTTGCAAGCGCCGTTGGAGGGAGGCAGGGAGGTTCCTCCATGGATACACCCGACAACTCCATTGACTTCCTGGAACTGCCGTTGTTGCCGCCTTGCGGGGCCAGAGCACCCCCGTTGTCGTCGCGTGAGACCTCTTGGTTGTTGCGCCTGCGGTCGCCGTGGTCGTTGCGTTCTCCTCCGTGGCCCCCACGACCACCGCTACGTCCCCAGCCATGGCCGCCTCCGCCTTGGCGACCCGTGGGACGGTCTCGAGCGATGTGCTCGTCAAGGCCACAACTGTAGCACCCGCCAGGGCCGACGCCGTCAGCCCAGCGCTGCTCTCGTATGGCGAGGTTCTTCATCTGGCGGCAATCCTTGAGCAGGTGATTACCGTCAGGGTGAAGGTGACACCATGGATCTTCTTTCCCTTCCGGAGAGGAGGTCGGCTTGGCCTTCTTAGGGAGAGGCTCGGTGACGAAGACGCGCTTGTCGAGTCCAGGGTCCCGCTTCTTGCTCTTGGCGGGTACGGCCTTGTCCTCGGGCTCTTCCTCCTCGGGGAACTTGACCCATTCCTTTGCGCGGGCGCAGCGGTCCGCAAGCTCCCAGAGCTTGCGAGCAGTTTCGACGCGATGGGTGGTCAGCTTCTCGCGCATCCGGGTGTTTCGGACATTGGTGTGGAAGGACTGAATCACCAACTCCTCCTTGATGCAGGGTATCGTGTTCATCTTCTGGGTGAAACGCTGGATAAACTTGCGGAGAGTCTCACCTGGAAGTTGCTTGAAGTCGTGGAGGTCACTTGGAACTCCCGGGCGCTGGTACCCGCCTTGGAAAGCCCCCAGGAACTGTTCCTTCAGCGCACACCAAGAATGGATGGAGCACTTGGGAAGATTGAGAAGCCATGCCTGGGCATCTTGTAACAGCCCCAACTTCGTATTGTACAATTTGAACCAAATTTTCACTTTTGCATTGCACTTGCATCATGGCATACATATTTAAATTGCTAAGGGTAATAAAGCAACAATTGGAAAACATTAAAAAGGAAACAAAACCCTTCCCAAGTTCCAAACCAAATGCTTTGCTCAAATTGGAAAAACAAATTATTCTCGAGTTTCCAATTTTTCCAGGAAGTTCCAAGAATACATTCTATACATATTGGTCAAAGGCAAATTCATGCCAAGCAAAGAAATAAAACTGAGAATTCAAAATTGGTTCAAATCATTTTCTAATTTGAAACCAAGTTCAACTTTTCAAAAATTCAAAATAAAAATATGGGGAGCTTCATTATTTTATTGGGATCCTCCATAAATAGTTTCAGAATTTTATAAAATGTGTAAGTGCCTCTTTTAAATCCCTAAAAGCCTGCTAGGTTTAGAGGAAAAACAGAAAATGAGGTCAGGGGGTTTTCTACTAAATGTCCATCTTCCCTGTCGCCACAGTGGGAGCACTGTGCCGCCATGCCGCCTTGCCGCTGTGTCCTCGCCCTGCGCCGCGATGCCGTACCCCCTCCGTGGATGAGACCATGATGTCGGCATAGTGGAAACCAGGGTACCACGGGCCGGCCTGCCAGGGCCCACGACATTCTTCAAAAGATTTCGCTAAGGACCAGGCTCTCCAAGCCTATCGAGCCTCGCGAGGGTTTTCTCCTCGCGAGGGACCTCTCCTCGAGAGGGCATCTCGGATGCCTCGAGAGGATCAGGCCAAAAGGCTCGGCGAGGCCTCCGGCCTCGCGGGGTTCCTTCCCCACGAAGCCAGCTCTGTCTCCGCGACAGAGCGCACATGGGCTCTGCGCCCGCTGCAGAGTGACGCGCGCGTCTACACGCGGTGACGACGACGCCGCAGTTGCCGTTCTCGTGTATAAAGCGGTCAACAAAGCAGCACCAAGCAAAGCGGACAACGAGACTTGCCATTCCGGTGATAAGGGGACCGTCTGCAGCTACGCTCCAAGGGCGACGTCACCGTGGGGCGCCTCCTGAGCCCCAGCAGCGCCAGCCCATTGTCCTGGCTGGACGGTGGCTTTTCCAGCTTTGGTGATGCCGCTCGCCTGCCATGGACCATGTCCATGGCCTCCCCCTTTACCGTGCACCCGACCTCCTCCTTCGTCGCCATGTGGTAGCCCTTCCCGCCAAGATATTTGGGGGAAGAGGTCCAAGACACCTATAAAAGGAGGGGGAGCACGTCTGGGTTCCAAGTCTGGGTTCGAAGTCTGGTTCAAGGATCTGAGATCTAGGGTTCGAGATCTAGGGTTCTAAGATCTGTGTAGCCATTGTTAGCCACCTCGAGCTCCCGAAGCTCCCCTTGTACTGTAACCTCTCCAAGCAGTGCAATACAACCAAGGCAGGACGTAGGGGTTTTACCTCTCCAAGAGGGCCCTGAACCTGGGTAAACACCGTGTGTTCATCTCTGCAGTGCCGTCCCACAGCGATCTCAGCGAGCACCGTCGCCGAGGCACATTGAGGGTTGTTTGATTCCGTGTTCAGCCCCTTACTCGTTACCTAGTGAGACACACCTAGTTCCTGGGACAGATCTCCGACATTTGGCGCGCCAGGTAGGGGGTTGAGGCGCATCTTCAACCTCGACACATCCATGGTCGGCATCTCTCGCGCCGAACGTCTCGCTCGCCGGACGGCCAGCGCCGCCACCGCTCCTGCTGGCAACCCGCGCGGCCACCCGCGCGGACGCGCTGCTCCGGAGCGCCACCTCGACCCCAAGCCCCGCGTCGAGCATCCAGAGGACAACGATGACAACCACGCTGAGGACGACCTCGGCGAAGAGGAAGCTTCCTCCCTGCACCCGTCGCGGGACCGTGCTGCCTCCTCGCTGGGCCGCCCTGCGCCCAGCCCGACAACTGCACTTCTCATGGCGCAGGAGCTGCTGCAGTACCGTCCTACGCCATAGGCTGAAGAAGCCTGGCTCAACCGCCTCTCCGAGCTCATCGGCCCCGCTCGCGTCGCCGCTCCTGCACCTTCTCGTTCGCTGGTTCCCTCTACGCGCGTGGGGGACGTGGTGCACGGCGCACCTCCTGCACCCCCTCGTCATCCCGCGCCTGCTCCAGCTCCACCGCAACCTGCTCCAGCGGGGGCTCCTCCTTGCGACAACCGCGCTGCATCGCACGCGTCGTCGCCGCTTGACTGCCAAATCGTGCAGCGAGCCCCTGAGGACGCACGCATGAGCATCGAGCGCGGGCAGAATCGCTACAACCGCGCCGTCCAGGACGTCGCCACCGCGGGGCGCCACCTCCGCGCCACCCTCGCCAACGGCGTGGTCGCCTACGGCATGACGGCCGCGTTCACTCGCAACCTCCGTCGCGTCGTCTGGCCGGTCAAGTTCAAGCCGGATCTTCCTCCGCGCTACGACAGCAAGAACAACCCCCTGGAGTTCCTGCAGCTCTACACTTTGGCCATCCAGGCCGCCGGGGGCGACGACAGAGTCATGGCGAACTGGTTCCCCATGGCCCTGAAGGACTCCGCGTCCTCGTGGCTCACGAACCTCCCCGCTGAGTCCATCAACACCTGGGAGGAGCTCTGCCGGTGCTTCGTCGCGAACTTCAAGGGCACGTACGAGCGCGACCTCACGTACAATGACCTCCGCGCCGTACGCCAGAAGCCTGGCGAGACCCTCCGCAAGTACATCCAGCGCTTTAGCCAGGTGCGCAATAGGATCCCCAACGCCACCGACGCGCAGGTCATTTCGGCCTTCCAGGCTGGAGTCACGGACGTGCGGATGCTCGAGAAGCTCGGCATCCACGACAACATCACCACCGTCGTCAGGCTCTTCGACTTGGCGGACAAGTGCGCCAAGGCTGAGGAGGGCCGCTTGTTCATCAAGAACGAGCCAGGGGACCCTGCCGAAGGATCCAAGAAGAAGAAATCCACCGAGAAGCGCAAGACCACTGCGGTCCTTGCGGCTAAACCTGACGCCAAGCAGCGTCGCGCTGCCGCCCCAGCCGCGGGGCCCGAGAAGAAAGATGATCGCCCTTTCTGCATCTACCACAACAGGCATTCCCACGCCACCGAGGACTGCTACGACCTCAAGAGGCTTCACGAGGCTTGTGAGGCTCGCGAGCGGTAGCAAGGTCGCGGCGGCCGCGGCGGCCGCGGGGGGCGACGGTGGAACAACAACTACTACGACGACTACCAGCAGAACCCTCAAGCCAACGCCGTCCAGCCCGCGAATGACAACCTCCCTGCCGAGACTCCTGAGGGCTACCAGGTGCCTTGCGGGGCCGCTTGCATCCTCGACGGGGCTCAGGCCCCCAGCTCCAACCGCCACTTCAAGCAACTCGCTCGCGAGATCGCGGCAGCGCTTCCTGGGGTTGAGGCCTCCAGGCCCCTCAAGTGGTCTCAGTACCCCATCACCTTCGACTCCAACGACCACCCCAAGTCCACTTCGACTGTTGGCACCATCCCGCTGGTCTGCACCCCGACCATCAACAACATCGCAGTCTCTAAGACGCTCATCGATGGGGGTGCAGGCCTCAACATCATCTCTGTCGAGACCTTCGAGAAGCTTCAGGTGCCCTACGAGCGGCTCATGCTCACCAGGCCCTTCTCGGGGGTGACAATGGGTCTCACGACCCCTCTGGGGCAAGTGAGGCTCGCGATCACCTTCGGGACGCAAGCCAACTACCGCACCGAGCTGATCGACTTCGACGTCGCGCACATCGGCCTGCCCTACAACGCCATCCTCGGCTACCCCGCCCTCGCGAAGTTCATGGCGGTGACCCACCATGCCTACAACCTCGTCAAGCTTCCTGGCTCGGGTGGCACCATCATCATCCGCGGCATGGTCTCAGACGATCTGTACGCTGCGCAAGCGGCCTACAAAGCTGCCGTGGTGGCGTCTCCCGCTGACGAGGATGAGGAACCCCTCCCGAGGCCTCCCGCGAAGAAGAAGCAGCTGTTCTCTCAGGCGATCGCCTGCTGATGACCCTGGTACGCCAAGACACTGGTTGGATCGACGAGATCAAGAGCTACTTGCAAGGTCGAGTCCTTCCTGAAGATGATGCAGAGGCTGAGAGGGTTGCTCGCCAGGCCAAGTCTTACTGCCTCCACGACGGAGACCTGTACCGTAAGCGCCCTAATGGGGTTGCGTTGCGGTGCGTCCCTGCCGGGGAAGGCCGCCAGCTCATCAACGACATCCACAGCGGAGAGTGCGGCCACCATTCATCCTCACGCACCCTCGCAGGCAAGGTCTTCTGGAGTGGCTTCTACTGGCCTTCAGTGCTTCAAGATGCAGCCGCAATCGTCCAGTCCTGCGACGCCTGCCAATTCCACGCCAAGCAAATTCACCAACCCGTGCAAGGACTCCAAACGATCCCGCTCTCCTGGCAGTTCGCGGTCTGGGGGCTGGACCTTCTGGGACCTTTCCCACGAGCGCTCGGGGGCTACCGCTACCTCTACGTCGCCATCGACAAGTTCACCAAGTGGCCTGAGGTGGAACCCGTGCACACCATCCCGGCGAAATCAGCGGTGAAGTTCATCAGGAGCTTGGTCTACTGCTTTGGCGTGCCCAACCGCATCATCACCGACAATGGCTCGCAATTCATCAGCAGCGCCTTCAAGTCCAACTACGGCAGCCTCGGTGCCCAAATCTGCTACGCCTCGGTGGCTCACCCACGAAGCAACGGGCAGGCTGAGCGAGCCAACGCCGAGGTGCTCAAGGGTCTCAAGACGAGAAGCTTCAACCGCCTCAAGGCCAGCGGCTAGCACTGGATCGATGAGCTCCCCTCGGTGCTCTGGTCCATCCGCACCACGCCAATGAAGCCCACTGGCGAGACGCCGTTCTCCCTCGTCTATGGCGCTGAAGCTGTTCTCCCCAGCGAGATCACCCACGGCTCGCCACGAGTCTTGGCCTTCAAGGAGGCTGAGCTGGACGAACTCCGCAACGACGACCTGCTGCTGCTCGAGGGGCTCCGCCGCAATGCGGCCCTGAGAGCAGCAAGGTACCTGCAAGACCTCCATCGCTACCACAGCCGCCAGATCCGCCCGCGCACTCTCTAAGCAGGAGACCTTGTCCTGAGGAGAATCCTCTCCAGGGCAGGCCTCCACAAGCTCTCGCCAATGTGGGAAGGACCCTACAGGGTCGTGCACATCGCCAGGCCTGGCTCCGCGTGGCTCGAGACGGAGGACGGCATTCCCGTCGCCAACCCCTGGAACATCCAGCACCTGCGCAAGTTCTACCCCTGATCGTCCTCAACGAGCAACTTTTTGCGTCAAGGGAGAGCTTCGCGCCGTCATCCTCCACGAGGAAAATATTCGGGCTCCCCTCTCTACTATACGTTGCCGCGGGCCGTTCGAGAAGACTCCCAAGCCACCACGCCTCGGCAAGGTGACTTCTTCAAGCACCATGCCTTGGCGAGGTGGATCCCCATGCCCAGACATGGCGGACCGTAGGCTCTACAAAGCCACCCCCGCATAGGGGCCCCCTCTGAGCTCTCTCTACATGCGTCGCCTCGGGCCGCGAGAGTCTCAACCACTCCATGTGGAACCCCATGCCCAGACATGGCGGATTTTGTACCTCTGGCCACGCCAGTGTAATGAACCCTTGTTTCAGGTCACTTTGAACCTTTGCGCTTCACGCCAGCATATGTTGTTGCTTCGGTAAGCAGTTATATTATTGCATTTTCATCCTTGCTCGTATGATCCCTCCTGTGCATCTCGCGAGCGGGGGCTGAGCATGGTGCCTGTGCCTCGGGAGCATTCCAGCAGCGCCTCAAACCCAAGGGATCCGAGCTCTGAACTCACGGGTCAGCTCTCATGTACGTCAACTCCCAAGGAGCTCTGAACTCATGGGCCAGCTCCCGTGCACGTCAACTCACCAAGGACCTTGGTGCCTGTTCTCCTCGCGAGACACACATGAAGGAACCTACGAGCACGCATGAGTTATCTAGCTATGTATTGCTTGTGGGTATGCCTATCTGTCCAAGCGTAGGAAAGCAGGTTCAAAACAAGCCTCAAGCAACCTCGGGAGGAAAAACGCCTCATCAGGGAACCAACACCCTCTCCAAGGCAAAAACGCCTCGCGAAGCTAAGTTCAGACACTTGGTTAAATTTCCTTTCGCTATTTTTTGCCCCTCGAGCCTCTTTTCTCTCTCCTACGCCTCATGGGCTGCTTGCGTGTTAAAGGGGAGCCCCAAGCATCGCGCTTCGGGAGCTCTTACTTCTCGAGGCCTCATGCACCCCCCGGCCTTGTGGAGCCCTGACTCTCACATACCGAAGCGGTGGTGGTGTAGCGCTAAGAGAGGGTCCTAAGACGTAGAGCGAAAAAGACATGAAGGGAAAGATAAAAGCCTCCCGAGGGGCATTCACAAGCACATTCAAGTAAAACTTAAACAAGTCTTTACAAAGCTTTACAAACAAAATGCTAAGATAATGTGTGCCCCGTGCGCATCCAGCAGCAGGAAAGAACTTAGGCCTTCGGGCCTCCTGAGGTGCCCTCGTCGTCCGCAGCGGCACGTTCCTCCCCTTCCGCGGCGTCCTCCTCGCCATCATCCTCGTCCTCCTCTACCTCGACCTGGTCGAACTTCTTGGCATACGCCTCTACGGCCTTTCGCATCCTGTCGCTCACCGCGATGCGACAGCTGAGGTCAATGGGCGCCGTCACGGCCTCGAGGTTGAGGGAAGGCTGAAGCCCTGCGAGGTTGGCAAAGATGCGGCAGGTGGCGAGGACGAGGAGATCGCGGCTCTCCTCCACGACACGTTCATCGAGGCTCTTCGCGAGGACGAGGAGGGGACCTCGGTTCCCTAGGCGGGCCCCAACGGCACGCGCGCGGGACACCAAGTCTTGGAGCATGCGCTGGCGCTGGCGCGACATGGTTTGGGCAATCTGCACGCTACGTTGTGCCTCCTCCACGGCGTTGGCGGCCGGCCCCACCTGCTGGTGGAGCTCGCTCAGGTCCTTCTCCAGGGCGGCGACTTTCCCTTCCGCGCGAGCCTGAGCTTCCCTGGCGTTCTGAAGGCAGGAGGTCATCTGCTTCACCTCCTTCTCGAGCCCCCTGATGCGGTTCTGGAGCTCATTGCGCTTCGTCGTGAAGCGCTCCTCCTGCTTCTTGGCCTTCTCGTCATAGCTCTTGGCGAGATCTTAGCGGATGAGCTTGACCTTGCCGTCGGCCTCCTCCTGCATTTTCTTCTCCTTCGCTGCGAGGCTGGCGTTGGCCTTCTCAAGGCGCTCTGCGTAGGTGGCCTCGCCCTGGGCCACCTAATTCTCGCGAACCCACAGTTGCTCCTCGCAGATGACCTGCTCACCCTCGAGCTGCTGGACCTGCTCCTCGCGCCGACGCAGTTCATCCTCATGGGGGGTGAGCTCTCCCTCGCGTCGCGTCAGCTCCGCTTCGTGCTGTGTCAGTTGCTTTCCTCGCGAGCGTCCAGCCTCTCGCGGAGCTCCTTCAAGCTGTCCTCGACAACTTTGGAGTGTGTGATGAAGTTTTGCTCTGCGGCCGCGATCTCCTATTGCTTGGAGGCGGTTTCCGCTTCGAGCGCCTCCCGCGCGGCGTCCAGTTGCTCCATGGTCTCCGCCGCCTCCCGCTTCACGCTGTCGCGGGTCTCCTTGGCGAACCGCATCGCCTCTTCGCGTGCCGCCTGGGCCGCCGCATCCTGCCGGCGGCATCTCTCCACCCTCTCGCGGAAGAGGGCCCAGGCCTCGTCGAGCTCTGCCCGCTCCTCAGCCCTGGCGAGCTCTTCTTCGACGTACTGCTTCTCCAACTCATCGAGCGTCTGCCGCACTTGGCTGAAGACGGAGCTGCGGCGAGCCGTGCGGCGGGGCGGCTCCCGCAGCGCCAAGGTCCCCGCATCGCCGCGGGGCATAGAGACCTCGACGCTTGTCAAGGCACCCGAGGCACGTTGCCTCGGGCTCACAGTGGCTCCTGCTGCAGCCTGGGGGCTCGTGTGGGAACCTCCTTCGCCGCCCGCGTTAGGAGCCCTCTGGGGGCTAGGCGTCCTCTCGCCCCCGGCTCCGGCGTCCGTGGGCTCCGGAGGCGTTTCCTCCTCCTGCCCCCCAGGGGCAGATTCAACCCCTCCTGTGGTGGTCGCGCCTGCCGCGGCCTCGGGCTCATCAGCCCCTCTTGTGGAGGCCTCTCCCTCTAGAGGCGGCTCCACGGTGGCCTCTTAGGCTTCCGCCTCGTCCGGCCTCTCCGAGGCTCGTGCGGCCTCGGTCTCCACCTCCTCAACCTCCCCCTCCACGCGGTGTTCATCTGCGGGAGGAGTGGCGGCTCGTGCTCGCGACGACGCCACCTCTACAACCTCCTCCTCCGCGTGGTGTTCGTCTGCGGGAGGAGTAACCGCACGCGCGCAGGCTTTATCGACCAGTTACCGAGGGCGTGGCGGGCCCCACCGGGTCGCCCGTTGAAGCCGAGGAGATCGTGGCCTCGGGCGCAACCGCTGCGCTCCACGTTTCACGGCCCAGGCAGGCATCGTTGGGCCCCCGACGCTTCGCCTGCGTCCGCGGACTTCGGCGTGCCCATCGTGGGCCTGGGGGCTACTGTCGGCACAGTGGAAACCAGGGTACCACGGGCCGGCCTGCCAGGGCCCACGACATTCTTCAGAAGATTTCGGTAAGGACCAGGCTCTCCAAGCCTGGCGAGCCTCGCGAGGGACCTCTCCTCGAGAGGGCGTCTCGGATGCCTCAAGAGGATCAAGCCAAAACGCTCGGCGAGGCCTCCGGCCTCGCGGGGTTCCTTCCCCACGAAGCCAGCTCTGTCTTCGTGACAGAGCGCACATGGGCTCTGCGCCCGCTGCAGAGTGACGCGCGCGTCTGCGCGCGGTGACGACGACGCCGCAGTTGCCGTTCTCGTGTATAAAGCGGTCAACAAAGTTAGCACCAAGCAAAGCGGACAACGAGACTTGCCATTCCGGTGATAAGGGGACCGTCTGCAGCTACGCTCCAAGGGTGACGTCACCGTGGGGCGCCTCCCGAGCCCCAGCAGCGCCAGCCCATTGTCCTGGCTGGACGGTGGCTTTTCCAGCTTGGTGACGCCGCTCGCCTGCCATGGACCGCGTCCATGGCCTCCCCCTTTACCGTGCACCCGACCTCCTCCTTCGTCGCCATGTGGTAGCCCTTCCCGCCAAGATATTTGGGGGAAGAGGTCCAAGACACCTATAAAAGGAGGGGGAGCACGTCTGGGTTCCAAGTCTGGGTTCGAAGTCTGGTTCAAGGATCTGAGATCTAGGGTTCGAGATCTAGGGTTCCGAGATCTGTGTAGCCATTGTTAGCCACCTCGAGCTCCCGAAGCTCCCCTTGTACTGTAACCTCTCCAAGCAGTGCAATACAACCAAGGCAGGACGTAGGGGTTTTACCTCTCCAAGAGGGCCCTGAACCTGGATAAACACCGTGTGTTCATCTCTGCAGTGCCGTCCCACAGCGATCTCAGCGAGCACCGTCGCCGAGGCACGTTGAGGGTTGTTTGATTCCGTGTTCAGCCCCTTACTCATTACCTAGTGAGACACACCCATTTCCTGGGACAGATCTCCGACACAGGACGACGCCCACCTGCCCCTCACTCACTCGTTGCCCTCCCCGTTTTTCGGTTTCCGGAACCCTAGCGCTAGCTCCATGGACGTCGTCGGCCCGCCGCCGTCCCTCACACGTTGCCGCCACTAGGAGCACCTCAGAGCAGATCGAAGACCACAAAAAGCTCCGCCTCGTCATCGTCTACCTCCCCGCCGAAGGAATCGAGCCGGGAAGCCCTCTACTGCGAGTTTGCCGCCGTCTTCTTCCACGACTCCGGCCGCCGCACTGCCGAGCGATTGCCGCCGTCTCCGTCCCTCTCCGACCTCGTCGTCTGCACCACTGCACTCAGGGTGAGCTTGCGCTACTCCTGGACCTCTTTGTCCTCCTGCTCCTTCCCTAGTTCGTAGTGCCGCTGTAGCTCGCCGCTGGCCGCCGCCCGTCACCGACGCTCGCGTCGCTCTGGCGACGAATAGGTAGCGACGCCACCTGTGTCTGGTTCCCCGTAACCGGGCGCGTTGAAACCGTACCTTAGGCCGTCCCCGCACGCCCTCCACCACCGTGTCCGTGCGCGACGCCGCCGGTGGTCACCGCGCGCGCGCCGGTCGTGGCCTCGGCTTGGTCAAACCGTTTCTTCGGTAGTACCGACGTAGAGCCGGAAGTACTGACCAACCATGGACGGTAGTACCAAGCGTAGTTCCGGGATAAGACTCTTCGGTACTGGATACCTTCTGTTAATTTCCGGAAGTAGCTCGGAAGTTGCTCTGGAAGTACCGACTTGTCCGGTACTACCGGGCAGTTAGCCGAAAGTACCGACCGTAAGTTGTTTCGGTACTGTATACCTTCTGTTAATTTCCGGAAGTAGCTCGGAAGTTGCTCCGGAAGTACCGACTTGTCCGGTACTACCGGGCAGTTAGCCGGAAGTACCGACCGTAAGTTGTTTCGGTACTGGATACCTCCTGTCATGTTCCGGAAGTGGCTCGGAAGTAGCTCCGGAAGTACCGACTTGTCCGGTACTACCGGGCCGTTTTCCGGTAGTACCGACTCAACTAAGTAAAATTTGGGAAAATCATGACTTAGTAAATATTGATTCAAATCTTGCAAATGTTATACCAAAATGCTCAGCAAATCAAGGCTATCTAGTTATGTTAATATCACAGCATGACAACAACTTTTCCTTTGATGTCTTTTTCGAAATGGTTTAAAGGATTATATTTGAATAACCGTTTAATTCACTATTTATTCATCGTTAATTGAAAAATTGCAAACAAGGTACCAAAATTATCAGGAGAACAATAGCTATCATATTCATGTCATTTTCATGCATAATTAAACCACATTTTAGTACTGTAATAGTCCATAAGCAATGGGTCATTAAATTAAACATGGGGTTGTTTCCAAATAATTGCACCAATTATTTTGGCACTCCATTTAAATTGTTAGCTAAATTAAATGATGATATCAGTGCATAAACTTGACATGTCATCATGATTGTGCATTGCTCCTTTTGTATTCCTGTTATTTATTTGTTCTCCTGTTATTGTTTGTGTATCGGTAGATTCAGGAGTCGAGGTTCCCCCACCATACGTCGACGATCTGTGCTATCAGCCCCGTCAGCAAGGCAAGAGATAACCTAACCTTCTATGCATATCTCGTCCTATTGTTATACACTAGTATTTTCCCCACCATAATATTGCATTCGATTCCAATGTCAACTTTTGGTCAATGTATAGAGTATCCTATTAATTGCATGTTCCCTACACCATTACATGTTTTCCCTCCTATTATCCATAGGTTTAATGTGTTGGCCTGAGTTAATTCATATCTGTTGAATATATGCTTAGCCTTGCTTAGTCGAATGCTTAGTCGTCCGGTGATTATTTCCATGCGTGTGAAGTTGATGGAATGTTCGGACGAGGTCGAAACTTGTGGTACTTAATTAAAATGATTAAGGCTTGGATGAGTTGCCATCGGGGGTGGTGGTGTTTTGCCTCATTCTTGTCGCCTAGGCTGAGAGTGCTTTTAGCTAGAACCAGAAACGAGAGTGCTTCCATCGGTGGGACATATGGAATCCTTACTAACCGAATAAATTGTGCGGGCGTATCCAAGGGTCCTCTAGTTTGCGCTTTCCATTTGCGTGTGAGTTGCAGGTTGGATGAAGGCGTGATGAGGATGGTGGTGTTTAGGTTGTGGCGATGGGGGCAGGGTGTTGAAATAGGCACTGAACTTGTCCTGTCGTCACGATGACCCTTGGATAGTCTTATGCAAGGTAAAGGTTTAACCGCGCCCGCCCTGCCGGCTTTCCCAGGAAGAGAGCTAATTATACAGGCAAGGGGTCGGACGGTACCGGTGGCTAAAAACAGTACACCCATGTAGGGTTTAATCTTTTTGAAAGCCGTGTCCACGGTTATGGACAAATCTTGGGAAAGGCGGATCAGCTCATAGAAAACTGATCTTAATTAAAATTTCACAACATGTGTTAAAAGGTTCATTTCCTCGAGGGTGATTCGAGGGAGTGCCTTGGTGGAGATGAGTGGTGGTTTCTGGATACTGTTGGTTCAATGTGAACCGAACAATGAAAGTGTACTATCTTATCCCCTTGTGAAAAACCTTCTGAGTAGTCGATGCCATGAGTCATGTCTTTAAAAAGGAAAACTAGCTTTATGCAAAACAACTACTATACCGCTTTGAAGCCAATCATCATTGGGCCTATATCGCCCTAGTAACCTTGCGAGTACGTCGTACTCAGCCTTGCTTTGTTGATTATTATTGTTTCAGAGGAGGACGTCACCGACCAGGAAGGTGGGTTCTTTGTTGACATCGACGCGTAGTCTGGGGTTCCAGGTGGCAGCATGGGACGTCACGAAACAGGCTGGCTGGGATTGTTATTGTAGGCCTCTTAGGCCATAATTTGGATCTTGTTGTTTAGACATCTAAATTTGCTTCCGCTTGATGTAATGTTGGGTCTGTGACCTCTGTTGTGTAATTTGCTATCTTTCTCATTATATGAGTTGAACTATAATCTCTTGTGTCATAGAGTCTGTGATGTGCCAGATTTCCGCAGTCTGATCTCTATATTATGTATTGATAGCTATGACAGTGTTTATGGCATGATCGAGGTGTTGCGTTGCCGATGATCCATTCCGAGCACGCCTGCCAAAGGTTTTGGCTGGAGTGGTAACCCCAGTAACCTTCGATTGTGCATAGCATAGCCTGTGGGTTACATAGCATCTCTGTATAATTCCGGGTCGGGGCGCTACAAATTGGTATCAGAGCAGGACTGCCTGTAGGAAACCCTTCTATTGGTCGATGTCGAGTTTAGTTTTTGTGAAAGTTATTTATAACCTAAAAATGAGTTGTGAAAACCATCTTAGGATTCTTTTTACTACCTACATAATTCGCTCCATCTCTGAGTATCTTACCTCTATTTGTTTTACAGCTGTGTCAAAGTTTAAGGTTCTCGGGGTTGGGTTCTTACCGTCCAGTGTATGTCCCGAGTCTTTTGCTTCTGTTTGCTTCCGCCACGTTGACGTGATGTCACACGTGGTTGTCTTGTTTGTTCACCTGTGTTAGTACCATCTTGAGTCTCTGTACTAGGGTGGACGCCAATGCTCGATCCTAAATATTCGGAGATGGATACTAACTGTGTCCTTGTTCAATCTCCAGAATGGCTCCCCGTCATGGTAACCAAAGCGATGCTGAGCCACCACCGCCACCCTCTATGGCGGAGGTTCTGATGGCCATCGAAGAGAACCGCCTGCGCAATGAGCGTCTGCTCGAGCAGTTGGTGCAGCAGGGTGCACGAAGGAATAATGACTGCAACACCCTCACTGAGTTCTTGCGCTCCCAGCCACCGACTTTCTCTGATGCTAGAGAGCCGCTGGATGCGGACGACTGGCTGCGTGCTCTCGAGCGCAAGTTTGCTGCACTGCATGTTCCGGCTGCTGAACAAGTGAACTTTGCGACCTACCTTCTAAATGGAGCCGCTGGTTCTTGGTGGGAAAGCCATGCGGCTATGTCTGCTGTTGACCATGTCTTCACCTGGGCTGAATTCCGCACTGCCTTCCGTGCTGCTTACATTCCTAAGCCCATCATGGACTTAAAGAGAGGGAGTTCCTGGATCTGAACCAGGGACGTATGGACGTCCAAGCTTATGGGCGTGAGTTCAACCACCTCTCTCGTTACGCCCTCGGGACGTGACCAATGATGCTAACAAACAGGAGTTGTTCCGCAAGGGGCTTGCACCGTGGCTCCGATATGAGCTGTTGCCCTTCAAGTTCACGTCCTTCCAGGAGCTGTACAACCAAGCTCTCACTCTGGAGCAGGGAAGGAAAGAGCTAGAGTCTTCCAAGAGGCTAGCTCTAGTGGACAACCAGAGCTCCTCTCTTTTAAAGTCAAGAAGCCAGGGTCTTCGTGCCTTACAGCGCGGTGCCCCGTGCTCCTTTCACGGCAAGGCCCTCAGGATACAGGCCACCTCCGCCTCGCCCAGCTACTTCGACCTTGGGTGCGGCTAGAAGTGGGTTTCGTCCTCAGCTGCCTGCACCACCGAGGCCCACTTGCTACAGCTGTGGCCAGCCGGGTCACTTCTCAAGGGAGTGTCCTCAGAAGGCACCTGCTACCGCAACACCTGCACCAGCTCCCTCTACACCACAGCCAAGGCTATGACTGTCAGCCGTGGTCGTGTGAACCACGTCTCTGCTGAAGGAGCTGAAGAGGACCCCGGTGTTCTCATGGGCATGCTTCGAATTAATGAATATCCAGCTTCAGTCTTGTTCGATTTTGGAGCATCGCATTCATTCATATCCATAGCTTTCGCACATAGCCACCAAATACCGTTTGTGGTCATGGACTCCCCTCTAGTGGTTAAAACACCCTAGGCTCTAGTTGGCAAACTAACTGGATTGCCGGAGGTCCAGATTTCCATAGGCTATTGGTCCTTTCTATTCCCGTTGCTAGCCCTGAAGTCAGATGGTCTAGATGTCATTCTGGGCACGGACTGGCTAGTCAAATATCAGGCCAACTTGAACTGTGCTGCCAAGTCTGTCACAGTGATCCAGCCAACCGTCGGGCTCGTGAGTTACTGGCCCCCTTCATCCGCAAATCCATCCGCTGCCACTCCTCTCTCTCCGTAGATCAGTCTATACTTTATGGAAGGTATCACCCCACCTGAGATGCATGAGGTAGGGGTGGTGTGTGATTTCCCCGACATCTTTCCAAAGAATTGCCTGGCATGCCACCTGATCGAAGTAGGAGTTTGTCGTCGAATTGGTTCCGGGGACTGCTCTGATTTTCCAAAAGGCCTTACCGCATGCCGGCGGAAGAGTTGGCTGAGCTAAAAGAAACAAATTGCTGAGCTGTTGGAGAAGGATTTCATTCGGCCTAGTGCTCACCCTGGGGTTGCCTTGTCATCTTTGTCAAAAAGAGGATTCTAATGTTCCTCGTCTGGTTGTCGATTATCGGCCTCTGAATGGCGGTACCATCAAAACAAGTATCCTATTCCCCGGATAAATGACCTCTTTTTTATCAGCTAGCTGGAGCAACGGTATTCTCCAAGATGGATCTGAGGTCAGGCTACCATCAGATCAAAATCAGGAAGGAGGATATTCCGAAGACGGCTTTCACTACCGTTATGGTTTATACAGTATACCGACATGTCCTTTGGTCTCACCAATGGCCCCGGCTACCTTCATGGGCTCATGAACTCCATCTTCCATGAGTACCTCGACAAATATTCGTCATAATATACATTGATGACATCCTCGTCTACTCCAAACTGAAGAAGAGCATGCTGAGCATCTCGGCTAGTTTTGACGAAGCTTCGTGACCATCGTCTCTATGCTAAGTCTCCAAGTGTGAGTTCTGGTTAAAGGAACTCATCTTCCTAGGTCATGTGGTGTCAGCTGGTGAGTAGCTGTAATACCTGACAAGATTCAGTCAATTCTGGATTGGGCGACTCCAAAGTCGGTTAAGACATCCGTAGCTTCCTTGGGTTGGCGGGGTTATTACTGCCGATTCATCGAGGGCTTCTCCAAGATAGCCAAAGCTTTGACAGACCTTCTCAAGAAGGATAAGAAGTTCGTATGGACGGACAAAGCTGAAGAGAGCTTCCAAACCCTAAAAGTCAAAATCACGACCACTCCTGTGCTTGTCCTTTCGGACACCAACAAGGACTTTGTCGTCTTCTGTGACGCCTCTTTACAAGGCTTAGGCTGTGTGCTGATGCAAGAAGGCCATGTAGCAGCATATGCTTCTCGCCAACCTTAAGCCGCATGAGCACAACTACCCAACTCATGATCTAGAGCTTGTTGCGTGGGTTCATGCTCTGAAGCAATGAGGCCCTACCTGTTGGGCAACCGTTGCGAGATCTTCTCGGATCACCAGAGTCTGAAGTATCTCTCCACCCAGCCAGATCTCAATCTCCGACAGAGAAGATGGTTGGAGTTGATCAAGGACTATGATGTGACCCTCAGCTATCACCCAGCAAGGCCAACATCGTGGCAGATGCGCTGAGTCGCAAGTCTTATTGCAACACCCTGATGGTTGAGAAGGCTCAACCTGCTCTGCATGAATAATTCGCCCGTTTGAATCTGGAAATTGTTCCTTCCGGATTTCTGGCAAACTTAGAGATCAAATCCCATCTTGAGGATGAGATTAAGGCTGCCCAACACCAGGATGCTGGCTTCGAAAGATCAAGAAGAATATCGCAAGTGGGAAAGCTAAATGTTTCTCCATTGATGACTCTGGTGTTGTCTATTTCGGGGACCGTCTTGTGGTGCCCAAGAGTGGGAGTGTGAAAGGGGTGATACTCCAAGAAGCACATGAGTCTCCCATATCCATCCACCCTGGTCTTACCAAGATGTACCAAGATCTCCGCAGCAAATTCTGGTGGACTCGCATGAAGCGAGAAATTGCTAAGTATGTTGCTGAATGCGACGTGTGTCGCCGTGTGAAGGCTGAACATCAAAGGCCAGCGGGTACTCTTTGTAACAGCCCCGGTTTGGCACCCTAAAAATATGGGCCAATTTTTCACTTTTTGATTTGCATTGCATCATGGCATCCATTTAAATTGCTAATCTAAAATAAAGCAACAATTGGAAAGTTAAAACAAAGGAAGCAAAACCCTTCCTCAAATCGCCAAACTAAATACATTGACCAAAATGGCCAAATCAAATGCAAATGCTCAACTTAGCAAACCAAATCATGCGTGGACTTCCAAATGGTTTAGGAAGTTCCAAGTTTACTTTTTGAAATCCATTTCTCAATTTCTAAATTTGGTCAAATAAGAAATGGGTTTGAGATTTCAAATTGGCTCAATTCAACTTCTATTTTTGGAACCAAGTTAACCTTTCCAAAAATTCAAACTAAAATCATGGGGAACTTCCATATTATTATACGAGCCACCATGAATTTTTATTATTTTGGAAATGTTTAAGTGCTTCAATTAAATGCAATTTGGAAATTGTCAAAAATACTTTAAATTAAAAGCTGTGAACAATTGTTGGCCAAAACTTTTTATTTTTCCTAACCAATTTTTTTGGAGCACCTAAAGGTCTAGTGGAGCCACATGAATTTTTGTGGAATTTATAAAATTGTATAAAGGCCCCTTTTAAATTGCCAAAGTTTGCTGCTTGACCACTTTGCAATTTGTTTAAAAGTTGCCGAGGTTTTCGCAAAATTTTCTTTCCCGCACAGGGCGGCCATGGCACTGGCGCCCATGCGCGAGATGGCCGGCGCCCATGCCGTCCGCCCCACTCCCTCTTGGCCGTTGCCCCTAGTGGATGAGGGACCCCCACTTGCTCCTCATCCCTTTCCCCCACCTGCCCCTAACCTCTCGTCCTCTCTCCCCTCGCGAGCTCCTCTGGTTCCGACGCCATATTGCGAGCTCGACGCCGTTGGTCCCGGGCCCGCCCCGCATGAATCGACGCCCGCTGCGAGCTTCACCACTCCCTCGCCGCGCCGACACGCGTGATGCCTAAGGCGAGCACCACGTCCATCTTAGCCCTCTCCCGCGCCCCCTTTTTTCTTCCTCCTCCGCCGCTCGCGTACGTCGGCCGCGGCGCCACCGTCCCGCGCGCCCGACCTCGGACTCAGTTGGGCCGGCTGAAGGCCGGACGGCTGGAGTGGGTACCCGGCCTCGCGATCGGCCTGGGCGGCCAGAGGGCCGGCCGCTTCGGGCACCAGCCCGGCCTCGCGCGCCCAGCCTGGGCCGGCCAAGGTCGGTGGCTCGGGCCACACCCTGGCCTTCAGCCCGGCCTGACCGCCAAGGCCGGCCTGCCTACCTAAATTGTTTCCCTTTTTGGTTTTCAAACCAATTTGAATAATTCATAACTTTTTAAATAATGATCCAAATTTGACAAATCAAATTTCAAAGTGTTCAGGAAACAAACTCTACCCAATTGGAATCATTGAATTTGTCTTTTGGATTTATTTTCTTGTTGTTCATATAGAATTCCAAAAAAGGGTTTCAAATAATACCTAATTTGGGAAATTCCTAATTCGATAAATAATTATCCAAAATTTATGAATAAAATATCAATGTGATTGACACTTCACTTGCAATCAAACAATGCACTTATGAATCATGATCACCAATATTTTATTTGATGTTTTTCCTAAATTGGTTAAAAGAAATTAAATCCAATTAATTATTTAATTCGCTATTTATTCATCGGTGCTCTGAGAAAATTACAAAATGAGGTACCAAAATGATCGGAATGACAAACCCTACCCTTTTCATGTCATGTTCATGCATATTGAGCCACTTCTCTAATTATTTAATAATTTATGAAGAATGTGGTCACTAAGAAAAATTTAGGGTTGTTTCCAAATAATTGCACTAATTATTTGGAACTCCATTTAATTTGTTAGATAAATTAAAGGTTGATATCTTTGCATCAATTTGACATGTCATCATGTGATTGAGCATTGCACCTTGTGTTCTTGTGATTTATCTGTTCGTTGTATTTTTTCTTTTGGGTATCGATAGATTCTGGAGTCGAGGTTAACGATACCTACCCCGACGAGCAGTACTACGCGCCCCGGCAGGCAAGGCAAGAGATAACCTAACCCTCTTGGCATACTAGTATCCTATGATTTTATCAACTTATTTTATCCACCATAATATTGCATGCGATGCAAATGTCATCTTTGATCAAGACCTAGAGTATCCTATGAATGCATGTTTTTCCCCGAGCCAATCACATGTATCCCTACCTATGAACCTTAGTGTTGATGTGTTGGCCGGAGACAAGAATATAATTGTTGGATTTATATGCTTAGCTATGCTTAGCCATGCTTAGTCAAATGCTAGTAATGTCCGTTGTTTAATTCCATAATTGGTGATATTGATGGAATGTTTCGGACATGGTGGATATGTGGTGTGCTTAATTAAAATGCTAAGAAGGCTTGGGTTGAGCTGCCATCGGGGATGGTGTTTTGCCTCACTCTTGCCCTTAGGAGCGAGTTCTTGTCTCTAGACTCAAGATCGAGCATGCTGCCATTGGTGGGTGTATGGCGCCTTACTGACCAAATAATTTGTGAGGGGCTTGTCAAGGGTCCTCTAGTTTGCTATTTCCATTTGCGCATGAGTGTGTGGGTGGAAAAAAGGAACGAGGACTGTGGTGTTTAGGATATGGCCACGGGGCAGGGCGTTGGAGGCGCTGAACCTGTCCTTCCGCACACTGATGGCCCTTGAGTAAGCTCATGCTTTGTAAAGGTCTAACCGCGCCCGCTCGCCGGCCTTCCCCAGAAGAGGGCCAACTAGGTGAGCCGGACGGTACAATGGGTAAAATAGTACACCCCTGCAGGGTTTAATCTTTTCAAAAAGCCGTGTCCGCGGTTATGGGCGACTTGGGAACGGATATACGAGACCATACAGAATCTAACTTTAATTAATTAATTTGGCAGCTAAAGGTTTGCAACTCAACGTGTGTGTGAAAGGTTCATTTCCTCGAGAGTGATTCGAGGAGTGCCTTTGGTGGAGATGAGAGGTGGTGTGACACAAGTAGGTTTGCCGAGAACCGAAGATGAAATATTACTCTCTGATCCCCTTTATTAAAAATATTCCGAATAGACGATGCCTTGTGTCTTTTTGTATCTTTTAAGAGCAACTCCAGCCGTTGGCCCCCCCAGGCCGAATTGCCGGCGATTTTTTTGGCCCTGCTGGGGGGCGCCGGCGGAAAAAAACGGCCGGGGGGCAGCCCGATTCCCAGCCGTGTCGCCCCCCAGCCCGGCGTTTTCCGGCGGTTTTAATCGTTTTCCGGCGTTTTCCCCATAAACCCCCATTTTACTAGT
Source organism: Puccinellia tenuiflora (assembly GCA_012064385.1). NCBI lineage: Eukaryota > Viridiplantae > Streptophyta > Magnoliopsida > Poales > Poaceae > Puccinellia > Puccinellia tenuiflora. The sequence continues at coordinate 538,219 of QRDG01000451.1, read as the reverse complement.
AAAATCTATTATTTTTGAAGCAAATTTATCATTTGTATCCATAATTCGACAGAAAAATTATTACAAATTGTTTAACAAATCATAAAATTTAAAACAAGTTTTTTAAAATCAAATTACATAAAACCTAGACCTCGCCTTTGCGCCTCCACAGGTGCTCACCAGATCTTGCTGCAATTGCTCATTAACTACTGGGTCTCGGATTTCCTGACGCGTTGCAAGGTAGGCAGTCCATGATTTCGGTACAGGCAGACGCTCGCTCTCCTCTGGATCCTCGCCCACGAGAGGACCCTGTCTGAAGTATGGCACCTTCTTCTCCTTTCTCATCCACTGGATACTTCCACTCGCTCTCGATGATCATGTTGTGCAAGATCACACAACAAGTCATCACCTCCCACATCTGATCTTTCGACCAAGACATAGCGGGATACCGGACAACAGCAAATCGAGCTTGGAGCCCACCAAATGCCCGCTCGACATCCTTCCTGCAAGCCTCCTGACACTTGGCAAACCAAGCTTTAGCCGTCTTCGGCACAGGGTTTGAGATGGTCTTCACAAATGTTGACCATTTTGGATAGATACCATCTGCCAGGTAGTATCCCTTGTTGTAATGGTGCCCGTTGAAAATCTAGCTTTATGCAAAATAGCTACATTATATAGCTTTAGAGCCTCCGTCAATCATTGGGCCTATATTGCCCTACTAAACTTGCGAGTACATCGTACTGAGTCTCTCTTTGCTGCCTTTATATTTGTATTTCAGAGGAGGACGACACCGAGCAGCTAGGTGGGTTCTTCGTGGACGTCGACCTGTAGTCCGGGGTTCCCAGGTGGTAGCTTGGGACCGTGGAACAAGCTGGTGTAACGCCCCGACCCCGGAATTATACAGAGAGGCTATGTAATTGGCACAACCGTCAAGGTATAACACAGAGATCGAGACTTGTGGAACAAACTGGCACATCGCATGACTCTACGACACAAAACATATAGCAACTCATATAACGAGAAGATTACAAATATTACACATCAAAAGGATCACAGATCCAACAATTCATCAAGCGGAAGCGGGTAGTGTTGTCTAACAACAAGAAGCAAATATATGGCCTAAGAGGCCTACAATAGACATCACCCAAGCCAGCTTGTTCCACGGTCCCAAGCTGCCACTTGGGAACCCCAGACTAGTAGTCGACGTCAACGAAGAACCCACCTAGCTGCTCGGTGTCGTCCTCCTCTGAATACAAATATAGAGGCAGCAAAGAGAGACTGAGTACGATGTACTCGCAAGTTTAGTAGGGCGATATAGGCCCAATGACTGACGGAGGCTCTAAAGCTGTTATGTATTTCTTTTGCATAAAGCTAGTTTTCATAACCGAAACCTAAAGGACACATGGCATTCGTCTAATCAGAATACTTTTCAAAAAGGGGATAAGAGAGTAACATATTCATCTTCGGTTCTCGGCAAACCTACTTGTAACCACCACCACTCATCTCACAGAAAGGCACTCCCTCGACTCACCCTCGAGGAAATGAACCTTTATCACAATGTGATTAAGCAACCTTTAGCTGCCATATCAATTAGGTTATATTCTCTATGGTCTCGTATATCCGTTCCCAAGTCGTCCATAACCGCGGACACGGCTTTTTGAAAAGATTTAACCCTGCAGGGGTGTACTATTTGAAGTCGCCAGGTTCCCGAGGGACCTCCCAGCTTCTTATCCATTGGTACCATCCGGCTCACCTAGTTGGCCCTCTTCCGGGGAAGGCCGGCGAGCAAGCGCGGTTAGACCTTTACATTGCATGAGGCTTACTCAAGGACCATCAGTGTGCGGAAGGACAGGTTCAGCGCTCCCAGCGCCCTGCCCCGCGGCCACATCCTAAACACCACCATCCTCGTTTCTTTTCCACCCACACAACTCACGCGCAAATGGAAATAGCAAACTAGAGGACCCTTGACAAGCCCCTCACAACTTATTCGGTTCAAAGGGGGTTCCATATGCCCCCACCTCCGGAAGCACGCTCGATCTTGGTTCTAGAGACAAGAACTCACACCTAGGGGCTAGAGTGAGGCAAAACACCATCCCCGATGGCAACTCACCCAAGCCGTCTTAGCATTTTAATTAAGCATCACAATTATCCACCATGCCCGAGTCATTCCATCAACATCAATAATTATGGAATTCAACAACGGACAAAACTACTATTTCAACTAAGCATTTCTAAGCATGGCTAAGCATATAACCAACAATTATATTTGTATCCGGCCAACACATCAACACTAGGGTTCATGGGTAGGGATACATGTGATTGGCTCGGGGAAAACATGCAATCATAGGATTCTCTATATTTTGAATCGAAAGAGACATTTGAATCGTATGCAATATTATGGTGGATAAAATAAATTTATAAAACATAGGATGCTAGAATGCCAAGAAGGTTAGGTTATCTCTTGCCTTGCTACCCGGGCGCGTAGTACTGATCGTCAGGGTAGTTATCGGTAACCTCGACTCCGGAATCTGTCGATACCCAAAAGAGAATACAAAGAACACATAAATCACACGATCACAAGGTGCAATGCTCAATCACATGATGACATGACAAGTTGATGCATTGATATTATCATTTAATTTATTTAACAAATTTAAATGGAGTTCCAAATAATTAGTGCAATTATTTGGACACAACTCCATATTAGCTTAGTGACCACATTCTCATAAATTATCAAATTATTAGAGAAGTGGCTCAAAATGCATGAACATGACATGATTGGATAGGGTTCGTCCTTCCGATCGTTTTGGTACTTTATTCGTACATTTCGGAGCACCGGTGAATAATGACAAATTAATTAAATAATTGAATTTAATTCATTTAATCAAATTATGAATAACATCAAATAAGAATTTGGGATCATGACATGATATCAACATGGTTGAATAGCATTTGACGATTGGATCACATTGATAGCTTATTCATAATTTTTGGATCAAAACTTAATAAGTTATGAATTTCTCAAATTCGGTATTATTTAACCCAATTTTTAGGAATTCTTAAATAACCAAAATAATAGAATTCCAAAGAAGGTTACAATGACTCCAAGTGGTAGAGTTTGTAATTCCGAACACATGGGTATTTTATTTGTTGAATTTGGACCAATATTTGAAAAGATATGAATTAATTAAATTCAAAACTTTATTCTGCTTTTACTGTTCGGGCCGGCCCACAGGTCGGCCCAGGCCGGATTGCAGGCCGGGACAGTGCCAGAGGAGGCCGGCCTCAGAGCCTAGGCCGGAGCCAGGCCGGGCTATGGCCCGAGGGAGCCGGCCTCACGGTCGGCCCAGGCCGGGCGCTAGGCCGGCCACGCACCCGAGCCCATCGGCCCCCAGGCCGGCCAGGCCGGTGCCCAGGCCGGGCGCGCGTGCGACGGCCACCGGCGGGGAGCGGCCGGCGACGACCAGGATGGAGCGGCGCCCCGTGAGTGCGCGAGCGTGCCAAAAATTCGTGCGGGTGCGGGACCGTTACGATGCACGTGCCTGCGGGCGGAGGGAAGGTGCCGGGGCAACGTACGCGTGCTTGACCGCGCCAAGCCGCGGCGAACGGCGGCGACCTCCGCACGGAAGCGGGGATACAGAGGGGAAGGAGGCGGGAGAAGGTGTCAAAGAGGACGGCGGGCACACCAGGGACGCTTGAGCCTGCACGGTGGAGGAAGGGAAGGCTTGAGGCAGCGGCAAATCGAGCCGGAGCGCGGCGGCCGAAGGCGGAAGGGATCAGCCCGGCGAGGTCGTTGGCGGCGAGCTTTGGCCAATTCCGGAGGCGGGAAGGTGCATCTTGGCGAGCCGGAGCTGATGGCGTCGATGGCGTGCTCCGGGGTGGTCGGAGCCGACGGCGAGGAGCGGGGAACGGCGGCGGAAGACGTCGGTCACGGGAGCCGCCTAGGGTTTGGTCTCGATCTAGAAAAACGGGGCTCTGGGGTTGGGGAGAGAGAGATAGAGCAGGTGCGCGTCGACGTGGTCCATTTGACCTCCAGGAGGGCGAGGGAAGCGACGGCCGCTTGCGCGGCATGGCGCCAGTGCCTTGGCGCACAGTGAGAGGAAGGGAAGAGAAGGAGAGGCTGACGGTGGGGGCCCACTGTCAGCGATTTTAACAATTTGGCAGAAATCTGTTTTTCCCTTTTAGTTCAGTAGCCTTCAGGGATTTAGAGGAGGCACTAAAACAAGTTGATAAAATCTAAAAAAAAACATACTGGCTCCATTTCAGCTGTTAAACCTCCACAAAAATTCTGGAAGCAAAATAAAATGTTTGGTCATGATTTGTTCACAGGGTTTAAATGAAGGCATTTTTGAGATCTTCCAAAATTCATTTAATTAGAGTATTTAGGCATCTCCAAAAATATTGAAAATATTCATGGAGACACTCACAATAATACTGGAGCTCCCCATGATTTTAGTTTGAATTTTTGGAAAGCATAACTTGGGTCCAAAAATAGGAATTGAATTAAGCCAACTTGAACTCTCATGTCATTTCTTATTTGACAAAATTTGAAAAGTGAGAAATTGTTATACCATGCAAAACTGGAACTTCTTAAACAACTTGGAAGTTCACTTAGTTGGTTTCCAAGTTGGGCATTTTCATTGGTTGGATGTTGGGAAGTTTGGGCTTCCCATTTCAATTGTTTCCAAGTGGAAGTTAGAAATGACAATGCATATGGATGCTATGATGCACACAAGGAAACAAAAGTGGAAAAATTCTTCGTATTTTTCATAACCAAGTTAGGGCTGTTACAAATCTACCCCCCTTACAGGAATCTCGCCCCGAGATTCTAGGCTTGAGTGAAGAAGGCGGGGTATTCCTGACGAAGACTAGTTTCTCGCTCCCATGTGGCTTCTTCCTCGGAATGGTTGGACCATTGGACCTTGAGAAACTTGATGGACTTGTTGCGGGTTTTCCTCTCCGCTTCATCCAAGATGCGAATAGGGTGCTCGCGATAGGTCAAGTCCTCCTGAATGTCCAATGCCTCATGATCAACCCCACGGATGGGATCCTTGAAGCAACGACGGAGTTGGGAGACATGGAACACATCATGGACATCCGGGAAATTGGAGGGCAACTCAAGTTGATAGGAGAGATCTCCTCGCTTGGCTAGGACGGTGAAAGGGCCAACATAGCGAGGTGCCAATTTTCCCTTGATTCCAAAGCGACGAACGCCTCGGAGAGGAGAGACTCGAAGATAGGCCTTGTCACCAATTTCATAGTGGACCTCTTGATGGTGCTTGTCATAGTAGCTCTTCTGACGGGACTGAGCAGCCTTGAGATTATCCCGAATGACACGGACCTTCTCTTCGGCTTCATTGATCACGTCAGGACCGAAGAAGAACCTCTCCCCGGTTTCAGACCAATTTAGAGGAGTCCGGCATTTTCTCCCATAAAGGACCTCAAAGGGAGCCATTTGCAAACTGGCTTGATAGCTATTGTTGTAGGAGAACTCGGCGAGAGGGAGGTATTTTTCCCAACTCTTGCCGAAAGAGATGACACAAGCCCGAAGCATGTCCTCAAGAACTTGATTCACCCTTTCAGTTTGACCGTCAGTTTGAGGGTGGTAAGCGGTGCTCAGGTTCACACGGGTTCCCAAAGCACTTTGGAAACTCTGCCAGAATTTGGATACAAATAGACTTCCTCCGTCCGATATGATGCTCATAGGGATACCATGGAGGGGGAAGATCCGTGCAAGGTACAACTCGGCTAGTTGCTTAGCAGTTATATCCTCGCGAACGGGAAGGAAGTGGGCGACCTTGGATAGATGATCAATGACTACCCAAATGGTATCATTACCCCTTTGTGATCTTGGAAAACCGGTAATGAAATCCATACCAATTTCATCCCATTTCCATTCAGGAATGGCTATGGGGCGAAGAGTACCAGCTGGCCTTTGATGTTCAGCCTTCACTCGACGACAGACGTCGCATTCCGCAACATATTTGGCAACTTCCCGCTTCATCCGGGTCCACCAGAATTTAGGACGGAGGTCTTGGTACATCTTGGTGCTACCGGGATGGATGGATATGGGAGATTCATGCGCCTCTTGGAGAATTAACCCTTTGGTATTTCCACTCTTGGGCACCACAAGACGGCCTTCGAAATAGAAACACCGGAGTCATCGATAGAGAAACACTTGGCCTTTCCACTTGCGACATTCTCCTTAATCTTGAGGATGCCAGCATCATTTTGCTGGGCGGCCTTGATTTCATCCTCAAGAGTGGATTTGATCTCGAGGTTAGCCAGAAAACCGGAAGGAACAATTTCCAGATTCAACCTAGCGAACTCCTCATGAAGAGCAGGTTGGGCCTTTTCAACCATCAATGTATTGCAATAAGTTTTGCGGCTCAGAGCATCCGCCACGACATTTGCCTTGCCGGGTTGATAGTTGAGAGTCACATCATAGTCTTTAATCAATTCCAGCCATCTCCTCTGCCTCAAGTTCAGATCCGGCTGGGTGAAGAGATATTTTAGGCTTTGATGGTCGGAGTAGATCTCGCAACGGTTTCCCAACAGGTAGGGCCTCCATTGCTTCAGAGCATGTACCACGGCGGCAAGCTCCAAATCATGAGTTGGATAATTTTGCTCGTGTGGCTTGAGTTGACGGGAGGCATAGGCGACCACATGGCCTTCTTGCATCAAAACACAGCCCAAGCCTTGAAGAGATGCATCACAATAGACGACAAAGTCTTTGTTTGTGTCGAGAAGGACAAGCACCGGAGTGGTGGTGAGCTTGACCTTGAGGGTTTGGAAACTTTCTTCAGCCTTGTCTGACCACCTGAACTGCTTGTTCTTCTTGAGGAGGTCAGTCAATGCTTTGGCTATTTTGGAAAAGCCGTCGATGAATCGACGGTAATAACCGGCCAATCCAAGGAAGCTTCGAATATCTTTGGCGGACTTGGGGGTTGGCCAATCCAGGATAGCCTGAATCTTGTCTGGTATCACCGCTACTCCGGCAGCTGACACCACGTGACCGAGGAAGATGAGCTCTTTCAACCAAAACTCACATTTAGAGAACTTGGCATACAGACGGTGATCTCGAAGCTTGGTCAGAACAAGTCGAAGATGCTCAGCATGTTCGTCTTCGGTTTTGGAGTAGACAAGGATGTCATCGATGTAAATGATGACAAACTTGTCGAGGTACTCATGGAAGATGGAGTTCATCAGCCTCATGAATGTAGCCGGAGCATTTGTGAGACCGAAGGACATGACGGTGTACTCATATAACCCATAGCGGGTAGTGAAGGCCGTCTTCAGAATATCCTCCTTTCGGATTTTTATTTGATGGTAGCCTGACCTCAAATCCATCTTGGAGAACACCGTGGCTCCAGCTAATTGATCGAACAAGTCAGTTATTCGAGGAATTGGATACTTGTTCTTGATGGTCACCGCATTAAGAGGGCGGTAGTCAACGACCAGTCGAGGAACATTGGTGTCCCTCTTCTTGACAAAGATGACCGGGCAGCCCCAAGGTGAGCTACTCGGCCGGATGAACTCTTTTTCCAGCAGCTCATCCAATTGCTTCTTCAATTCAGCTAGCTCTTCCGTTGGCATACGGTAGGGCGTTTTCGAAATGGGGGCGGTTCCCGGAACTAACTCTATCACAAACTCCACGCTGCGATCAGGTGGTATGCCGGGCAATTCCTCCGGGAAAACATCGGGGAAATCACACACCACCTCTACTTCATGCATTTCAGGTGGAGTGGTTCCTTCCATGAAGTACAAACTGATCTCCGGAGAGAGAGGAGTGGCAGCGGATGGGACGGCAGACGAAGGTGACCAGTAACGCACTTCCCCATAGTGTGGGTGGATCACTGTGACAGTTTTGGCAGCACAGTCCAGGTTGGCCTGATACTTGACTAACCAGTCCATGCCCAGAATAACATCCAGACCCTCTGACTTCAGGGCTATCAACTGAAACGGGAAAGGTATTGAACCTATGGAAATCTGCACCTCTGGAGTAACCCACTTGGTTTGCCAACGAGAACCGGGTGTTTTAACCACTAAAGGGGAGTCCATATTCACAAAAGGAATTTGATGGTTGTGTGCAAAAGCTATCGATATGAATGAATGTGATGCTCCAGAATCAAATAAGCCTGAAGCAGGGTAATCATTGATTCGAAGCATACCCATGAGAACTCCGGGGTCTTCCTCAACGCCTTCAGCCGAGACGTGGTTCAGGCGGCCACGGCTGACGGTGGTGCAGGTGCTGAGGTAGCCGGTGCCTTCTGGGGACACTCCCTGGAGTAGTGCCCCGGCTGGCCACAAGCGAAGCAAGTGAGCCCCGGTGGTACAGGCAGTCGAGGTCGAAAACCGCCTCCAGCCGCACCCAAGGTCGAGGTAGCTCGGCGAGGCGGAGGTGGCAAGTACCCGGTGGGCTTCGGAGCAAAGGGCGCCTTTGGCACAGCGCTGAAAGGCACGAAGACCTTGCACTTCTTGCCCTCAGAGGAGGAGCTCTGGTGGTCGGTGGAAGCGGGCCTCTTGGAAGCCTCCAGTTCCTTCCTACCCTGCTCCATGGTGAGCGCCTGGTTGTAGAGCTCTGGTAGGAGGTGAACTTGAAGGATAGGAGCTCGTATCGGAGACGAGGTGCGAGCCCCTTGCCAAAGAGGTATTGCTTGTCCTCATCATTCGTCACGTCCCGCGGGGCGTAATGGGAGAGGTGGTTGAATTCCCGTCCATAGGACTGGACGTCCATGCGTCCCTGGGTTAGGTCCAGGAACTCCCGCCTCTTGAGCTCGAGGATGGGCTTGGGGATGTACGCCGCACGGAAAGCGGCGCGGAACTCCTCCCAAGTGACAACATGGCCCGCGGCAACCATTGCCACGTGGCTCTCCCACCAGGAGCCGGCGGCTCCTTCCAGTAAGTAGGTGGCAAAGTTAACATGTTCCGCCACCGGAACATGAAGAGCGGCAAACTTGCGCTCTATAGCCCGAAGCCAATCATCCGCATCAAGCGGCTCCTTAGCTTCGGAGAAGGTGGGAGGTTGGGACCGCAAGAACTGGTTGAGAGTGGTGCAGTCCGTGTTCCTCTGTGCACCCTGTTGCACCAACTGCGCAAGAAGATTCTCGTTGCGCACGCGGCCCTCTTCAATGATCATCAACACCTCCGCCATAGTGGGTGGCGGCGGTGGATCAGGGTTGCTATGTTCCCCACGACGGGTGGGAGCCATTCTGAAGATTTGGAACAAGGACATAGTTAGTAACCAAATTCCGACAGATAAGATAGATCATTATAGCCCTTGCAGCTATGGAGGTTTAAGATGCAACAACACAAGACAGATTTAGGCAACCACGGTGACATCACGTCATCGCGGCTGTAATAAACTGATTCAAGGTCTCGAGACATAACTGGACGGTAAGAACCCAAACCCCGAGAACCTAAACATCGACACCAAGCATTAAACAAATAGAGGTAATACTCAGAGTAGAGCGAGTTGGATGAGGAGTAAAAAGAATCCTAAGAAGGTTTTTCACAACTCATTTTTAGGTTATAAAGAATTTTCAACTAGACTCGACATCGACCAAAAGAAAGGGTTTCCTACAGGCAGTCCTGCTCTGATACCAACTTGTAATGCCCCGACCCCGGAATTATACAGAGAGGCTATGTAATTGGCACAACCGTCAAGGTATAACACAGAGATCGAGACTTGTGGAACAAACTGGCACATCGCATGACTCTACGACACAAAACATATAGCAACTCATATAACGAGAAGATTACAAATATTACACATCAAAAGGATCACAGATCCAACAATTCATCAAGCGGAAGCGGGTAGTGTTGTCTAACAACAAGAAGCAAATATATGGCCTAAGAGGCCTACAATAGACATCACCCAAGCCAGCTTGTTCCACGGTCCCAAGCTGCCACCTGGGAACCCCAGACTAGTAGTCGACGTCAACGAAGAACCCACCTAGCTGCTCGGTGTCGTCCTCCTCTGAAATACAAATATAGAGGCAGCAAAGAGAGACTGAGTATGATGTACTCGCAAGTTTAGTAGGGCGATATAGGCCCAACGACTGACGGAGGCTCTAAAGCTGTTTATGTATTTCTTTTGCATAAAGCTAGTTTTCATAACCGAAACCTAAAGGACACATGGCATTCGTCTACTCAGAATACTTTTCAAAAAGGGGATAAGAGAGTAACATATCATCTTCGGTTCTCGGCGAACCTACTTGTAACCACCACCACTCATCTCACAGAAAGGCACTCCCTCGACTCACCCTCGAGGAAATGAACCTTTATCACAATGTGATTAAGCAACCTTTAGCTGCCATATCAATTAGGTTAATATTCTCTATGGTCTCGTATATCCGTTCCCAAGTCGTCCATAACCGCGGACACGGCTTTTCGAAAAGATTTAACCCTGCAGGGGTGTACTATTTGAAGTCGCCAGGTTCCCGAGGGACCTCCCAGCTTCTTATCCATTGGTACCGTCCGGCTCACCTAGTTGGCCCTCTTCCGGGGAAGGCCGGCGAGCGGGCGCGGTTAGACCTTTACATTGCATGAGGCTTACTCAAGGACCATCAGTGTGCGGAAGGACAGGTTCAGCGCTCCCAGCGCCCTGCCCCACGGCCACATCCTAAACACCACCATCCTCGTTTCTTTTCCACCCACACAACTCACGCGCAAATGGAAATAGCAAACTAGAGGACCCTTGACAAGCCCCTCACAACTTATTCGGTCAAAGGGGGTTCCATATGCCCCCACCTCCGGAAGCACGCTCGATCTTGGTTCTAGAGACAAGAACTCGCACCTATGGGCTAGAGTGAGGCAAAACACCATCCCCGATGGCAACTCGCCCAAGCCGTCTTAGCATTTTAATTAAGCATCACAATTATCCACCATGCCCGAGTCATTCCATCAACATCAATAATTATGGAATTCAACAACAGACAAAACTACTATTTCAACTAAGCATGGCTAAGCATATAACCAACAATTATATCTGTATCCGGCCAACACATCAACACTAGGGTTCATGGGTAGGGATACATGTGATTGGCTCGGGGAAAACATGCAATCATAGGATTCTCTATATTTTGAATCGAAAGAGACATTTGAATCATATGCAATATTATGGTGGATAAAATAAATTTATAAAACATAGGATGCTAGAATGCCAAGAAGGTTAGGTTATCTCTTGCCTTGCTGCCCGGGCGCGTAGTACTGATCGTCAGGGTAGTTATCGGTAACCTCGACTCCGGAATCTATCGATACCCAAAAGAGAATACAAAGAACACATAAATCACACGATCACAAGGTGCAATGCTCAATCACATGATGACATGACAAGTTGATGCATTGATATTATCATTTAATTTATTTAACAAATTAAATGGAGTTCCAAATAATTAGTGCAATTATTTGGACACATCTCCATATTTAGCTTACTGACCACATTCTTCATAAATTATCAAATTATTAGAGAAGTGGCTCAAAATGCATGAACATGACATGATTGGATAGGGTTCGTCCTTCCAATCGTTTTGGTACTTTATTCGTACATTTCGGAGCACCGGTGAATAATTGACAAATTAATTAAATAATTGAATTTAATTCATTTATTCAAATTATGAATAACATCAAATAAGAATTTGGGATCATGACATGATATCAACATGGTTGAATAGCATTTGACGAGTGGATCACATTGATAGCTTATTCATAATTTTTGGATCAAAACTTAATAAGTTATGAATTTCTCAAATTCGGTATTATTTAACCCAATTTTTAGGAATTCTTAAATAACCAAAATAATAGAATTCCAAAGAAGGTTACAATGACTCCAAGTGGTAGAGTTTTTTTTCTGAACACATGGGTATTTTATTTGTTGAATTTGGACCAATATTTGAAAAGATATGAATTAATTAAATTCAAAACATTATTCTGCTTTTACTGTTCGGGCCGGCCCACAGGTCGGCCCAGGCCGGATTGCAGGCCGGGACAGTGCCAGAGGAGGCCGGCCTCAGAGCCGGCCCAGTCCGGAGCCAGGCCGGGCTGTGGCCCGAGGGAGCCGGCCTCACGGTCGGCCCAGGCCGGGCGCTAGGCCGGCCACGCACCCGAGCCCATCGGCCCCCAGGCCGGCCAGGCCGGTGCCCAGGCCGGGCGCGCGTGCGACGGCCACCGGCTGGGAGCGGCCGGCGACGACCAGGATGGAGCGGCGCCCCGTGAGTGCGCAAGCGTGCCAAAAATTCGTGCGGGTGCGGGACCGTTACGATGCCCGTGCCTGCGGGCGGAGGGAAGGTGCCGGGGCGACATGCGCGTGCTCGACCGCGCCAAGCCGCGGCGAACGGCGGCGACCTCCGTACGGAAGCGGGGATACAGAGGGGAAGGAGGCGGGAAAAGGTGTCAAAGAGGACGGCGGGCTCACCAGGGACGCTTGAGCCTGCACGGTGGAGGAAGGGGAGGCTTGAGGCAGCGGCAAATCGAGCCGGAGCGCGGCGGCCGATGGCGGAAGGGATCGGCCCAGCGAGGTCGTTGGCGGCGAGCTCCGGCCAATTCCGGAGGCGGGAAGGTGCAGCTTGGCGAGCCGGAGCTGATGGCGTCGATGGCATGCTCCGGGGTGGCCGGAGCCGACGGCGAGGAGCGGGGAACGGCGGCGGAAGACGTCGGTCACGGGAGCCGCCTAGGGTTCGGTCTCGATCCAGAAAAACGGGGCTCTGGGGTTGGGGAGAGAGAGATAGAGCAGGTGCGCGTCGACGTGGTCCATTTGACCTCCAGGAGGGCGAGGGAAGCGACGGCCGCTTGCGCGGCATGGCGCCAGTGCCATGGCGCACAATGAGAGGAAGGGAAGAGGAGGAGAGGCTAACGGTGGGGGCCCACTGTCAGCGATTTTAACAATTTGGCAAAAATCTGTTTTTCCCTTTTAGTTCAGTAGCCTTCAGGGATTTAGAGGAGGCACTAAAACAAGTTGATAAAATCTAAAAAAAAACATACTGGCTCCATTTCAGCTGTTAAACCTCCACAAAAATTCTGGAAGCAAAATAAAATGTTTGGTCATGATTTGTTCACAGGGTTTAAATGAAGGCATTTTTGAGATCTTCCAAAATTCATTTAATTGGAGTATTTAGGCATCTCCAAAAATATTGAAAATATTCATGGAGACACTCACAATAATACTGGAGCTCCCCATGATTTTAGTTTGAATTTTTGGAAAGCATAACTTGGGTCCAAAAATAGGAATTGAATTAAGCCAACTTGAACTCTCATGTCATTTCTTATTTGACAAAATTTGAAAAGTGAGAAATTGTTATACCATGCAAAACTGGAACTTCTTAAACAACTTGGAAGTTCACTTAGTTGGTTTCCAAGTTGGGCATTTTCATTGGTTGGATGTTGGGAAGTTTGGGCTTCCCATTTCAATTGTTTCCAAGTGGAAGTTAGAAATGACAATGCATATGGATGCTATGATGCACACAAGGAAACAAAAGTGGAAAAATTCTTCGTATTTTTCATAACCAAGTTAGGGCTGTTACAGCTTGCATCTTGTAGGCCTCTTAGGCCATATAATTGCATCTTGTTGTTAGACAACACTACCCGCTTCCGCTTGATGAATTGATGGTCTGTGACCTTTTGATGTGTAATATTTGTATCTTCTCTTATATGAGTTGCTATATGTTTTCGTTTCGTAGAGTCCGCAATGTGCCAGTTGTTCCTCAAGTCTCGGTCTCTTTACTATACGTGAAAGCGATGTCTGAGCTTATGGCATGATCGAGGTGTTGTGTGCCGATGATCCATTCCGAGCACACCTGCCAATGAGTTTTGGCCTGGGATTGGTAAACCCAGTAACCCTCGATTGTGTAGCATGACCGGTTACACAACGTTTCACTGTATAGTTCTGGGGTCGGGGCGTTACACTCTTCGCCCCATAGCTATTCCCGAGTGGAAATGGGATGAAGTGGGTTTGGATTTCATTACCGGTTTCCCAAGGTCACCAAAGGGTAATAATGCCATTTGGGTAGTCATTGATCGTCAGTCCAAGATCGCCCATTTCCTCCCTGTTCGCGAGGATATCAACTCCAGTAAACTGGCTGATCTGTATATGGCCCGGATTGTTCCTTTGCATGGGGTTCCACTAAGGATTATCTCAGACCATGGAAGTCTATTCGTGCCCAAATTCTGGCAGAACTTCCAAACTGCTATGGGAACCCGTCTGAACTTCACTACGGCTTATCACCCTCAGACTGATGGTCAGACTGAAAGGGTAAACCAAGTTTTGGAGGACATGCTTCGGGCATGTGTTATCTCCTTCGGTAAAGGTTGGGAAAAGTATCTCCCCCTCGCCGAGTTCTCCTACAACAATAGCTATCAAGCTAGTCTGCAGATGGCTCCATTTGAGGTTCTCTATGGACGAAAATGTCGAACTCCTCTAAATTGGTCTGAAACCGGAGAAAGCCCCCTCTTGGGTCCGGATGTGATCAATGAGGCTGAAGAGAAAGTCCATATCATTTAAGAGAATCTCAAGATTGCTCAGTCCAGGCAGAAGAGCTACTATGATAAGCATCATCAGGAGGTTCATTATGAAATCGGTGATAAAGCCTATCTTCGAGTCTCTCCCCTCCGAGGCATTCGTCGTTTCGGGATCAAGGGAAAATTGGCACCTCGCTTTGTTGGTCCTTTCACTATCCTAGCTAAGCGAGGTGATCTCTCCTACCAGCTGGAGCTCCCAGAGAAATTCCCGGATCTGCATGATGTGTTCCATGTCTCTCAACTCCGTTGTTGCTTCAAAGATCCTATTCGTGGGGTTGATCATGAAGTATTGGACATCCAGGAGGATCTGACTTACCGTGAGCATCCTGTCCGCATCTTGGATGAAGCGGAAAGGAAGACTCGTAACAAGACCATCAAGTTCCTCAAGATCCAGTGGTCTAACCATTCTGAAGAAGAAGCAACCTGGGAACGTGAAACTAGTCTTCGTCAGGAATATCCCGCCTTCTTCACTCAAGCCTAGAATCTCAGGACGAGATTCCTGTAAGGGGGGTAGATTTGTAACAGCCCCAACTTGGTATTGTAAAATTTGAACCAAATTTTCACATTTGCATTGCACTTGCATCATGGCATACATATTTAAATTGCTAAGGGTAATAAAGCAACAATTGGAAAACATTAAAAAGGAAGCAAAACCCTTCCCAAGTTCCAAACCAAATGCATTGCTCAAATTGGAAAAACAAATTATTCTCGAGTTTCCAATTTGTCCAGGAAGTTGCATGAATACATTCTATAAATATTGGTCAAAGGCAAATTCATGCCAAGCAAAGAAATAAAACTGAGAATTCAAATTGGTTCAAATCATTTTCTAATTTGAAACCAAGTTCAACTTTTCAAAAATTCAAAATCAAAATATGGGGAGCTTCATTATTTTATTGGGATCCTCCATAAATATTTTCAGAATTTTATAAAATGCTTAAGTGCCTCTTTTAAATCCCTAAAAGCCTGCTGGGTTTAAAGGAAAAACAGAAAATGAGGTCAGGGGTTTTCTGCTAAATGTCCATCTTCCCTGTCGCCACAGTGGGAGCACTGTGCCGCCATGCCGCCTTGCCGCCGTGTCCTCACCCTGTGCCGCGATGTCGTGCCCCCTCCATGGATGAGACCAGGACGATGCCCACCTGCCCCTCACTCACTCATTCCCCTCCCCGTTTTTCGGTTTCCAAAACCCTAGCGCTAGCTCCATGGACGCCGTCGGCCCGCCGCCGTCCCTCGCGCGTCGCCGTCGCTAGGAGCACCTCAGAGCAGATCGAAGACCACAAAAAGCTCCGCCTCGTCGTCGTCCACCTCCCCACCGAAGGAATCGAGCCGGGAAGCCCTCTGCTATGAGTTCGCCGCTATCTTCTTCCACGACTCCGGCCGCCGCTCCGCCGAACGATTGCCGCTGTCTTCGTCCCTCTCCGACCTCGCCATCTGCACCACTGCACTCAGGGTGAGCTTGTGCTACTCCTGGACCTCTTTGTCCTCCTGCTCCTTCCCTAGTTCGTAGTGCCGCTGTAGCTCGCCGCTGGCTGCCACCCATCACCGACGCTCGCGTCGCTCCGGCGATGAATAGGTAGTGGCGCCGCCCGTTTCTGGTTCCCCATAACCGGGCGCGTCGAAACTATACCTTAGGCCGTCCCCGCACGCCCTCCACCGTCGTGTCCGTGTGCGACGCCGCCGGTGGTCACCACGCGCGCGCGCCGGTCGTGGCCTCGGCTCTGTCAAACCATTTCGTTGGTAGTACCGACGTAGAGCCGGAAGTACCGACCAACCGTGGACAGTAGTACCGAGTGTAGTTCTGGGATAAGACTTTTCGGTACTGGATACCTTCTGTTAATTTCCGGAAGTACCTCAGAAGTTTCTCTGGAAGTACCTACTTGTCCGGTACTACCGGGCAGTTAGCCGGAAGTACCGACCGTAAGTTGTTTCGGTACTGGATACCTTCTGTTAATTTCCGGAAGTAGCTCGGAAGTTGCTCCGGAAGTACCGACTTGTCCGGTACTACCAGGCAGTTAGCCGGAAGTACCGACCGTAAGTTGTTTCGGTACTGGATACCTCCTGTCATGTTTCGGAAGTGGCTCGGAAGTAGCTCCGGAAGTACCGACTTGTCCGGTACAACCGGGCCGTTTTCCGGTAGTACCGACTCAACTAAGTAAAATTTGGGAAAATCATGACTTTATAAATATTGATTCAAATCTTGCAAATGTTATACCAAAATGCTCAGCAAATCAAAGGCTATCTAGTTATGTTAATATCGCAGCATGACAACAACTTTTCCTTTGATGTCTTTTTCGAAATGGTTAAAAGGATTATATATGAATAACCGTTTAATTCACTATTTATTCATCGTTTATCAGAAAATTGCAAACAAGGTACCAAAATTATCAGGAGAACAATACCTATCTATTCATGTCATTTCATGCATAATTAAACCACATTTTAGTACTGTAAGCAATGGGGTCATTAAATTAAACATGGGGTTGTTTCCAAACAATTGCACCAATTATTTTGGCACTCCATTTAAATGGTTAGCTAAATTAAATGATGATATCAGTGCATAAACTTGACATGTCATCATGATTGTGCATTGCACCTTTTGTATTTCCTGTTATTTATTTGTTCTCCTATTATTGTTTGTGTATCGGTAGATTCAGGAGTCAAGGTTCCCCCACCATACCTCGACGATCCGTGCTATTAGCCCCGTCAGCAAGGCAAGAGATAACCTAACCTTCTGCGCATATCTCATCCTATTGTTTTACACAAGTATTTTCTCCACCATAATATTGCATTCGATTCCAATGTCAACTTTTGGTCAATGTATAGAGTATCCTATTAATTGCATGTTCCCTACACCATTACATGTTTTCCCTCCTATTATCCATAGGCTTAATGTGTTGGCCTGAGTTAATTCATATCTATTGAATATATGCTTAGCCTAGCTTAATCGAATGCTCAGTCGTCCGGTGATTATTTCCATGCTTGTGAAGTTGATGGAATATTCGGACGAGGTGGAAACTTGTGGTACTTAATTAAAATGATTAAAGGCTTGGATGAGTTGCCATCGGGGTGGTGGTGTTTTGCCTCATTCTTGTCGCCTAGGCTGAGAGTGCTTTTAGCTAGAACCAAGAACCAAGCGTGCTTCCATCGGTGGGACATATGGAATCCTTACTAACCGAATAAATTGTGCGGGCGTATCCAAGGGTCCTCTAGTTTGCGCTTTCCATTTGCGTGTGAGTTGCAGGTTGGATGAAGGCGCGATGAGGATGGTGGTGTTTAGGTTGTGGCGATGGGGCCAGGGTGTTGAAATAGGCACTAAACTCGTCCTATCGTCACGATGACCCTTGGATAGTCTCATGCAAGGTAAAGGTTTAACCGCCCCGCCTTGCCGGCTTTCCTAGGAAGAGAGCTAATTGTACGGGCAAGGGGTCGGACGGTACCGGTGGCTAAAAACAGTACACCCCTGCAGGGTTTAATCTTTTCGAAAAGCCATGTCCATGGTTATGGACAAATCTTGGGAAAGGCGGATCAGCTCATAGAAAACATGAACTTAATTAAAATTTCGCAACATGTGTTAAAAGGTTCATTTCCTCGAGGGTGATTCGAGGGAGTGCCTTGATGGAGATGAGTGGTGGTTTCTGGATACTGTTGGTTCAATGTGAACCGAAGAATGAAAGTGTTACTATCTTATCCGCTTGTGAAAAACCTTCTAAGTAGTCGATGCCATGAGTCATGTCTTTAAAAAGGAAAACTAGCTTTATGCAAAACAACTACTGTACCGCTTTCAAGCCAATCATCATTGGGCCTATATCGCCCTAGTAACCTTGAGAGTACATCGTACTCAGCCTTGCTTTGTTGATTATTATTTGTTTCAGAGGAGGACGTCACCGACCAGGAAGGTGGGTTCTTTGTTGACATCGACGAGTAGTCTGGGGTTCCCAGGTGGCAGCTTGGGACGTCACGGAACAGGCTGGCTGGGATTGTTATTGTAGGCCTCTTAGGCCATAATTTGGATCTTGTTGTTTAGACATCTAAATTTGCTTCCGCTTGATGTAATGTTGGGTCTGTGACCTCTGATGTGTAATTTGCTTCATTATATGAGTTGTACTATGATCTCTTGTGTCGTAGAGTCTATGATGTGCCAGATGTTCCGCAGTCTTGATCTCTCTATTATGCATTGATAGCTATGCCAGGCATGATCGAGGTGTTGCGTTGCCGATGATCCATTCCGAGCACGCCTGTCAAAGGTTTTGGCCTGGGAGTGGTAACCCCAGTAACCTTCGATTATGTAGCGTAGCCTGTGGGTTACATAAAATCTCTATATAATTCCGGGGTCGGGGCGCTACACATCTCCCTTCAGGGACGACGGGAACCAGTTGGCCATCATGATCTCGTCGGCCCCGGCGACTACCACAGCGAGGGAGTAGAGCTGTAGGAAATACCGGGGGTTGGTGGTGCCGTCGTAGCGAAGAACGTCGATCTTGAACTTCTTAGGCCAGGTGGCCTGGCGGAACTCAGGAGAGAGGGCGAGGCAGCCTTCAGCGATGTCGTCGTCTCGATCTTCCTAGTGATGACGCTCGATGCGGGTGCGCATGTCCGGTGAGGGCATCGTGATGAGCTTGCGCGTCCGGTGACGAAGGCGCGGAGGACTTGCTCTTAGCGCCTTGTGGACCTTTGCCGGCACGGGTGCCACCGCTTTTCTCCTTTGTAGTGGGGTCCTTGCTGGCGCCGTTGGCGATGCTTTTCTCTCCCCCCGAGCGCTATGGAGGACACTCGGTGGAATTTCTATGGGTAGTCGCGCCCCTGACCCTTGTCGTTGTTGCCCGCTCCATCCGGCACCTCCTTCTCCGTAGGTGGCGGGTGAGGAGCATTCTGGTTTGCCGCCACAGCGCGTCGGTCCACAGAGGCCTGAGTGCGCGAGGGTGAGACCGGCTTGGATGCCGTGGCGTCGGGCCTCTTCTTTGGCGGCATGCTTGGCGAAGAGCTTGAGGCAGATCCTAGCGAGGAAAGGAGTTTGCCGTAGACCTTGAGCACAAACTCGACACGGATCTTGAGGAAGAACTTGAGGTTGATGCAGATGGATCTAGCGCTTGCGCCCCCTACCTGGCACGCCAGATGTTATGTCTCGGAGCATGGACACCGGGAGTAAAGGATACCCCCTTTTTAGGTTCGGCACGGGGCGCGAAGGAGGCTGAAGACACCTTCCCCGGGAGTACCTTGCCAAGTTCTTCCGATCTATGTACTAGGGAGCAACTGAGGGACGCAGCGTGTTTACCAAAGTTCAGGCCGCCCAGAGGCTAAAAGCCCTACTCCTGCATGTCTGGATTGAGTGGTTTATCATGGTGTGGCTTACAAGGCGGTGGCGGGTGTGCACCTGGAAGGTGGCGGCTAGAGGTAGGAGACGAGCAGATCCTACCTGGAGGAGATCACCTCTCTCCCTAGCCCTTTTGCCCTAGCTAGTCTTGCCTTCCTCACTCTCTCTGGTCCCACCTCTCCCTCAGCCATGCTTGGGTCCTCCTTTTATAGGCTAAGACGATCCCACAGGAGCATCCGAGGAGCATGGGGGTTTTCGGCGGGAAAACCCCCCGGTGGTCTTTTTAGGGGGCGACGTGGCCTCTTCTCGTCCAAGTATTCCTCCTGGAGGGTTGGTGTGGTCGCCCACCTTTTGGAAAGTGGGGTCGACAGGGGCTGACACCCCCACCAGCCATGTTCCCGCTTGGTGCCTTCACTTCCTTGGCGCCCAAGGCCTGTAGGAGCTTCCAGCCTAAGCTTGCATGCTTATCCTTGCAGCGGTATGGAGGGGACACCCGGGAGCACACCTGGCGTTCGGGCCCCAGGTCCTTCGTGTTGCCAGCTGTGTTGGGGGTGAACCCGGGAGGTCATCCGGTGTCACATCCCGAACCCTAATATTAGTAATGTTTTTCTCCCGCCTGAAAAACTTTTTCTGTTCCTAAACTATTTTCTTTCCACGTGTTGGTCTTTGAATTGACTTTGGATTTGCTCACTTGGAGATTTCCCAATAAACCTTGATCTTATCAACCCCCACCATATCTCGATGCCGCTACTTTCATGGTCACCCATTGGTGCCACTCAAATGTTCGAAAACCCCTCCCCTCTATCCCACCAAAAGCCACCACCACAATGGTATCTTAAGAAAAATTCTACCAAGCCACCAAATGGTTCCCTCATACATATACATCCATCCCATGGAAAAATATTCCATAGTCCAATGCAATAAATTCAAGTTTGTTCATATTTCCTATTATGCCATTTCTAATCCAATAATTATTCAGACACATTCCACTCACCCAAAAATTCTACAATTTTGGGAATAGGCCTAATTTCACCTCCTGGACATTTCACTCCATTGTACCAACCTCATTTGAGCAATATTTGGGGTACTTCCTTTGTAATGCCATTTTTATGCCTAATTGCAATTTCTAAAGCAACCCCTAGCTCCCAAGATCTTTTAGCATTGCCACTTTGCCAAAATGGCAACTCTCTTATACAACACCATATACACAATATCAGATCAAGAACATTTGAGGAAGTGCATTTAACATGCCCATGCCATTAGGGTACTTTTCAACACCAATTTATTTGACCACCTTCCATGTATCCAATTGAGCCCAAACTCCACAGACATACCATCTACACCCAGTAAAACCTACTGTGAATTTATGGGATTTTTCTGAGATGTGCAAAGCCTTGAACATTTCATCGAGCACCTGGTGTCCCCTAGTTTTTCTGAATTTTCGCTTAAGACAAGTTGCAAACCAGCAAAACCCTATAACTAGAAAATGGTAGAGTCCTAGTTTTGGCACGAGTTGACGCGAACCGTTTTATTTTTGGAGCCCTGTACTATGAGATTCATCTTGATGCCGATGTCGGCATGGTGGCTGGCGTGGCACCGCCGGCATGACTATGCCAGGCGGCGCCGCCGATTCTTGGTCGTCGCCGTTGGGTCAGTCCCGGCCTCCCCCGTGGTCCCCTGCTACACTCACCATCCCTAGGCCCTCTCCCCCGGCCGAACACGCCGCCCCCTCCCTCTCCTACAATGTCGCCAAGCCGCTAGGAGATGCGCTGCCGAACAGCACCACCATGGGTCCCCTCACCAGTGCCTCGAGCTTATCCGAAGCCGCGGGTTTCTCGTCGTCCAGAGCACCTCCCTGCTACACCGTCGACGCCTTGCCCGTCGTCCCGTCGCTAAACCCGGACAGCTCACCGCCACCACGCCGTACTTATCCTCGAGGCCGCCCCCTCTCCCGAGCCCTATAAAACGAGCCCCGGAAGCCACCCGCGCGCACAACACCCCCCTCTCTCCTGGAATGCCCCTGCTCTTTTAGCTGCGGAATGGCGGAGCCATGCTCCGACACGGCTGAGGTCGCCGTCGTCGATTCCTCGACCATGGCAGGCTCTGGACCGAGCCATTCCAAAATTAAACCTGCAGAGACGATTCCCTTGATCCCCTCTACCTCCCGGACAAATCGGTTAGCGATTTGGTGCATCGTAGCCTCGGCATCGTCTCCGCCCGCCGGTGGCGAGCTCCCTGCTCCCGAGCACCGTGGCGTGGTGCTGCGGCCTCCCCAGTGCTCGTGGCCTTCTTCGTCGGAGGCGGCGTGGCGCTGCGGCCCTCCCCACTCGCCGGCGACCGGTGGTGTGCTCTGGAGCGGCAGCGGCGGCGGCCGGCGGCCGAGCCAGACCGAGCCGCGTCGGGCACGCTTCTGTGGAAGCAAACTGCCAGCTGGACGCCAGCCTGGCGCCAGCATGGCGTCCCGGTCACGCCGACAGGCAGGTCCCACCTCGGCCCGGCCCACTGTCAGGTTAAGTGGAGGCGGAACCAGCTTTTTCCGTGTACCCCTTGGGAAGGCGTCTTTTCGGAGAAATGCGCAACCAGCCCAGCCCACTCAGAATCAGCCCGTTCCGTTTTTTTCAGAAGTGAGCAGCAGATAGTTAAACTTCACCGAGCTATATCTTTTGAACTGTAGCTCCGTTTGAGGTGATTCAAATTTGTAAATTCATAGTTTTAAGAGCTCTATCCAGCGGTATAGGTTTTACATTTTCGTAAAATGTTTATATGCTCAGCACCCGTGTATGCATGTATAGGTATTCCACGGTACCAGCACACCGAGACCCTAACCCGCGATGTGTCCGTGACCCCGAAACCAAATGGCGTCGATCTTCGAAGGCAAGCTAACCACTTGCTATGAACACTCAAGCAGTGTTGGTTTGTTTGCATATTACCCTGTCATATCAGTGCATTTTATTGCTTGTTATCATCTGTCAACCGTGCGTCACGAGATATCGTGGCTTTGTTTACCTCCTGTCAACTGTACGTCACGAGATATCATGACCTTGTTACAGCCTGCCAATTGTGCGTCACGAGATATCGTGGCTTTGTTTCATACCTGTAATACGATAAACTCATGTTCCATGAGTTGAGTTCCGGTACCCCGTCTAAATACACGTTGGGTCCTGCCCAAGTGGATTGAAGCGGCTACTTTTCTGTAGAGTTGTGGCGTGTGTTGGACGGTACCATGCACCACTCCCCATTCCGGCGACGATGGACTGGAGGAACCGCCGCAGTCAATGGAATGGTGGAACGGGATCGCGTGGACGCCTCCACTAACTTTTGTAGTCGATCTGTGGCTGCTACTGGCCGGAGGCATCTCCGCCATCGCCCGGTTGACGCTAACCAATTGTGCTATTTTATTTTCTTTTATTCAACCCGTGGCTGTCACTGGTCGGAAGTATCTCCGCCCTCGCCCGGTTGACCGTGCTGTTTTACTTTCTTTTATTCAACCCGTGGCTGTCACTGGTCGGAGTTATCTCCGCCCTTGCCCGGTTGACTATGCCATTTTATTTCCTTTTACTCAATCTGCGGCTGTCACTGGTCGGAGGTATCTCCACCATCGCCCGGTTGAAACTAACCATTGATTGAACTAACTACATATTGCTTGAACTATTGTGTGCAGTTTGTTTCTGTTTCATGTTGATATGATATTATGGTTTCCATTGGACTAATCTATTTCATGTTGACATGATGTTATATTTATTGTGTTGGACTAACCCTCTGTTGTTGGAATTGTTGTTGAAAGAAACTGGATTAAATGAACCAACCCTCCAAGCTTCGATAGGGTCAGTCCATAGTGCCACCAATCTGAACATTGAACGCACTACCACTGTCGCCCAAATGGGAGAGCCATAGCCTATGTAACCTATCAAGCCTCCTTTGATGCTACCCACTTGGCAAGTCTAGTCGGTTACTGCATAGTTGTGGTCGGGGCTAGTCTTGTGAAGGTTCTGGAGCTAGGCGTCGCTCATGAGTTGGGGACGTGCCGGATTCACTTCATCATAAGACATAGAGTTATGTCGGTAGCTATACATGGAGTGTCTTGGTAGCGTGAACGGTTATGTAAGTGTATCTTGCCGTCATGAAGCAAGGTGCATTTAGATGGGTGGTAACTGCAACCTCTCGAGAGTGTGTCAACTAGCAGCTAGCCTTGTTCCTAGGTTATGGAATAGTTCAGTGTCGGTCACACTATTGTCCTTTGTCGAGTCCGGAGGTTAAACTTAAGTTCGGTTGAAAGATAAACCACCTGATTACAAGAGGATGATGCGGGGAATGTACTTGAGTCGTGGATGGTTACCCATGTTTGGGGTGACGGTGTGATCGTTGGGAGCCTAGAGTTAGGCCCGAGCCAACGTCAGCCGTGCATGCCCCGAGTAGAGATATGAGGCCAGTGCGCCTAGCAGTTTGACAGATGTGATAAGGCCGTGAGGCCTAGTGGTGATGACAGGTGATGTTTAATATTTGGTACCAATGAGTACCCCCGTTATTCGTCATAGGTAAGTTCTCTTGTGTGATCAGCAGTATACGGTCCAACCCCACCTGGCTTGGACTCTGTACTGGTGATACCCCTATTCTTTGCTTATGCCATGATTTGTTGTGCTGCCTTGTTGCTACCCACGTGGACTGCTGTAAGTAGACACTTGCCATGTTTAGATTATTTCTGTTGTTAGCTACTTGTCGCCTAATTGCTTGGCTGTTCATGTCTTGTGGTTGTTTACTTCTGAGTACGTCACCGTACTCAGACTGGCTTTTCATGTGGCCAGACGTTGAGAGGATTCATCTTCTACCATCGCAAAGAGATGGAGCGAGAGCATGCTAGGATCAGTAGCCCAGCCAGATGCCTGTGGAATGGAGTCCCTCCAAGCCTTTGCCGAATCTATGACTTCCGCTGCCAGTTAAACTCTGTCCCGTGCCATACTTGGCCACGATATTTTCTCATGCCTTGATGGCCATGTAAACCATTTGTAGCCCTCTGGGCCTGATTGTGTAATGATATTTCTGCTATGTCGCATTGTCGTAACGTGCGTCCGGATATCCTGGGATGGCGCACGGGGCGACCGCCTCTCTGGCAACATGTGTCAGAGGGGGGTGTCACATCCGGTCCTTCAGCCCTGGTTGTCGATGTCATGCTTGTCGATGTACCCGTGGGGTAGGCGGGGCGGCCCGCCTACCGATCCTGACTCCTTGCCTTGTCCATCTTTTTGGTGGGCCCACGGTTGGTGGACCCGCTTTGGCCGCACCAGGGGAACCCGATGTTCCACTATTGCGATAGTCCTGTACCTCCTTATTCCCAGTGGAACAACAGATAACACGCAAGCTTTGCAATTGATAATCACCAGATCGATATGAATTGGTAAGCTGAATACAGATGAATGCTTGAAGCAATTCGGTTATGAAATTCTAGGGTTTTAGTCTTTGGTATATCGTAGTCTAAACCTTAACCTAGCCGTCGGCCTTGGCTATTTATGGGATCCAACCGACCTAAGACTCGAAACCGAACTTGGTTCTCACTCAAACGGTACAAACCGACCCAAAGTCGGTTCGGCCGAAAAAACTGGCATGCAGGCCGGGGCAAGGCCGGGTTCAAGGCCGGCCTGAGATTTGCATGGCCCTTTGGCCGGCCTGGCTGGGTTGGAGGCCGGGCTGAAGGCCGGCCGCCTCGGGTGTATGCCTGGCCTAGGCCGGGCTGAGCCGGCCTTGGATCTCCACGGAGGTCGGGCGCTTCGGGTGCATGGCCGGCCTCAGGCCAGGCTGCCTGGTTGACTTTGTCATCCTTCCTTGCGCATGCCTCCCGCTCCTCCCTCGCGCCATAGGTGATGTTGTGCTCGAATTCTTGCTGCTCCTCTGGCCCTCCTGTACGTTTGAGTTATCAACAACCGTTTTGTCCAAGTAGCTTGGCACGAGCTCTTGTCATTGGTCCAATCCTCACTTCATTGGGCTTGTCTTGAACAGCAACATCATCGATGTAAGAAAATGGTAAAGGACTAGGGATGTCCTCATCATCCTCCCCCCCCCTTGGAAAGGCGTCGTCCTCGATGCATCAAGATTATCTCCGATATATGGCGTCAAATCAGCAACATTGAATGAATTACTAACGCCAAAATCCTCAGCAAGAAGATCAATCATGTACGCATTATCATTGATTTTTGCTAGCACTTTATAAGGTCCAGCTCCTCGCGGCATCAGCTTAGACTTGCGCAGATTTGGGAACCTATCCTTGCGGAAATGCACCCACACCATGTCACCTGGCTGGAACAACATTTCCTTGCGCTTCTTGTTGACACGCTGAGCTGTTTGCTTGCCCTTCTTCTCAATTTCTTCTCTGGTCTTCTCATGGATCTTCTTCACAAAATCAGCTCATTTTGAAGCCTCCATATTGACCCTCTCTTGCGATGGAAGTGGCAGCAAATCTAGTGGCATAATGGGTTTGAAACCATATGCCACCTCAAATGGGCATAGCTGCGTGGTTGAGTGTACAGCCCTGTTATATGCAAACTCCACATGCGGTAGACACTCTTCCCACTCCTTCAAATTTTTCTTGATCATGGTTCGCAACAATGTTGAGAGCGTGTGATTAACCACCTCTGTTTGCCCGTCCGTTTGGGGGTGACAAGTTGTACTGAATAGCAGCTTTGTTCCCAGCTTCCCCCACAACGTCTTCCAAAAATAGCTCATAAACTTGAGGTCTCGATCAGAAACAATAGTCCTTGGTACTCCATGCAAGCACACTATGTCCCTGAAAAACAGATTAGCAATATGCGACGCATCGTCGCTTTTGTGGCAGGCAATAAAGTGTGACATTTTAGAAAACCTGTCAACTACCACAAAAATAGAATCATGCCCTCTCCTGGTTCTAGGCAATCCTAACACAAAATCCATGCTAATATCTTCCCATGGAGAAGTAGGTGCAGGAAGAGGAGTATAAAAACCATGAGGTTGTAGCTTGGACTTTGCCTTATTGCAAGTGATGCAACGCTTTACATACCTATCCACATCTCACCTCATGCGTGGCCGATAGAAGTGATCAGCCAGCATCAACAACGTCTTCTCACGTCCAAAGTGTCCCATCAACCCGCCACTATGTGATTCCTGCAACAATAGCAAACGTATAGACGATTCTGGCACACACAGTTTGTTAGCTCGAAACAGATATCCATCATGTATATGGTATTTTCCCACGCTTTGACAACAGAACACTTAGCAAAAGGTGTGGAAAAATCAGGATCATTAGCATATAATTCACACAAACTCTCTAAACCAGGAACTTTTACATCCAAATGTGTCAATAAAATATTTTTCCTAGATAGGCATCAGCAACAACATTGTCTTTTCCTTTCTTGTACTTAATAATGTATGGGAAGGATTCAATGAATTCAACCCACTTAGCATGATGTTTATTCAGATTTGATTGGCTCTTTAATAATTTCAAAGCCTCATGATCAGAATGTATGATAAATTCTTTTAGCCACAAATAATGTTGCCAAACCTCAAGAACTCTAACAAGCGCTACAATTCTTTGTCATAAATAGGATAGTTCAATTGTGCACCATTTAATTTTTTAGAGAAAAATGCAACCGGTTTACCCTCTTGCATCAACACACCTCCTATTCCAATACCACTAGCATCACATTCAATATCAAATTGCTTATGGAAATCAGGAAGTACAAGCAAAGGTGCAGAAATCAAACGACGTTTAGGCTCATCAAAAGCAGCATCTTGGGCTACGCCCCAAGCAAACTCAACACCTTTTTTTGTAAGGTCATTCAAAGGTGCAGCAATGGAACTGAAGTCTTTCACAAATCGTCGATAAAAACCAGCAAGACCAAGAAAGCTTCAAATCTGACTAATATTCATTGGAGTAGTCCAATTTTTAATAGCTTCAGTTTTGGATTCATCTACCTCTACTCCATGCTTAGAAACAACGAAACCCAGAAAAATGACATTGTGTTTGCAAAATGTGCACTTAGCAAGATTACCATATAGTTTATTATCACGCAACACTTGCAAAACTTGTCGAATATGATCACTATGCTCAGATTCATTGCGGCTGTAAATTAATATATCATCAAAGTACACCACCGCAAACTTGCCAATGAAGTGCCTTAAAACATGGTTCATTAATCTCATGAACATGCTAGGTGCATTAGTTAACCCAAAAGGCATAACTAACCACTCATATAAACCGAACTTAGTTTTAAAGGCAGTTTTCCACTCATCCCCTTCTTTCATCGTAATTTGATGATATCCACTACGCAAGTCAATTTTAGAGAATAAAGCAGCACCACTTAATTCATCAAGCATGTCATCTAAACGTGGAATTGGATGACGATATTTTATAGTGATTTTGTTAATTGCTCTACAATCTACACACATGCGCCAAGTACCATCTTTCTTAGGAACCAAAATAACAGGAACAGCACAAGGACTTAGGCTTACTCTCACATATCCTTTATCAATAAGTTCTTGTACTTGCCACTGTATCTCCTTTGTTTCATCGGGGTTGGTGCGGTAGGGGGCTGGGTTTGGCAAAGATGCTCCTGGAATCAAGTCAATTTGATGCTCAATCCCCCTGAATGGTGGTAGACCAGCGGGTACCTCCACCAGAAGCACATCGCGAAATTCCTGTAACACATGAGAAACATCAAGAGGAAGAGGGGTCATGTCGTTAGAAACCATAATTTTCCCTTGCACATAAGCACAATAGAGACTTGAGTGGGATCCTCACAAAACTCTCTCAAATCTGATTTGGTGGCTAACATGACTAGAAGACTCTTTCCCTCACTTTTCTTTTCACTCATGTGTGGCTTGTGGCTCTCTCTCACCGAAGTAGTACGCTCTCGTCTGTCTACTCTCTCACTCTCTCTTTCTAAATTCACTTCTGTTTTTTCACGAGATTCATTTACAATTTGCTGCGGTGTCATAGGTCTCATAGTAATATCTCTCCCATGCCAATTCAATTGATATGTGTTGGCTCGTCCATTGTGCTGAACATTGCAATCAAACTGCCATGGCCGTCCCAACAAAAGATGACACACCGACATGGGCACCACATCACACTCAACGGTGTCTTTATATGGACCAATTTGAAACTCCACACGCACCATATAGCTGACGTTCATCTCCCCTTTGTCGCTCAGCCACTGAATATAATACGGATTGGGGTGCGGTATATAATTGAGTTTCAGTTTAGCACAAAGATCCTTGCTTGCCAAATTGCGGCAGCTGCCACCATCCAGTATAACCTTGCAAGCCATCTGAGGACCAACTACAGCCTTGGTTTGGAATAAATGACAACTTTGATCTTTAGAAATTTGCTTCACATGTAGAGTGTTTTGAGAACAAACAATAGTGGGCAAATGTGTGGCATAATCATCAAGGGCACCGTCACTTGAGTACCCATCATCATCCAAATCGTCACACTCAGGATCAGCATCATCACCGGTTTCATACTCATTGTCCTCATTTACTATCATAACCTTTTTGTTTGGACGCTCTCTCTTGAAGTGCCCTTTGCCTCCACAAGTATGACACTTCATGTCTCTGTTGCGAGCAATAGAAATAGAGGAACCACCAACACTATTAGCAGGTTGTGCGGCTGTCTTTGTTCTTGAAACACTGGAATCTTGCTTGCTAGAAGGAGTGCCATGAAAATTGGAATTGTTGGACTGCGGTGGCATGCTTGCAGCAGGTTGAGTAAACCTACTATGAGCTGTAGCACGTGCTGAATATTGTGCTTCTTCGGCTATCTGTGCCTCAGCCTCGAGTGCATGATGTAGGAAGTCATTCATATCATGGTATTGGTGATACCTAACAATGCTCTTGATTTTAAATTGCAGACCTGCGAGGAAACGCCGCATGGTCTGCTCTGATTGTTCACGAACGCGAGCACGCTGCATGATCACCTCCATCTCTTGGAAGTATTCCGTCATGGTCTTGGTACCTTGCCTCAATTGATGCAGCTTATCATAAAGAGAACGAATATAATTGTGTGGAGCAAATCTGTCCCTCATCACTCCCTTCATGTTTCTCCATGTAACAATGGGCAGCTCTCCATCTTCTTCCCTAGTACGGACAAGGTGATCCCACCAATGCAAAGCATAACAATCAAATTCTGAGGATGCCAACTTGATTTTTCTGTCCTCCGTATAGTCATGCAACCTCCACAATTTTTCTATCTTCAGCTCCCAAATGAGATACTCTTCAACATCAGGAGACCCTGTAAATTGTGGGATAGAGATTTAGGCTTGCCCAGCCCATCATCATCCTCTCTATTCTGTGGAGCAGCAGCAAAATCTAGGTGCCGACATGCACCAATAGGAGCAAAGCCACGTCCTAGTACAGCACCAGCACGGCCACCACGTCCACGATCACCTCGACCACCTCCACGGCCAAGCTGTTCTTGGTTGTCGCCCTGGCCAACAGCAGCAGGTTCATCTTCTCCATTGATGCTATGATCATCATCAACCGCTAGCTAGCGGTCAAACAATGTACGCAGCTCTGTGACTTGTTGTGTCAATGCATCGATGGATGTTTGTAAGGATGTGGATTGAGTTTGTGTTGCCTCTGCCGTGGCTGCAACTCCATCAACTTGCACCCCAACATGTTGCAACTCATCATCTATTGGGTCAATTACCGTGGTGATTTTTCGCTGCAAGGTGTAACGTAGTGCTTCATACTCGTTCCAATGCACAACAGCCATGTGATCCTTCTTTGCCTGCTGATGACCCACAAGTATAGGGGATCTATCGCAGTACTTTCAATAAATAAGAGTGTCGAACTCAACGAGGAGCAGACTGTATTGGCTTGTAGATACGAGCAAGGTTTCATTGCAAACACTAACAAATGGATTTTTATGGGATTTTATAGTAACAAATAAATAAAGTGCGAGTAAATAAAAGAGAGCAATAATTATTGCAACAAGTGGCCCAATCCTTTTTAGCACAAAGGACAAGCCGGTGGTTCTACTTATGATGGCCAAATGCTCTTGAGGACACATGGGAATTATGTCAAGTCACTTTCGCTTCATACCGCTGCTTAATGTTTAATGTTTTGCTGAGTGCTGTGTGGGTGAACCTATGCTAATGAACCGCCCTTACTTGGACTAGAACACACTTGTGATTACGCTTCCCTACAAGCTTCCGGAACTGCAAGGAAGTATTTAAGAATTAACTGACCATAGCCTTAAACTCTGAGATCCTACACTCCCTCATGCACTAGTTTACCAGTGGGGGTTTAGGTTTCTGTCAATCCCGCAACCACCTCACAAGCAAACTAAATACACAATGCATTCCCCTAGGCCCATAAAGGTGAAGTGTCATGTAGTCGACGTTCACACAACACCACTAGAAGAATAGCACCACCACTTAAATATTACTCAGCATAATTCCACTACTTGCAACGAGACTTCCCCATGTCCTCAAGAACTAAACGAACTACTCACAAGACATATATGGATCATGATCAGAGGTGATGAATAAATGATTAAAAATCTGGTCATAAAATTATTTCACCGATAAAACTCAATAGCATAAAATACACAGGGCAATCAACACCGAAAAAGTGATCTCAATGAACTACAACAAGTATAACTCTAGATGCAACAGCGGAACGGAGTGGAGCTGTGGATGTGATGGTTTTGTCGGTGAGGATGATGTTGATGATGATCCCGATGTAGCCCGTGACGATGACGATGACGATGGCGATGATCTCCCCTCTCCATGAAGGAATTCCCCCGGCAGATTTCTCCCTGCCGGAGAGCTTTTTCTCTCTTTGTGGTTTCCGCCCCCGTTGCGGTGGCGGAATATTTCTTCGAAGCGTCCCCCGATGTTTTTAGGTCAAAGGGGTGATATACGTGAAAGGGGGGCCGGAGGCGACCCAGGGCCTCCAGGTGGGCCCCAGGCGTGACCCAAGGGTGGGCCGTGGCCAGGTGCCACCTGGCGCCCTGGTGCCTCGCCTCTGGTCGCCCTTTTGGCACCTTTCGTCATCTGGCAAAATAATAATCTCCGATTTTTTTTGGAATTTTTGGCGATGTAGAGGTAGAGTACCTTGACGGTGCCTTTTCCGGCTGATTCCGGGCTCTGTCAGTTAAATCACCAACTGTCGGATTTGCGGGATCCGACTGTCCCTTAGTTCATCTGCAGGGCTAGCTACAAAATTTCCGACACTTCGATGACCGGCGAAACAAGCAAAGGACACGGTGGTTTACCCAGGTTCAGGCCACCGTTGCGGTGTAAAACCTTACTCCTGCTTTGGTGGTTGTATTGCTTGTGGAGGTTACAATAGCGGAGCTTGGAGCTCGCTTGAGTTGTGTGGATTGCGGAGTCGCTCCAGAGGTCTCCCTCTCTACGCTGGTTGTGACACCATACATATACTCACCTGGGCCTCTTCCCATTGGCGGGAAGGGCTAGCACAATTTGGCGTAAAGGTAAGTACAAGACAAAGCGGTCCTGGCGCGTCCTGCAGGTGGGTCCTGTGCTTGTCGCTCCCAAAATGTGCAACGCGTGGGGAAAGGGCACGGTCATGGATGCACCAGTGGAAGACGATGACATTGCCTGTCTGGTCTTGTCTCCCTGCATTGCTTTAATCACTAGATGGGGTGGTCTTTGCTACCGCGGCCCTGGCGGGCAGCACAGTTTCCTCTTTTATCATTAGAGGAGCGCAGGGTCTCGATGTCACCCTGCGTCGGTCACGTTGCACCCGTGACTGGAATGGCATCCGAGGAGGAGGAAACTTCCGCGTAGTTTCCTGGGGCGGCAGGCGCCCACTTGGCGTACTCCCGAAGAGTGCCTCGCGAAGGGCACTTGGGGAGGCGAGGCCCTCGCAAGGCGCAAGCCCCCGCGAGGCAAGCTTCATGTGGTTGATGACATGCCGTACTTGACCGAAGGGCTGCTTCGCATGGTGTAGGCCAGGGCAAAAGACAGCTGGGTCTGGGTGCCCCAGTATCCGTAGACCCGACAGTAGCCCCCGAGCCCCTGTCTTGCACGTGACAGACGCGGGAGTCGAGGAAGCGGAGAGCAGGCGATGAAGGCGGAGCGGCAGAGGCGAAAAGACAGGGGGCCATCGCTATCAGGCCCGGCCCCGCCACGCGTCCACCTTCTCCGCGGCGTGGGCGGCGTAGCTTCCCACGAAATCTTCAGTGGGGATTTTCTGGCAACTGTTCACACTGTGCCATTAAAGGAATCGCTGCCGCGGACCATTCCCTTTTCTTCACCTTCATTCGAACGCATTGCTTCCCCACCTCCTTCTGCATCCTTGCGCACAACACCCTTTCTCCACTCAGATTCAATCTTGACTTCAATGGCGCCTAGGAAAACTCTCGGCGGCGGCGAAAGGCAAGCAGGCCGTGGCGGGGTCGTCGAAGAGCGGCCAGCTGGAGCCCTCTCGCTACCTCAACCTGGAGAGCCTGGACAAGGTCAACCTG
Organism: Puccinellia tenuiflora; assembly: GCA_012064385.1. Lineage (NCBI taxonomy): Eukaryota > Viridiplantae > Streptophyta > Magnoliopsida > Poales > Poaceae > Puccinellia > Puccinellia tenuiflora. Next base: position 504,959 of record QRDG01000451.1, on the reverse strand, counting down.
TCGCAACAGTGGAACATGGGGTTCCCCTGATGCGGTCAAAGTGGGTCCATCGCATATGGGCCCACCAAGTAGACACTCAAGGCCAAGACTCAAGACTGGCAGGTGGGCCCCCCCACCTGCCCCACGGCGTCCCGACGCGCGCTACATCGACAACCAAGGCAAAGGACTCGGGGACCCTCCGTGGCCCCCTCGACCCAGAAGCAGGCACGGAGGTCCCGGGACACCGACGCCCGGCAGGAGGCCAGGCTCACCCCCGGGAACCAACCTCCACGGCGCCAAGAGGATAAGCTTGCCAGCTCCGGCTGGAGGCTCCTAGAAGACTTGGGCGCCAAGAAGACGGAGGCGCCAAAGGGGGCAGAGGCAGAAAAGCTGTCAGCCTCTGTCCGCCCTCTCTGGAAAAGGTGGGCGATCTCACCTACCCCCTCTGAGAAGAATACTTGGACGAGAGGAGGCCACGTCGCCTCCTAAAGAGAACCCAGAGGGGTTTTCCCGCCAAAACCCCTCTGGCCCCAAGGGTGCACCTGTGGTATCCCCTTAGCCTATAAAAGGAGGACCGAGGCACCCAAGGGGGAGGGTCAATCCTCATTGAGTTGGAGGCTAGGCTAGGTAGCGCACAAGTCCGAGATTAGCATAGGTGAGAGGTGATCTCCTCCGGGTCAGGATCTGCTCGTCTTCAACCTCTAGCCAACACCTCCCGGGTTCTCACCCGCGGCCACCATTGTAAAGCTACACCATGATACACCACTCAATCCAGACATGCAGGAGTAGGTTTGTTAGCCTCCAGGCGGCCCGAACCTGGGTAAACTCCTTGTGTCTCTGTGATGCTTGCTAGTACGTAGATCTCGAGCATAAACGAAGCCCCCGGGCGGAAGACGATCTTCGGCCTCCTCTGTGCCCCATACCGAACCTAAAAAGGGGGTATCCTTTACTCCCGGTGTCCGTGATCCAAGACACGACATTTGGTGCGCCAGGTAGGGGGCGCAAGCGCTGATTTCTTCTTCATCGGTTTCGCGTTCTTTGTCGAGATCTCCCTCAAGTTCTTGATCGGCTTCGTGTTCTTCGTCAAGATCTTCCTCGAGCTCTTCATCGACTTTGAGATCTTCGAGGAGATCTGCGTCAAGTCCTTCGTCCACCATGGCGCCGAAGAAGAGGCCCGACGCGCAGACGTCCAAGGCGGCCTCCCCTGCGTGCTCTCAGGCTACCGGCGAGCGTCGCGCTGCTGCGGAAAACCGGGCTTCTCCTCCTCCACCTCCGGAGAAGGACGCTCTGGGCGGGGCAGGCGGCCCAACCCAGGGCGGAGAAGATGGTGGCGTGGAGAAGAGCATGGGCGGCAACACCGGCAAGAACCTCTCTGTCGGTGACAAGAGCGAAGGCGCCCGCACTGGCAAGGGTCAGCAGGGCACCAAGAGCAAGTCCTGCACTCTCCTCTCGGATGACGCGCAGGCCCGCCACGACGCCCTCATCACCGCCAAGGCTCTGATCCAGTTTCCACCCAGCACCGACAACCCCAAGGTCTACCAGGAGTGGCGGACCCGTGTGGAGGAACTCCTCCACTTCGCCGACGGCGGTCCCAGGTGTGGGCCCGTTCACGCCCCCACCGTCGACAGCCCCGGAGCCAAGGGAGCGGAGGCGCGAGAACCCCGGGACCCTCCCCGGGGAGATCGCCCAGGTGAAGCCGTTCCTCCTCAAGCAAACCCTCCCACGGCGGGTCGGGTGAACCGCAACGGCGGCCCGGCCATCTCCGTTGGATCATCCTCCACGCGCAACCTGGATCTGCGCAACGACCTCAACAACCGTCTCCACAAGGATGCACGCACCCGCATCGAACGTCGTCGAGAGCGCGATCGACGGGAAGATCGGGACGACGACATCGCCGAGGGCTGCCTCGCCCTCTTCCCTGAGTTTCGCCAGGCCACCTGGCCCAAAAAGTTCAAGATCGACGTCCTCCGCTACGATGACACTACTAACCCTCGGGACTTCCTGCAACTACTGGCTGCGGTGGTCGCCGGGGCCGACAAGGTCATGATGGCCAACTGGTTCCCATTGGCCCTGAAAGGAGACGCTCAGTCATGGCTCCTCAACCTCCCCAAGTGCTCCGTCTGATCCTGGAGGGCACTGAAGGAGGCATTCCTGGGGGCTTTCCAGGGTGGCTACCAGCGCCCGGGAGTTCCCAGCGACCTGCACGACTTCAAGCAGCTTCCGGGTGAAACTCTCCGCAAGTTCATCCAGCGCTTCACCCAGAAGATGAACACCATCCCCAGCATCAAGCAGGAGCTGGTGATTCAGTCCTTCCACGCCAACGTTCGACATACCCGGATGCGCGAGAAGTTTAGCACTCATCGCATCGAGACTACCCGCGAGCTATGGGAGCTCGCGGACTGCTGCGCCCGTGCAGAAGAGTGGGTCAGAGTTCCCGGGGAGGAGGAACCCGAGGACAAGTCCACCCCCGCCAAGAGCAAGAAGCGGGACTCCGGTCCCGACAAACGCATCTTCGTCACCGAGCCTCTCCCCAAGAAGGTCAAGCCGGCCTCAACTTCTGAGGGCGATGAAGATCCATGGTGCCACGTCCACCCCGACGGCAACCACCAGCTCAAGGACTGCCGCCAAGTAACCGGCCTCGCTGCTTGCGCGCAATGTTGGGGTTATGCCGAACAGGTGTCTTCACAGAGAAGACTAAAAGCCAGTAGACCAGGGTGGCCCAAAGTGGTGGTAAGCCGAATCCGGCTTACTGGGCGGCCCAGTATGCTGAAGCGCAGGAGGCCCATCCGGCTATGGGAAGACTCTAGAAGCCGGCCTGCATTGCGGAAGACTTAGCTCACAAGGCAGGGCCCAAGTCGGATTAGAGTAGGACTCTGTTCTTAGTCGGTTAGGTTTCCTCCTGTAAGCCCAGGGTCTGGACGCCTTTATAAGCCGGCCCCTAGGACGCCTTAGGGCACGTACGCTCTCAATCCCATTCCACTGTAACTCGGTGATATTGCCTTATAGTGAATTATAGCAGCATGTAGGATCTCGCCACCGACATGAGATCCGAAGCTGGGTAAACTCGCCTCAATGTCGCCGGATCACCCCACGTCTCCAAAACCCCTCTCTCTACCTAGCTCGATGGCACCCTTGTCGCGGCTAGATTCGACAATACCACGACAGTTGGCGCCCACTGTGGGGCAGGAGACCTCCGGGGTTTCGATCTAGCAGGAGCTGCGGGCGGAGTCGGCGACACCATCGCGGTCGGCATGGTGAGCTACTTTGACGAGTTGTAATGCCCGGGGTTTTTCCCCAAATTAGAATTGCCTGTTATTTTATTTTTGCATCAGCATGACATCAGCATCATCGCATCGCATGTTTTTGTCCGCAAAAATTATTTCTATTAAACCCTATTTTATTTTTCTAAAATTGTCGGAAAATATTTTTACCGAGACAGTTGTCTCCGTTTTCGAAAATTAATTGCCAAATTTAATTTGCAAAATAAAATAAATGTTTTGAGCGAGAGAGAGAGCAACCCAGCTAGCTAGGCCCAAAAGCCCAGCTAAGCAAACCCTAGAGCAAACCCTAATCCTGACCCTGCCTTTTTCTGTTCCCACCCCCTGCGTTTTTGCAGCCACCCTCTCCTCTTTTTCTGTTTTCGCGAAGATGTCCTTCCACCTCTCAAAAGGACCCTTTTCCTTTTTTCTAGTCCCTGGACCTTATCCTCTATTTCTTTTCTCTATCTCTCTTTTTCTTCTCTCCTCTTCTTCTTTCTCTCCCGGCCACCGCACCCGCGCATGCTCGACCCGACCCCGTGCTCCCCTCCAGCTCCGGCCTCCCCAGCTCTTCCCCACCGGCGTCGGCCCTCTCCCCTGGCCGCTCCCTCCCAAGTTCGGCCGGCCGGCTCCTCCACCCCTCTCCCCTCACCCGCGCCGCTCTCTTCCTCTCTCTCCCCATCTTCTTCCTCCCGCGCGATCCCCGACCTCCTCTGCTCCTCGGCCGGCCGCGGCTCTCCCCGTCGGCCTCCTCCCCTCGTGCTTGTCCCCGTCGGTGTCCTTGCCGCGGCCTCCCCTGCTCCTCCCCGTCGGTACCCCTCTTCTGTCCGTCCCCGATGCCGTCGTCCGCCGCCCCCAGCTTCATGGCCGCCGTGTCTTGCCTCCCCTCTGGCCGTGGCCCTGCTGCCCTCCCTGATGCCGGCCGCGCCTCCTCTGCCTCATGTGTCGTGTGTGCAGCCCGTCCGCGCCTATGTTCCCGACGTCTCCGCCTCCTGTACCCTGCGTGTTGCTGCTGCTGCCGTGAAGCTGGCCTCCTGCCCGTGTGCCCGTGCAGCTGCCGTTCGTGTTGTGTGCCACCTCCGTGTTGGTTCCCCGATGTTCCCGTTTTTGGTTCCCCGTCTCCGCGTCCCCGATGCATGTTGCTGCCCCGTGCTCCCGTCGTGTTTCCCGACGTGGTGCTCTTCGATGATTCCCCGTTCCCGATCCCCGGCACCGTGAAGCCCGGAGTTCCCCGTTCCCGGTTGTTCCCGTCGTGAAGACCCAACCCGTCAAGTTCTCCGATCCCCGTCGTGGAGCACCGTGAAGGCCGATCCCCGATGACGCCGCCAAGGTCTACCTCGACTACCGGGACGCAACAACAAGATCTCCCCCGACGTCCGTGAAGACCGGTGCCCGACCCCCGACCACCGTGGAACCCCGAAGCCCGGAACGCCAAGGTCCGCCACGACGACGACCCGAGTACGACTACTTCCACGACGTCGACTACTTCGACTACTTCGACTCCGGATGAACGACTACCTCGACTACTTCGACTCCGGATGAACGACTACTTCGACTACAACGACTCCGAATCCGAAGATCCCCGAATCCGATGTGTGACCCCAACCCTAAACCCCTATATGCCATATATATGCGATATCTTATAAAATCATGCATCATTAATTAACATCGAACCTTTATCCATTTAGTCGAATTAAATCAATTTAACTATGGGATTTGTCCGGTGCACCTATATTGTGCACCGATCCCATTTAAAATGCTTTGCCATGTGATAGGGACTAAAATTGGATCACAATTAATTTGTCATGCATCATGTCATCAACATGCCGCTTCTTTTGCCATAGAAGTAAAATGCATCTTTTGCGCTTTCCAGTGTTTGTTGCTTCTTCGGGAATAGGACGTTGAGTTGATGTGAGCAACGACAGGTTCTGCTACCTCTACCGGATTGCAGGCAAGTGATACTCCCTTGCTATCTTTGCTTGTCTTCTGTCTCTTACTCGTCCTATCTTTTGTTCCTTGCTAGCCTTATGTCACGATGCTTGTGTCTCGATCCTATATGCATGTTTCCCTTGCAGTCATGATATAGCCACACCCCCACATCCTACCACCCTGTTGTTTGTTTATCTTGTTAGCCTTGCGAGTCGTAGTGCATGCTTAGGTGCTTTGCTTCAGTCCTGTTATCTTTTATCTAGTCTTGTTAACATGGTAGCTAGGTTCAACTAAAATGGTAATCTTTACTTTCTGTTGCGATGGGAATAACTTAATTAAAGATAAGGCACCGGCAGAAGGCCAATCGTGGTGTTTTGTTCTGCTAGTGTCGCCTAGGACCCGAGTTCTTTTCCGCTGATCCAAGACTGAGCGCACTAACCACATGTGGGAGTTCTATGGGCCTCCCCGCAATCTATTACCGGATCCTCAAACTTGTCCAGGATGCCACAAGTAGTTCGGGTGTTTCTACGGTTACAAGCGCGGATGATATGGTAAGATGGATACGTGGTTACTTACGGTAGGGCTTGCGGTATGATGCGAAGTGACCAACTCATGGTAGTTTGTGTCACCTAGCCGTAGACGCAAACGGTTAGGCCCACCTCGAAGCTTCGGCCGGACTCTCAAGGTGGATCAGTCCTAGCTAGGTGGCTCCCTGGACTTGTTTGTATTGAAGGGAAGTATTGCGTCGAAACCTCCACCGGTACACCTCTAAGCGAGAGTTTCGATGCGTGTGGGTTCATTGGTGCATCCCTGCAGGGTGAAATCTTTTCGAAAAGCCGTGTCCGCGGTTATGGACGACTTGGTGAAATGCGCTGGCTAAAAAGATCATAGACAACTTGCACCTTATGATGATTATAACTTGACTAGTAAGATAGATTACATGAATAATAATCTGATTAAAACTTGATCAACCGTGTGCGTGCCTTTGGGTTGCTCCTCGTGGGTTGATCGTGGAGTAACAATCGGCTGGGTATTGTTTGGTGATAGAATAGTTGGTTCCTTATGCGCTCTCTTACCTTGTCTCTGTTAGACGGAAGTTGTAGCGTGTCTCTATAAGTTGTTAGTGCTGCTTGCCGCCTCAATCGCTAACCCTCTTTCCCTGGAATTCCAGCTTTGATATCTTGTGAGTATTACTTGCCAGTACTGTTTATAGTACTGACCCCTTCGGGGCTGCTATTCCAATGCAGCCAACAGGTTTGAAGTGTGACGACGTTAGCTTGGGAATCCCTCCGGCTTGGCCTGGGCAGGGATATGGTGCCTTCGTTTATCTTCAGGACTCTTAGTCCAATTTGTTTCTTGTCCGTAGCCGGACGCTACCCCGCTTCCGCTGTTCTTTTGGATCTTTGTATTGTATCTTTGGTCAGGAGCCGGCCACATCTTCAACGACGGCCTCTGGACACCGGCAAAGGAGGATCCCACTGGCTGGTCCACGGTCTCCATCGGCGGCTTCGACATCTTCGTCGGCTTCACCGCCCAGGCCTTGGACGATCTCGGCTTCACTTCGAGCTTGCCCACCACCCACCCAAGCAACCTCGACGAGGAGTCGGATCTGGACTCTGACGAGATAGCCGATCTGGATCTGGCTTTTGACGCTGACGACGAAGACTCTGAAGATGACGCAAGTTCCAACAGGGCGGCGCCAGAATTCCACTTCATCGGCGTTGTAGGAGAATCCGGCTCACACGAGTCGATGACTGAACCTGAGTCCATCCTCCCTGCACTGTAGCCTGGGATTGATTCAGAAGCCGGATCAGGGGACACCGCCCATATGGAGCAGGACCTCGAATCTGAAGGAGAATGTGACGATTTTAGTCGGAAAGTTGCATCCTGCTTAGGACGCCCTGCCGAGGTCTTGATGGGAAACGTCTCGGATCCTAATGACGACCCCAACACCTCGAAAGCCGCCAATGGCGAAGAAAAAACTCCGCAAGCCGGAAATCTCAAGGTGGATTTTATGCCGCCACTGGCTCCATTAAAGGGGACAGATAGAGTGCCGGCTGGAGGAGACGACATTGATGCTAGGACCGGCGAGGCGGCGGAGAGGGAGCACGAAAGAAAGATGGCGAGCTACAAGCAACTGTTAACGCCACTCCCTCCGAACGCATCGCTGGACGACATTGAGAAGCGCCGCGCCCTACTTGAGGAGCAAGCCGCCCAGATAGTAGAGCGTGAAGTTGAGCTCACAAACAAGGAAACGGAGTTCATCCGAAAGCAGAGAGAAAAGGGGGCTGACGATGTTTTCCGTCCGGCTCGTGATAAGAACCTGCATAAGAGGTTGGATTTCCGCAGCAAGTGGGAAGCCGATCATGTAGATTCAGTCTGGAGGAAGTACCACCACCGACGTGACCCAGTGAGAAATCTGTGTTACTTCAATACCCCAGCCAAAAAAATGGAGGCTGCCCAAGAGGTCATGTTCGACAAATCGTTGGATCGTGACGCTCGGCTTAAGTATTCGGCTTATCTACTGGAGGTTGCACAACAGCAGCAGAACGATTCGCAAGTCAAATCAGGATGGCTTGTTGACGATTCTCGCCTTTGCAAGTCAACTGCCAACAAGCCAATGGCTGCTGCCCCTGCCGACCCAGACGATGACCCGGCCGGCTCAAGCAGCCATAACAAAGGCGGCAAGGACCCGAAGGACAGGCAGCCTAGGGGCGAGGAGTCTCGGACAGGTTCTTCACGCCATCGTGAAGCTGGTCGGGAAAGACATCGGAGCCGAGAGCGAAAGGAGGACCCTCGCAAGGAAAAGGCGGCACCACCCCATCAGGAGCGACGACGTGAAGGGGAAAATCAACCCCGAAGGGAGGATAACAGAGGTCATATGCCACCTCCACCGCCGCCTCCACCCCGCAAAGAGGGAGATAACCCTTCCAAATACATACCCCTCCACGACGGCAAAGGACTCCAAGCCCTCCGCGTAACGCGAGCCGGGCGAGCCAAAGCCGTCACAGGGAAGAACCAAGATAAGAAAAGTTGGTTGCTAAACCGCCATCAGCCAATGATGTTCGAAGCCTAATCGAGGAAAGGAAGTCGGCCAGAGATGCCCAATACCTCGGCCCCAAGTGTTTTGGCAGAACAATCAGAGAGCAAATTCTACCTCCCACTTTGTCGAACGTAACAAAGATGGTTGAGAAGTACAGCGGTACGGCTAATCCTGAGACCTGGCTCTCAGATTACGTCAGTGCCTGCGACATATATCAAGGCAGCGCCGACTCCGCAGTGCGATTTTTGCCCCTGGTGTTGACCGGGACGGCACGCATGTGGATTGAAGGTTTGCCGGAAAGGACAGTTCATACCTGGAGTGACATGAAGCGTGTTTTTATCCAGCACTTCCATGGCACATATAAGCGCCCAAAGTCGATTTTTGACTTACAGCGGTGCGTGCAGCAAAAGAACAAGTCTAGCCGTGAGTTCGTCTCACGATGGAGTGAAATCAAGAACGCTTGCAAAGGCGTCTCAGAAACTCAGGCGATCCATGCTTTCAAGCAATCTCTGAGGAAGGGGACGACTTTTCGCTTCATGATCTACAGCGACGAGTCGGAGACTTTGGGGGGCTTACTCGCTTGTGCAAACAAGTACGCCGCCGCTGATGATGACAATAGGGAGGATGCCGAAAACCGCCGACGCGAGTCCGGGAAAAAGAAGATTGACGACCAAGCCGGCCCTTCTCACGAAGTCGCTGCCGCCTTTGGAAAGGGTGGCTCAAGCAATGGCAAGTGGCAGGGCAAGACGCCGGCAAATAACCAATCATCCCGGCCGCCAGCGGTGAAGTATGACGACATCAAACACAACCCCTGTGTCCATCATCTGAGGCCAGATGGAACAAGTTCACACACGCTCCAGCAATATCACATCAACCGGGACATCGCCAAGGACCCCAAAGCCGGCAAGTCAAGGAATAAGCGCAAGTCTAGGAAAGACGACAAAGAGAAGGAGGAAGCTGCTTCAGAGTCAGATGACGCAGCCTCCAAAGAAAAAGGCAGCAAATTCCCTAAGCATGCTGAAAGCCTCATCGTCAACTTGGCAACAGATTCTTCACGCAAAGAAAAGGCGGCCTGGCGAGGACTCAACGCTACGGTGCCTGTAGTTCCTCAATATCTGGATTGGTCCGACACACCCATCACATGGGATCGCAGCGATCACCCGGATAGAGTTCCTGCAAAGCACACCTACGCCTTAGTCGTCAGCCCAATAGTCGACAAGTACAAGTTGACAAAGGTGCTCATGGATGGCGGCAGCAGTATCAACATACTTTATGCCGCAACGTTGAAGAGGATGCGTATTTCCGAGTCACAACTCACCCACAGTACTGTGAAGTTTCATGGGATTGTGTCGGGATGACAAGCCTCCTTGATGGGGCAAATTACCCTGAAGGTCACCTTTGGTGAAGCCGATAATTTTCGGACTGAGGACATCTCTTTTGAGGTGGTTCCCTTCAGAAGTGCATATCATGCAATCTTTGGATGTCCGACTTTCACCAAGTTTATGGCTCGGCCCTGCTACATCTACAACAAGCTGAAAATGCCGGGACCCAATGGCATCATCACAGTTAAGGGAGACTTCAAGAAAGCCAAGGAATGCGAGGCCTCCAACACCGTCCATGCTGAACAAGAAATCTGCAGGGAAGAGTTGGATTATCTCAAGAAAACAATTGGTCCCGATGAGATGCCGGCGACTGAAAAACCGTCCTCTAAGGTCGACTCAAGCTTCAAGCCAAAGGATGACACCAAGAAAATCAAGCTCTCAAAGGATGATCCGAGAAAGGAGGCCATCATCGGTGCCGGTCTCGACGACAAATAGGAAGGCGAGCTCGTCAAGTTTCTCCGTGAGAACCGGGACATATTTGCCTGGTCACCATCTGACATGCCAGGTGTCCCGAGGAAACTTGCCGAGCACTCCCTAAAAGTCAACAAGGACGCAAAGCCGGTCAAGCAAGGTCTCCGCCGGCTCGGAACTGAGAAGCGCAAGGCGGTTGGAAAGGAGATCCTAAGGCTCACAGCCGCCAAATTCATTCGTGAAGTTGTCCACACTGATTGGTTGGCAAATCCCGTGCTAGTCCCAAAGAAGAACACCTCTGAGCTGCGTATGTGCGTTGATTTCACCGGCTTAAACAAAGCCTGCCCTAAGGATCCGTTCGCCTTACCGCGTATCGATCAGGTCATTGATTCAACTGCCGGCTCAGAGATGCTATGTTTTCTGGACGCTTATTCGGGTTACCATCAAATTAAGATGAAGGAGTCAGATAAAATCAAGACGTCCTTCACCACGCCATATGGCAATTACTACTATGTCACAATGCCTTTCGGCTTAAAGAACGCTGGTGCTACTTACCAAAGGTGTATGCAGCGGTGTTTGGACAAGCAGATTGGCCGCAATGTTCACGTCTACGTCGACGACATAGCGGTCATGTCGAAGAAGTGCGGCGATCTTATCGCCGATCTGTCAGAAACCTTTGCAAATCTAAGGGAGTACCAGATGAAGCTTAATCCGGCAAAATGCGTCTTCGGAGTACCCGCAGGCAAGCTTCTGGGCTTCATTGTTTCCCAAAGAGGAATTGAAATTAACCCGGAAAAGATAAAGGCGATTCAGAACATCGAAAGGCCGTCTTGTCTAAAAGACATACAACAGCTTACGGGTTCCGCCGCGGCTGTAAGCCGATTCATTAGCCGGCTGGGCGACAAAGCGTTGCCATTGTATAAGCTCCACAAAAAGTCGGACAGTTTTGTTTGGACAGAGGAAGCAGAGGCAGCTCTAGCTCAGCTGAAGTATACGTTGACACATGCTCCAATCTTAGCAGCTCCAATGGAAAAAGAGCCGCTTCTCCTCTACTTGTCGGCCACGAATTTCGTCATAAGTGCCGTCATTGTAGTGGAACGCCTGGAGGAAGGGAAGCAATGGCCGGATCAGCGCCCCATCTATTTCATTAGCGAGGTGTTCTCAGATTCAAAGCAGCGCTACCCTCACTACCAGAATGTAGCGCCCTGACCCCAGAGCTATACAGTGAAATGTTGTGCAACCGGTCATGCTACACAATCAAGGGTTACTGGGGTTACCAATCCCAGGCCAAAACACATTGGCAGGCGTGCTCGGAATACATCATCGGCACACAACACCTCATCATGCCATAAGCTCAGACATCGCTTTCACGTATAACAAAGAAACCAAGACTGCGGAACAAGTGGCACATCACAGACTCTACAACACAAAGATATCATAGTTCAACTCATATAATTGAGAAAGATAGCAAAGGACACATCAGAGGTCACTGACCCATCATTACAACGAGCGGAAGCAAATTAAAGTTGTCTAAACAACAAGATCCAAATTATGGCCTAAGAGGCCTACAGATAAACATCCCGTGCCAGCCTGTTCCATGACGTCCCAAGCTGCCACCTAGCAACCCCAGACTACTCGTCGAAGTCAACGTAGAACCCACCTTCCAGTTCGGTGGCGTCCTCCTCTGAAACAAATAATAAGCAACAAAGCAAGGCTGAGTACGACGTACTCACAAGAATTAGTAGGGCGATATAGGCCCGATGCTGACAGAGGCTGCAAAGCTATATAAGTGGTTGTTTTGCATAAAGCTGGTTTTTCCTTCCGAAGACTAGGACTCATGGCATCGTCTAATCAGAAGGTTTTCATAAGGGGATGAGAGGGTAACACTTTTCTCTTCGGTTCACAGGGAACCTACTGTATTCAGCAACTCCACTTATCTCCACCAAGGCACTCCCTCGAATCTCCCTCGAGGAAATGAACCTTTTAACACACGTTGATTATGCAACCTCTAGCTGCCATTTGATTAAAGGTTGAGGTTATCTATGATCTCATAATCTATTCCCAAGTTGTCCATAACCGCGGACACGGCTTTTCGAAAAGATTAAACCCTGCAGGGGTGTACTGTTTTTACCATTGGTACCGTCCGACCCCTTGCCTGATCATTTAGCTCTCTTCTGAGGAAAGCCGACAGGGCAGGCGCGGTTAAACCTTTACAAAGCATGAGACTATCCAAGGGTCATCATGATGACAGGACAAGTTCAGCGCCTATTTCAACACCCTGCCCCATCGCCACTCCTATCACCTCCATCATCATCATCATCTTCATCATCGTCTTCGGCCACACACTCGCAAATGGAAAGCGCAAACTAGAGGACCCTTGTATACGCCCGCACTAATTATTCGGTTAGTAAGGAGCCCATACTCCCACCTTTGGAAGCACGCTCGGTCTTGGTTCAAGAGATAAGAACTCACACCTAGGGGCCAGAACGAGACAAAACACCATCCCCGATGGCAACTCATTACCGCCTTCTTAGCAATTAATTATCAACACAAGTCTCCACCACTGTCCGAACATTCCATTCACTTTACAATTATGGAAATAATCAACGGACAACTTAAGCATTCGACTAAGCATGGCTAAGCATATCTAATAAGAGCATACAACAGGTATGATTGATCTCCGGCCAACACTTCAACCTATGGTTCATAGGTGTGGAAACAGGTAATGGTTCAGGGAGCATGCAATGGTAGGATATTATATATACTGACCAAAACTTGTCACCAGAATCGAATGCAATAATATGGTGGATAAAATACTTGGGTAATATGAGATATGCCAAGAAGGTTAGGTTAGCTCTTGCCTTGCTGGTAGTACTGGTCGCGCTGGTTGTCAAGGTATTGTGGTGGAACCTCGACTCCAGAATCTACCGAAACACAAACAATACAAGAAGGGAATAAATAACACGAATACACGGTGCAATGCACAATCATGATGATATGGTCATATTATGCATTTGAAAGGTATTGGGCATGTCCCACAAGTTAAATGGAACCCCTAAATTAAATATCATAATTAACGGGTTAAAACTCCATCTTTAACTTAGTGATTTGCGTCATTTACCAAAATGTCCAGTACTGAAATATGGGTCCTAAATGCATGAAAATGACAATGTTAGATAGGTATTAACCCACTGATCATTTTGGTACCTTGTTTGCATTTTTCCGATTAACGGTGAAGAAATGGTGATTTAAACGGTTATGCGATTTAAATCATTTTAACCAATTCGAAATTAACATCAAAGGAAAATTTGTTTGCATGCTGTGATATTAACATAGGTAGATAGCATTTGCTTTGCTGGTCATTTTGGTATATCATTTGCAATTTTTGAAGTAATATTCACCAAGTTATGATTTATTCAAAAAGGGATTTAAATCTGCCATTTTAGTAATTTTTGGTAAACAGCACTAAAATTTAATTGTAAAACTCTCTCAAATGGCATAAAGTGGTAGTCCATTGTCCACTGATAATTTTGAGCTATTGAACACAATTTTTGTACAAGTAAAACTAAAGTTATGCAATTTCCAAAATCAACATTATTTCTGCCATTTTAGTATTCAGCAAATAAAGGCAATTTATTTCGACAAATTAAATTAACCAATGGTACTAACAGATAGACATTTTATTGCTGAGCATTTTGACATATTATTTGCAATTTTTGGACAAATGGTTCAAAAGTTATGCCATTTCAAAGTTCATATTAATTTCTGCCATTTATTTGAATTTCCAGAAAATGGGCCGAACGTTTTTCACCCGGGCCGGTGCTAGCCAGAGTCGCTGACGGCTGGGTCCCTGGCCACGTAGGCGCCTATGTGGGCGAGGCGGCCCACGGACAGTTGACCCCGGGGAGGGCATGCCACGACCGGCACGGGGCAGTGGTGACCGTCGGCGACGGCGTGCACGCGCACGTCCACGGGGTGGATCCCTCGACGATCTACGGTTGGCATTCGGCGCGCTGGACGACGGGGAGGCTACGGGCGGCGCTACGGACCATATGGTCGTCGGCAACGATCCCGGCAACTAGCTACGGCGGAGACCGACGGCGGCCAACGGCGACTAGCACGGACACGAGGATCTAGGGCGAGAAGGAGAGGACGGGGATGTCCAGGAGGGTCGCCAGCTCACCCTGAGTTCGGTGGTGCCGACGGTGAGGCCGGAGAGGGAAGGGGCCGGCGGTGAGGAGTGGGACACGGTGGCGGCAAAGCCGGAGAGGACGAGGATGAAGTCGATGATTCCTTGGCCCCGAGCTCGATTCCTTCTACCCGAAGAACGAGGACGACTAGGCGGAGCGGACGGCGGCTTTAGCTGGTCTCGGGGAGGCTCCAGTCGGCGGCGATGTGCGGCGGCGCTCGGGTCAGTCGGCGGCCATGCTCCACTCGAGTTAGGGTTTCGGCAACGGGGAAAAAGGAGGGGGAGGAGGAGCAAGCGGCCGCGGGGGGCCTCCTTATGCGCCATGGGGGGCCAGGGAGCGATGGGAGCGCGAGGGAGGGAACGGCGACACGGCGGCAGCGGCGGCAGTGTTCCCCCTGTTGCCACAGGGAGAAGGTGCTGACAGAGGACCCACTGTCAGGGTTTTCTCCTTTTCCTTTTCCATTTTAAAAACCAGTAGGGTTGTGGCATTTAATTTAGGCCCTTAAACATTTTGTAAAATTCTGGAAAAATTCACAGAGCCAATATATATTATTTGGAACCTGTGATAAAAATTTCAGCCCATTTGGAAAACATTTCATGTGGTAACATTTCAGAATTTGCTCTCTTGTATTTTAGGGTTTTATTTAAAAATTTGAATTTGCAATTGCATTAATATTTGCCACAAACATATTTGTATTAGTTAGAACTTCCTGGACAAATATGTTTAGTTGCTTTGCAATTTTGTTCACCATTCACATCATCACCTTTGGTTTCTCAATTGTTGCTCCCTTATTATTTCATGTGAAGCAATTTGAATAAATATGCCATGATGCAATTGAGATGCAAAAAGTGAAAATTTTACTCATATTTTCTGGTACCAAAAGTGGGGCTGTTACAACTCTATCCCCCTTACAGGAATCTCGTCCCGAGATTCTAGGCTTGAGAGAAGAAGGCGGGATATTCCTGACGAAGACTAGTTTCACGTCCCCAGGTTGCTTCGTCTTCAGAATGGTTAGACCACTGGATTTTGAGGAACTTGATGGATTTATTGCGAGTCTTTCTTTCCGCCTCATCCAAGATGCGGACAGGTTGCTCACGGTAAGTCAGATCTTCCTGAATGTCCAACTCTTCATGATTGACCCCATGAATAGGATCTTTGAAGCAACGACGGAGTTGGGAAACATGGAACACATCATGCACATCCGGGAAATTCTCTGGGAGCTCGAGTTGATAGGAGAGATCACCTCGCTTACCCAGGACAGTGAAAGGACCAACAAAACGAGGTGCCAATTTTCCCTTGATTCCGAAACGACGAACGCCTCGGAGGGGAGAGACTCGAAGATAGGCTTTGTCACCAATTTCATAGTGAACCTCCTGATGATGTTTGTCATAATAGCTCTTCTGCCTAGATTGAGCAATCTTCAGATTTGCTTGAATGATGCGGACCTTTTCTTCTGTCTCATTGATCACGTCAGGACCGAAGAGTGACCTCTCTCCGGTTTCAGACCAATTGAGCGGAGTTCGGCATTTTCTTCCGTAGAGAACCTCAAATGGAGCCATTTGCAAACTGGCTTGATAGCTATTGTTGTAGGAGAACTCGGTGAGGGGAAGGTATTTTTCCCAACCCTTGCCGAAGGAGATAACACAAGCCCGAAGCATATCCTCGAGAACTTGGTTCACCCTTTCAGTTTGGCCATCGGTTTGAGGGTGATAGGCGGTGCTGAAGTTGAGGCGAGTTCCCATAGCAGATTGGAAGCTCTGCCAGAATCTGGATACGAATAGGCTCCCACGGTCTGAGATGATCCTCAGTGGAACACCGTGGAGGGGAACAATGCGGGCAACATATAACTCGGCCAACTGTTTCGCCGTTATGTCCTCGCGTACGGGAAGGAAATGAGCTACCTTGGATAGACGATCAATGACTACCCAGATGGCGGTATTACCCTTTTGCGATCTTGGAAAGCCAGTAATGAAATCCATACCAACTTCTTCCCATTTCCACTCTGGGATGGCTATGGGGCGAAGGGTACCCGCTGGCTTTTGATGTTCAGCTTTTACCCGGCGACAGACGTCGCATTCTGCAACATACTCGGCGATCTCGCGCTTCATGCAAGACCACCAGAATTGAGGGCGAAGATCTTGGTACATCTTGGTGCTACCCGGATGAATAGAGATGGGTGACTCATGAGCTTCAGAGAGGATCAACCCTTTTGTATTCCCACTCTTGGGCACCACCAGACGGTTACCGAAGTAGACGACACCATTGTCATCAACCGAGAAACATTTGGCTTTCCCATTGGCTATTTTCTCCTTGATCTCGAGGATTTCAGCATCATTTTGCTGGGCAGCCTTGATATCATCCTCGAGGGTGGACTGAATTTCTAAGTTGGCCAAATATCAGGAGGGAACAATCTCCAGATTCAGACGTGCGAATTCTTCATGAAGAGCAGGTTGAGCTCGCTCAACCATTAGGGTATTGCACTAAGACTTGCGGCTCAAAGCATCAGCCACGACGTTGGCCTTGCCAGGCTGATAGTTGAGGGTCACTTCATAGTCCTTTATTAACTCCAACCATCTTCTCTGTCGAAGGTTCAGATCCGGTTGAGTGAAAAGGTACTTCAGACTTTGATGGTCAGAGAAGATCTCGCACCGGTTACCCAACAGGTAGGGCCTCCATTGCTTTAGAGCATGAACCACAGCAGCAAGCTCTAGATCATGAGTTGGATAGTTTTGCTCATGTGGTTTGAGTTGACGGGAAGCATAGGCGACGACATGGCCGTCTTGCATCAAAACACAACCCAAGCCTTGGAGTGAAGCATCACAATAGACGACAAAGTCTATCGGTGTCTGGAAGGACAAGCACAGGAGTGGTCATGAGTTTGACTTTTAGGGTTTGGAAGCTCTCTTCAGCCTTGTCCGTCCAGACAAACTTCTTGTCTTTCTTGAGAAGGTCGGTCAAAGCTTTGGCTATCTTGGAGAAACCTTCGATGAATCGGCGGTAGTAACCCGCTAACCCAAGGAAGCTGCGGATGTCTTTGACAGACTTTGGGGTAGGCCAATCCAGAATCGACTGAATCTTGTCAGGTATAACGGACACTCCGTAAGCTGACACCACATGACCTAGGAAAACGAGTTCCTTTAGCCAAATCTCACACTTTGAGAACTTAGCGTAGAGACGACGTTCGCGGAGCTTGGTCAGAACTAGGCATAGATGCTCATCATGCTCTTCGTCGGTTTTGGAATAAACGAGGATATCATCAATGTAGATGATGACGAACTTGTCGAGGTACTCATGGAAGATTGAGTTCATAAGCCTCATGAAGGTGGCCGGAGCATTGGTGAGGCCAAATGACATGACGGTATACTCATACAACCCATAACGGGTAGTGAAAGCCGTTTTAGGAATATCCTCCTTCGTGATTTTGATCTGATGGTAGCCTGACCGCAGATCCATCTTGGAGAATACAGTTGCGCCCGCTAGCTGATCAAAGAGATCATTCATCCGGGGAATAGGATACTTATTTTTTATGGTTACCGCATTCAGAGGGCGATAATCAACAACCAGACGAGGAACATTGGTATCCCTCTTCTTGACAAAGATGACGGGGCAACCCCAGGGGGAACTACTAGGCCGAATGAATTCCTTTTCCAACAGTTCATCTAGTTGCTTCTTCAGTTCAGTCAACTCTTCTATCGGCATTCGGTACGGCCTCTTGGAAATCGGGGCAGTCCCGGGAACCAGTTCAATAACAAACTCAACAGTTCGATCTGGCGGCATGCCAGGCAATTCTTCAGGAAAGACGTCGGGAAAGTCACACACCACACCTATCTCATGCATTTCAGGCGGGTTGATACCTTCCATAAAGTAGAGGCTGATCTCCGGAGAGAGAGGACCGGTAGCGGTTGGAATTTTGGAGTAAGGGGACAGGTACATCACTGGTCCGAAGGTGGGGTGGACCACTGTGACAGACTTGGCAGCACAATTTAAGTTAGCCTGGTATTTGACTAGCCAGTCCATACCCAGAATAACATCTATACCAACTGACTTTAGGGCTATCAACTGGAAGGGAAAAGGACATCTACCTAAGCATATCTGGACTTCCGGAGTAATCCAGTCAGTTAGCCAACTAGATCCTGGTGTTTTAACCTTTAGCGGGGAGTTCATGTTCAAGAACTCTATTTGGTGGCTAACTGCGAAAGCTATGGATATGAATGAATGCGATGCTCCAGAATCAAACAAGACGGTAGCTGGATATCCATTTAGGTAGAGCTCACCCATGAGAACACCGGGGTCCTGTTCAGCGGCTTCAGCAGAGACGTGGGTCAGACGACCACGGCTAACATTCGCAGCCTTGGCAGTGGGTGTGGAAGGCGCTGGTGCAAGTGTAGAGCCCCTGGCCTTCTGAGGACACTCACTGGAGTAGTGACCTGGCTGACCACAGGCGTAGCAAGTGAGTCCCGGCGGTGCAGGCGGACGAGGACGGAACCCACTCCCGGCCGCACCCACAGTCGATGTAGCTGGGCGAGGCAGAGGTGGCTTGTGTCCTGTAGGCTTGGGCACGAAAGGAGCACGGGGCACCGAACTGAACGGCACGAATACCCTGCGCTTCTTGGCTTCGGAGGAGGAGGAGCCCTGGTTGTCCACTGGAGCTGACTTCCTGGAAGACTCTAGCTCCTTCCTGCCTTGCTCCAGAGTGAGAGCCTGGTTGTACAGTTCCTGGAAGGACGGGAACTTGAAGGGCAACAACTCATAACGAAGCTGCGGATTCAGTCCCTTGCGGAACAGGTATTGCCGGTCCTCATCATTGGTCACATCTCGAGGGGCGTAGCGAGACAGGTGATTGAACTCCCGCCCATAAGCTTGGAGATCCATCCGTCCCTGGTTCAGATTCAGGAACGCCCTTCTCTTCAAGTCCATGACGGGCTTGGGGATGTAGGCCGCACGGAAGGCAGTGCGGAATTCCTCCCAGGTGAACACATGACCAGCAGCAGTCATTCCCACATGGCTTTCCCACCAAGAGCCAGCGGCTCCCATCAGAAGGTAGGTTGCAAAATTCACTTGTTCCGCAGCTGGAACATGTAGCGCGGTAAACTTGCGCTCCAGGGCACGCAGCCAATCATCAGCATCCAACGGCTCCTTGGCATAAGCGAAGGTGGGAGGCTGGGACTTCAGGAAGTCATTGAGATTGGTACATTCAGTATTTCTCCGAGCCCCTTGCTGCACTAACTGCGCGAGAAGATTCTCATTGCGCAGACGGCCCTCCTCGATGATCATCAGTACCTCCGCCATAGAGGGTGGTGGCGGTAGCTCAGTGTTGCTTTGCTCACCACGACGGGTAGGAGCCATTCTGGAGATATGAACAAGGACACAGTTAGTATCCATCCCAGACTAAGCGACCACGGACGGCAACAATTTAGCAGGAATGAGGAAGGAGGAACATGTATCATCGCATCAACATGGCAGGAAAATAATTGAACTTAGCAGACATTAGCCAGTCGGAATAAAACCCATTAAATGATTCAAGTACAAGCTCACAAGCTTTTAGTACGCATTACACGAATGGGAAGAACGGATGATACAAATCATTAGGTTCGATACAACAAATCTAGCTCGAAAGGGAACCACTACAGATAGTGGGTATCTTGCTCATCACGCAGGAAGGCAAAGATATGATACAATGTACCCGCAGACACAGGTCTCCTAGAAGTACTGAGCACTCTCCGGGAGACGCACAGAGCGAGTGCGGAAACGGCGTGCACTTGCTGGCTGGTCAACATACGGCGGCGTGTGGATGTCGCCCCCGGCGGCTCGAGCAGGTCCTCGTGGTGGAACGGTGCCACCCACTCTTGGGCTGCTCATGAAGTTGGGCAGCTCCATAGGTAGTGGCGAAAGGAGATCTTGGGAAACTATCCCGGCATTGACATAAGGCTCCAAAGCCCTCAGAGTGCTCCGGTGACTATCACGGGCAGCCACCGTGTATAGGTACCACTGACGGGCACGAAGGTCCAACGCCCGGACCATCTCAATAAGAGCTCTGTGACTGGGGTCTGGCTCGGTCGCTAGGTTGGAGTACCTAGCCACGTAGCAGCCTTCCAGACCGGCCTCCGCAGCAGGGAAGTGATAAAAGTCGGAAATTGGGTTATCCAGATAATCACAGTCTCCGCGGTACACGGAGAGGCCGTTGAAAACAGCCTCTTGAACAGCCTGCTCCACGGTCATGCCCACACCGACACTCTGGTGCTGGACACCGTTTCCA
Source organism: Puccinellia tenuiflora (assembly GCA_012064385.1). NCBI lineage: Eukaryota > Viridiplantae > Streptophyta > Magnoliopsida > Poales > Poaceae > Puccinellia > Puccinellia tenuiflora. The sequence goes on along the minus strand of QRDG01000451.1, from coordinate 484,512 downwards.
TCCAGAGTCAGGACGCGGGCTTCACAGAAGAATTGCCCCTGTCCGTACGGCATGTGCTCCTCGTACACGACGTACTCAGGGTACCAAGGGCAACCCTGGCTGGCTAAGGTAGCAGCAAACAAGGCGGGGAACCCGCGGACACCCTCACAGCGAGTCAGACAGACAACAAGTCCAGAATGTGTCATCTGTAGCAATAACAGAACAGTTCAACAGTTAGGAACGGAAATGATACTCATGAATTAATCTAGACGGTAAGAACCCAACCCCGATGAACCTTAAACTTTGACCCAACTTTAAGACAAATAGAGGTAAGGCGACTCAGAGTTAGAACGAGTTGGGTAAGAAGTAAAAAGAATCCTAAGAGGGTTTTCACAACTCATTTTCAGTTCATAAATAACTTTTGCTACACTAGACTCAACTTCGACCAATAGAACGGGTTTCCTACAGGCAGTACTGCTCTGATACCAATTTGTAGCGCCCTGACCCCAGAGCTATACAGTGAAACGTTGTGCAACCGGTCATGCTACACAATCAAGGGTTACTAGGGTTACCAATCCCAGGCCAAAACACATTGGCAGGCGTGCTCGGAATACATCATCGGCACACAACACCTCGATCATGCCATAAGCTCAGACATCGCTTTCACGTATAACAAAGAGACCAAGACTGCGGAACAAGTGGCACATCACAGACTCTACGACACAAAGATATCATAGTTCAACTCATATAATTGAGAAAGATAGCAAATGACACATCAGAGGTCACTAACCCATCATTACAACGAGCGGAAGCAAATTAAAGTTGTCTAAACAACAAGATCCAAATTATGGCCTAAGAGGCCTACAGATAAACATCCCGTGCCAGCCTGTTCCATGACGTCCCAAGCTGCCACCTGGGAACCCCAGACTACTCGTCGAAGTCAACGTAGAACCCACGTTCGGTGGCGTCCTCCTCTGAAACAAATAATAAGCAACAAAGCAAGGCTGAGTATGACGTACTCGCAAGAATTAGTAGGGCGATATAGGCCCGATACTGACGGAGGCTACAAAGCTATATAAGTGGTTGTTTTGCATAAAGCTGGTTTTTCCTTCTGAAGACTAGGACTCATGGCATCGTCTAATCAGAAGGTTTTCATAAGGGGATGAGAGGGTAACACTTTTCTCTTCGGTTCACAGGGAACCTACTGTATTCAGCAACTCCACTTATCTCCACCAAGGCACTCCCTTGAATCTCCCTCGAGGAAATGAACCTTTTAACACACGTTGATTATGCAACCTCTAGCTGCCATTTGATTAAAGGTTCAGGTTATCTATGATCTCATAATCTATTCCCAAGTTGTCCATAACCGCGGACACAGCTTTTCGAAAAGATTAAACCCTGCAGGGGTGTACTGTTTTTACCATTGGTACCGTCCGACCCCTTGCGTGATCATTTAGCTCTCTTCCGAGGAAAGCCGGCAGGGCAGGCGCGGTTAAACCTTTACAAAGCATGAGACTATCCAAGGGTCATCGTGACGACAGGACAAGTTCAGCGCCTATTTCAACACCCTGCCCCATCGCCACTCCTATCACCTCCATCATCATCATCATCTTCATCATCGTCTTCGGCCACACACTCGCAAATGGAAAGCGCAAACTAGAGGACCCTTGGATACGCCCGCACTAATTATTCGGTTAGTAAGTAGCCCATACTCCCACCTTTGGAAGCACGCTCGGTCTTGCTTCAAGAGATAAGAACTCACACCTAGGGGCCAGAACGAGACAAAACACCATCCCCGATGGCAACTCATCCCAGCCTTCTTAGCAATTAATTATCAACACAAGTCTCCACCACTGTCCGAACATTCCATTCACTTTACAATTATGGAAATAATCAACGGACAACTTAAGCATTCGACTAAGCATGGCTAAGCATATCTAAGCATAACATACAACAGGTATGATTGATCTCCGGCCAACACTTCAACCTATGGTTCATAGGTGTGGAAACAGGTAATGGTTCAGGGAGCATGCAATGATAGGATATTATATATACTGACCAAAACTTGTCACCAGAATCGAATGCAATAATATGGTGGATAAAATACTTGGGTAATATGAGATATGCCAAGAAGGTTAGGTTAGCTCTTGCCTTGCTGGTAGTACTGGTCGCGCTAGTTGTCAAGGTATTGTGGTGGAACCTCGACTCCAGAATCTACCGAAACACAAACAATACAAGAAGGGAATAAATAACACGAATACACGGTGCAATGCACAATCATGATGATATGGTCATATTATGCATTGGAAAGGTATTGGGCATGTCCCACAAGTTAAATGGAACCCCTAAATTAAATATCACAATTAACGGGTTAAAATTCCATCTTTAACTTAGTGATTTGCATCATTTACCAAAATGTCCAGTACTGAAATATGTGTCCTAAATGCATGAAAATGACATTATTAGATAGGTATTAACCCACTGATCATTTTGGTACCTTGTTTGCATTTTTCTGATTAACGGTGAAGAAATGGTGATTTAAACGGTTATGCGATTTAAATCATTTTAACCAATTCGAAATTAACATCAAAGGAAAATTTGTTTGCATGCTGAGATATTAACATAGGTAGATAGCATTTGCTTTGCTGGTCATTTTGGTATATCATTTGCAATTTTTGAAGTAATATTCACCAAGTTATGATTTATTCAAAAAGGGATTTAAATCTGCCATTTTAGTAATTTTTGGTAAACAGCACTAAAATTTAATTCTCCAACTCTCTCAAATGGCATAAAGTGGTAGTCCATTGTCCACTGATAATTTTGAGCTATTGAGCACAATTTTTGGACAAGTAAAACTAAAGTTATGCAATTTCCAAAATCAACATTATTTCTGCCATTTTAGTATTCAGCAAATAAAGGCAATTTATTTCGACAAATTAAATTAACCAATGGTACTAACAGATAGACATTTTATTGCTGAGCATTTTGACATATTATTTGCAATTTTTGGACAAATGGTTCAAAAGTTATGCCATTTCAAAGTTCATATTAATTTCTGCCATTTATTTGAATTTCCAGAAAATGGGCCGAACGTTTTTCACCCGGGCCGGTGCTAGCCAGAGTCGCTGACGGCTGGGTCCCTGGCCACGTAGGCGCCTACGTGGCGAGGCGGCCCACGGACGGTTGACCCCGGGGAGGGCATGCCACACCGGCACGGGGCAGTGGTGACCGTCGGCGACGGCGTGCACGCGCACATCCACGGGGTGGATCCCTCGACAATCTACGGTTGGCATTCGGCGCGCTGGACGACGGGGAGGCTACGGGCGGTGCTACGGACCATATCGTCGTCGGCAACGATCCCGGCGACTAGCTACGGCGGAGACCGACGGCGGCCGACGGCGACTAGCACGGACACGAGGATCTAGGGGGAGAAGGAGAGGATGGGGCTGTCCAGGAGGTTCGCTAGCTCACCCTGAGTTCGGTGGTGCCGACGGCGAGGCCGGAGAGGGAAGGGGCCGGCGGTGAGGAGTGGGACATGGCGGCGGCAGAGCCGGAGAGGACGAGGACGAAGTCGACGATTCCTTGGCCCCGAGCTCGATTCCTTCCACCCGAAGAACGAGGACGACGAGGCGGAGCGGACGGCGGCTTTAGCTGGTCTCGGGGAGGCTCCAGTCGGCGGCGATGTGCGGCGGCGCTCGGGTCAGTCGGCGGCCATGCTCCACTCGAGTTAGGGTTTCGGCAACGGGGAAAAAGGAGGGGGAGGAGGAGCAAGCGGCCACGGGGGGCCTCCTTATGCGCCATGGGGGGCCAGGGAGCGATGGGAGCGTGAGGGAGGGCACGGCGACACGGCGGCAGCGGCGGCAGTGTTCCCCCTGTTGCCACAGGGAGAAGGTGCTGACAGAGGACCCACTGTCAGGGTTTTCTCCTTTTCCTTTTCCATTTTAAAAACCAGTAGGGTTGTGGCATTTAATTTAGGCCCTTAAACATTTTGTAAAATTCTGGAAAAATTCACAGAGCCAATATATATTATTTGGAACCTGTGATAAAAATTTCAGCCCATTTGGAAAACATTTCATGTGGTAACATTTCAGAATTTGCTCTCTTGTATTTTAGGGTTTTATTTAAAAATTTGAATTTGCAATTGCATTAATATTTGCCACAAACATATTTGTATTAGTTAGAACTTCCTGGACAAATATGTTTAGTTGCTTTGCAATTTTGTTCACCATTCACATCATCACCTTTGGTTTCTCAATTGTTGCTCCCTTATTATTTCATGTGAAGCAATTTGAATAAATATGCCATGATGCAATTGAGATGCAAAAAGTGAAAATTTTACTCATATTTTCTGGTACCAAAAGTGGGGCTGTTACACAGAAGTTAGCCTATGGTGTATTCTTTGCCTCCAGAAAACTACGGCATTACTTCCAGGATCACACGATCACGGTGGTCAGCAAGGCTCCACTAAGGGAAATCATCAACAATGCCGATGCAACGGGTTGAGTCGCCAAATGGGGCATCGAGTTAGCAGCTTTCGACATCCAGTACAAGCCGAGGACAGCCATCAAATCTCAGGTTTTAGCCGACTTTGTTGCAGATTGGACAGAGGCGATGGAAAGCACACCTTTGCCGGATTCTCAGTACTGGATAATGCACTTCGATGGCTCAAAGATGAAGGAAGGCTCGGGGGCTTGAGTAGTATTAAAATCGCCTAAGCGTGATAAGCTCAGTTATGTCCTCCGAATCCACTTCAATGCCACCAACAATGTAGCAGAGTATGAGGCTCTCCTCCATGGTCTTCACATGGCTAAGGAGTTGGGAGTACAGCGCATCCTCTACTATGGCGACTCAGATCTGGTTGTGCAGCAACTTGATGGATGCTGGGATATAAAGAGTCCCACAATGGCGGAATACAGAAGAACAGTCGATGAATTCGGCCTATGTTTTGCCGGCTTAGAGGTTCGACATATCTCCCGAGATGACAACGAAGCTGCTGATGCCTTGGCCAGAATTGATGGGGTCGCGGCATGGAAAACAAAAAATTTTCTACGCGGCAAGCGGAATAAACCCCAAGGATCTAGATCTACGAGATGAAGATAGCGAAGGTGAGATCCAATCTCTTACCCTTGAAGATCAACAAACGCATTTTGTCGGTGCAGGGGTTGGCTAGTCGATCCCCGCAACTAGACTCGTCTAGTCGCGAGGAGATGTATTATCCTCGAGATCCAATCCGGTGAAGTGCTGCAACGGGCAGCACCTCCGCAGCGTCCACACGTACGGCTCGATGAAGACGTCTACTCCTTGATCCCGCAAGCGAGAGGACGTGGACTTGATGATCTCAGCAGCACGACGGTAGTGCCGGTGATGATGACGATCTCCGCGAGCAGGGCTTCGCCAAGCCAAGCAAGAGGAGAGGGAGAGGAGCAAGGTGGCGCAGCCCCTAGGGCTAGGGGGTGCGGCTAGCCTTTGGTGGAGAGGAGGTGGCGGCAGCCCTCCGGGAGAGGAAGGGGTGCGGCTAGGGTTTAGATGGGAGAGGGGGGTGCGGCTAGGGGCAGCCAACAAGGTGTGTTGCGCCTCCCCCCCTCCCCTCCTTATATAGGAGGCCGGCTAGGTCTAGGGCAGGGGGCCGGCCGGCCCCCCTTTTGCTTGCCCCCCAAGTTGGAGTCCTTCTAGAACTCCTCCTTGGGCCCCCTTTCCTAAAGGGGTGGAGGGCCCAACTCCTAGTCCAACTAGGAGTGGGACTCCCCTCCTTTTCCCTATGCCGCACCAGCCCATGTGGGCCTTAGGTGGTGCGCCCGACCTAGGTGGTGGCAGCACCCCTTTGGTCCATGTGGGCCCCATACAAAATATGCGGTCCCACTTCTAGACCCTTCTAGAACATTCCGGAACCTTTCCGATACCCTATAAATAATTTCCGGAACTTTTCCGAAACCTCCGGAAACCACTTTCCATATATGAATCTTATTCTCCGGACTCCTCCGGAACCTCTCGTGACGTCCGGGATCCCATCCGAGACTCCGAATCACCATTCGTTCACTTCATCATTTAATTCATCGCAAAACCTAATTTCATCGGAACGTTAAGTGTGTGACCCTACGGGTTCGAGAATGCATAGACATGATCATATCAATAATTAATAGCGGGACCGGGATGTCCATATTAATTCCTATACACTCAACGAAAACCTTTTTCTCGATTGAACCACGATGCCGGAGATTCAATTAATCTCATATACGATTCCCTTTGTCTCACGATATTTTACTTACCCGAGATATAATCGTTGACATCCCCATGTCTAGTTTAATCTCGTTACCGGCAAGTTCTCTTTACTCGTCCATAATATAGGATCCCGGTGATTACAACCTAATCACATGTCTGCAGACTTTTGATGCTATATTACCGAGAAGGCCTGGAGATATCTTCTCTGTCACATGGAGGGACAAATCCCACTCTCGATTCATATCACCCAACAACCCACCATCGGAGATACCTGAAAACCACCTTTATAATCACCCAGTTACGAAGTGACGTTTGATGTCCACAAAGTATTCCTCCGGTAAACGGGAGTGATATAATCTCATGGTCTAAGGAAACTATATTTGGCATATTAAAAGTGTTGACAACAAAACTTTTGTGACACGATTAATTGCAACTCTTTATTTGGGTCATGTCCATCACACCATTACTCCTAATGATATGACTCCGTTCTCAAGTGACTATAACAAGTCCATAGTTAGGAAGCTCTAACTATCTCTCGATCAACGAACTAGTCTTGTAGAGGCTCACTAGGGACTCCGGGTGTTTATATTCCACACATGTATTATGTTTCCATTTAATACAATTATAGCATGGATAATAAACTATTATCATAAACTTGAATATGCTTAATAAACCATTTTATTATTGCCTCTAGGGCATATTCCCAACAGTCTCCGACTTGCACTAGAGTCAATAATCTAGTTTACATTTCTTCGATCCAACACCCATGGAGTCTCACTCATGAAGTCTCAGTGCTGATCATGTTTGCTTGTGGAAGAGGTCCTGTCCGTGTACTGTACTTTACAGTTCTTTATGTCCTCTGCAAAATTTGTAACTGTCACCTAATTTGACATTACTTTATCATCTCATGATAAACTTCCTATCATCCCATGATAAAACCATTATCATATAATGTATATAATATGTTTGGTTATCGAGTGAGATATTCATATCCTTTTATGCCTATATGTATGATCAGTCAAATGGACTTTCCCATAACACTTGCACATGGAACTCACTCAATCTTGAAACAACTTTCTCAAACCAAAATATTGTATCTTATTTTTAATCCTTGAATTAATCATATACTCCTATATGTTGTAGCCTCAACAAATCAACAGTGTAACTTTTGTCACTTTGATATTTTCGATCATGCTTTCGCTGCGCTGCTTTGACTCTAAAAGATCTCCAATTTAGTCTGGCTTTATGACTTCAACCAAGTCCACCATTTTCTAAATTCATCTCAAATTCATGAAAAATGACTCCTCATTCATCATGTTCTTACAATTAAGAACTTGGGTCATATATCGTCATATACAAACACATGGTTCTTATATGTTGAGACCTATGAACAATTCATATTGAATTCCAACATATCCTCCAACCATCAATTTTGTACTTAGTTCTCTAACTCAATGCTTCACCTATATATCACAATGAGATGAACCGTTCTTCTCTTGTTTCCATTTTGAACTCCTTCAAAACATGTATAGATAAAACATCCTGACTTTAATGTTTATCAAACTTATCTATCCTCCATAGATACATTCATCTACATGAATATTTGACGTTCAAACTAACTTCATAAGTTATGCATTGGTCCATGACAACGTTTACAACATTTACGAAATCTCCATTTCATTCAAACATGATGTTGTAAACTCCCACTCAAATATACCTCATACACATATTAAATTGTGAAAACACTGTGGCTCCCACTCAGAAATATGCTATCTTTATATTTGACCATGATTAACTAGTTCCCACTCAAACATATGTCACCACATATTCTGATCTTGGAAATTAGTTTCTGCTCTAACTTAATATATGTCACCACATATCTTAATTAGATCCTACTCAGTTTCTTATGCACTTTCTCGACACTTTGGACTCCTCCAAAATTCTTAACTCTTAAGACTCGAGAACTCATATACGAAACACCAGCACCTTGCCAGCTCTAAGTTTTATTTATTCCACGCAAACTCTTTTGCAAAATAAATATGTGAAACATTCTTTTCACAAAATCAAGTAACAATTACTTTGTGATTTAAACTTATCATATGATGACTCTAACTCACTTTCGTATTTTAAAGTTTCTATTTCTTCTTTTGTAGTTTTGTAGGTATGTCTCGTTTCCCAAACATGACAAGTAAATCGTGAATATTATTTGCAACTCTTGACAAATTTCATATTCTCGAATCCTACTTCTCTTTAGACAAGCTAAACCAAAATTCAATGATCACCATCATTAAAAACTTTTATGTGTCAAGTTTTAACCAACATAGCACTTTACATATGTGCCACTTGATACATAAACATGAATGGTTTAAACTTTCTAAACTTATTCCGACAATTCTTTTATCCATGAAACCATTTCACGATAAAACCACTAAAATACATAACACAACCAAACACATTGGTTTGTCCCTTTTAGTCTCACATTGTGGAATCTCTTATTCATAATCTCATATGAATATTCTACAAAACTTTATTTGCCATGGCCCTTAATTATCTCATAATTGTTGAAGCCACTATTTCACATAACTCATATGCGAAATGCAAATCATTAAATAGATCCTTTATTTAAAAACAGAGTGTTATCAAAATAAATCTAAATGATACAAATAAAACCTTAAAACCAAGACCCTTCTTTATGACCACATAATATCAAATATAATGTGACTACAATACTTTAGGTTTATCAAAACACCTTTTGAATAATCTCTAAATATTGTAATTTGTGATAACACTTGTCACAAGTCTCCATACTAAACAATAACTCAAATGTTTTGTCTCTTTTGATCAAATCGAAAAGACTCAATTATCTTGTTAACTTAATATCCTCTACTTCCAAAATCTCATCATGACATGAATAAATACTCCTATTCACTCATTCATGATAAAATAATGATGTCTTTTATTCACTGAAAAATACAACCAACACTTGTGTTTATTTTCAGCAACTCATGGCATTTTCAGAAAATGGCATTTTTAACCACACTACTTAGTGATGCGCATCAAGATGCTCTTCAGCACTAATAGTACAATTAAAACAAATCTCATCATTAAGTATTGGATATTTTAGCATGTCTTTATTTTATAAGTGTTTAACTAATTATCGTTTAAATCTAGCAAAGGACAATAATCTCATAATCGAAACGTGATCTCCAAAAAGGATTACTCATGAAAACAGAACAACCACTTGTCTTTAACATGAATGACCGTCTCACAAACCGAGACACACTAATTTAAGATCACACTTAATTCGATTACAAAACTCATTCAAATCCTCTAATTTAAAAACGATAAATGTAGAAGTGAAATGACGCCAGCATCAACTCCTTGATTGCCATCTTCCGCGAAATCCACTCAGTCCCTCCATGCACTTCTCAAATGGCTGGCCCTGTTTTCACAAAACAGCACAAGTATCAAATACTTAGCTCACCACAAGTGTAAATGGGACATTTAAACATTTATAACTAGTATATCAAAATATACCTTCTGCGTTGGCTCCTCCGCCTGCTACGGGATTCCTTTCGATCTGACAAAGTCGAGACATCAGTTCCGGATAAGTGATCGAATCCCTTTCCTTGACATAGTCTCTGACACAATTCTTGAATTTGGGATGAAGCGAATGCAACAACCCATCTATCGCGAATTCGTCACTCATCTCCATATCCCAAGCATCCATAAGAGTGTAATATATCCTATACATTTTCTTCAGATGATCCTCTAAGCGATCATTTTCTTCCATCTTAGTTGAAAGAAACACACCCAGACCTTCAAACCTTGCAATTCTCACTTGTGCTATGAACATTTCCTTTAGCTTAGTGACAGTCTCAATGACACTCAAGTTCTTGAATTGTTTGGATAGGTCTGAATTCATGAAGACACTCATCAACCAATTGACTTGAATGTGAGTCTTACTCCGGCTGAGCCAATCCATACGCCTGTTGTAACTCGCAGAAGCATCGGGTTTTTCTTCTAAGGGTTCATGTAACACGTAGAGCTGATCATTGGTTGATAGGACTTCTCTAAGACGTTCATACCACTCGATGAAGTTTGACCCATCGAGACGTAGCTCCTCAGCAAGAAACATACTACTGTAGTCGCCCATGATCTACAAGGATTTTGCAAAGATATCTTTAGGACACTTGTTTATGATAATTTTAGTTCAACTTAATCAAATTAATGAACTCCCACTAAACTCAACATCTCTCCGGTTGATTAGTGATACATGATCCAAATCCACTACACCACCACCGATCATCACGTGAGATGATGTAGCTTCAATGGTGAACAACTCAGTGTTGATCATATCATTTATATGACTCGTGTTTAACCTTTCGGTTCCATGTTCCCGAGGCCATGTCTGTACATGCTAGGCTTGTCAAGACAACCGTAGTATTTCCGCATGTGCAAACTGGCTTGCACCCGTTGTATGTGAACGTTGAATCTATCACACCCGATCATCACGTGATGCTTCGAAACGACGAACTTTTGCAACGGCGCATACTAGGGGAGAACACTTAATTATCTTGATATTAACATGAGAGATCACCTTATCATGCTACCGTCGCGATCACATCTAAGCATAACAATAAGGTGCATAAAAGGGATTAACATCACATGCAATTCATAATTGTGATATGATATGGCCTTTCTTCATATGCTCTTAGATCTCCATCTTCAAAGCACCGGCAAGATCTCCATCTCCGGCATGATCTCCATCATCTTGGCGCCATCACCATGGTTGTCCACCAACTATTGCAACTACAACTAATGCTACTCTTAGCAATAAAGCAAAGCAATTACATGGTGATTCATTGACACGCAGGTCACATAAAATAATAGACAACCATATGGCTCCTGCCGGTTATCGTACTCGTCGACATGCAAGTCGCGAAATATTACAAACATGATCATTGCATACATTATCACAAATCACATTGGCCATATCACATCACTTGACCCCCTCTGCAAAAACAAGTTAGACGCCTTCTACTTTGTTTATGCAAATTTTACGTGGCTTGGGTCAACAAGATAGAACCGTTCTAATCTACGCAAAACCACAACGGTGATATAATAGTTGCTTATTTACTCATCCTTTTGAAAGGCCTTCCATTGAAAATTGCATCCTCACTAAAGCAAGAGAAACAGACACCCGCCAGCCACTTATGCAAAACAAGTTGCATGTCAGTCGTGGAACCGGTCTCTCGTGCGTGGACGAGTAAGGTTGGTCCGGGCCGCTTCAATCTCACAATACCGCAAAGATGCAAAGTGCACGCGAGAAGGTAGCAACATAAAATATCAACGCCCACAACTCCTTGTGTTCTAATCGCACCAACATCTACGAATAGATCTAGGCTCTGATACCACTGATGGGGTCGCGGCATGGAAAACAAAAAAATTTCTACGCGGCAAGCGGAATAAACCCCAAGGATCTAGATCTACGAGATGAAGATAGCGAAGGTGAGATCCAATCTCTTACCCTTGAAGATCAACAAACGCGTTTTGTCGGTGCAGGGGTTGGCTAGTCGATCCCCGCAACTAGACTCGTCTAGTCGCGAGGAGATGTATTATCCTCGAGATCCAATCCGGTGAAGTGCAGCAACAGGCAGCACCTCCGCAGCGTCCACACGTACGGCTCGATGAAGACGTCTACTCCTTGATCCCGCAAGCGAGAGGACGTGGCCTTGATGATCTCAGCAGCACGACGGTAGTGCCGGTGATGATGACGATCTCCGCGAGCAGGGCTTCGCCAAGCCAAGCAAGAGGAGAGGGAGAGGAGCAAGGTGGCGCAGTGTAACAGCCCCACTTTTGGACCCTGAAAATATGAGTAAATTTTCACTTTTTGCATCTCATTTGCATCATGGCATATTTATTCAATTTGCTTCACCTGAAATAATAAGGGAGCAACACTTTAGAAACCAAAGGTGATGAAGTGAGTGGTGAACAAATTGCAAAGCAACTAATCATATTTGTCCAGGAAGTTCTAACTAATAACAAATATGTTTGTGGCAAATATTAATGCAATTGCAAATTCAATTATTTAAATAAAACCCTAAAATGCAAGAGGGCAAATTCTGAAATGTTACCACATGAAATATTTTCCAAATGGGCTGCAAATTTTACCACAGGTTCTGAATAATATATTATGGCTCTGTGAATTTTTCCAGAATTTTTAAAAGTAATTAAGGGCCTCAAATAAATGCCTGCACTTGCTGGAATTAAAGAAAAGGGAAAAGAATAAAACCCTGACAGTGGGTCCCCCCTGTCAGGATCGTCACTGTGGCGACAGGGGAAACCCTGGCGCCATGGCCGCGCCCACCTTGCCGCCGTGGCCTCCTCCTCGCTCCCCCTCGCTTCCCTGGCCCCCATGGAGGTTAAAGAGGACCCCCACGACCGCGTGCTCCTCCTCCCCTCCTTTTTCCCCTCTTGCAGCAAACCCTAGAAACGCCGCCGCGATGCCCGTGACCTAGCCGAGCGTCGCCGCCACATCGCCGACGACTGGAGCTCCCCCAGGGCAAGCCGAGCACGCCATCACCTCCGCCTCGTCCTCTTCTCCTTCCTGGCCCAGGCAATCGAGCCGGGAAGCCGTGAATCGCCGTCTCCGCCCTCGTCTTCTTCCTCCCGCCCGACGGCCGCCGAGCTCGATTCCGTCGCCGTCCAGCCACCTCTGCCTCCACCGAGCGTCCCGTCGTGCTCAGGGTGAGCACACCGTTCTCCGGGACATCTTTTCCCCCTCTCCCTTGCACTAGCTTGTCGCCGTCGTCGTAGACCACCGCGGGCCGACGCCGGTCGTCGTTGTCCTCGTCGCTCCGGCGACCATTAGCTGGCGGCGCCACCGTCAGCTGGGCCTCCTCGACGCGTAGATCCGTTTGGTAGCCGCCGCTAGGACTAGTTCGCCAGGGATCGACGGATCCGTCCGCGGCTTGCCGCCGGCCGCCGCGCGCTCGCGCCGGTCCTGGCATCCCTGCCCAGGTCAAACCTGGCAGTGGGCCGGCCGGTCGACGTGGCATGCCACCGTGGCCACTGTCCCACCGGTCAGCGGCACGAGCTAGCCTAGCCCACGGTGCAAATCGTTTCGGGCCCTTTTCTGAAAATTCAAATAATTGGCAGAAATTGTTATGAACTTTGAAATGGCATAACTTTTGAACCACTTGTCCAAAAATTGCAAATAATATATCAAAATGCTCAGCACTAAAATGTCTATCTGTTAGTACCTTTGGTTAATTTATTTTGTCAAAATAAATTGCCTTTAATTGCTGAATACTAAAATGGCAGAAATAATATCGAAATTGTTAATTCCATAACTCTATGAATAATTGTCCAAAAATTATGGTTAAGCTCTCAAAATGTTCAGGAAAACAACATCTACATGCTAGTTCCATTTTCCATGCAATGATGAACATTTAAATTGCTGTTTCATTAAATTTACTAAAATGGCAGATTTAATTCTATTTTTAGAAAATGCATAACTTGAGTTGTGATTGCTCAAAAATTATGAACAATAGCTCAAAATGTTCAGCAAGCCTTAAGCTACCATAATATGACCATTGAGAGGCTTGTAGATTTAATTTTGGTGCTGCCCCTTAAAAATAAATAAATGGCAGAATTAAATCAAATATTAGAAATGCCATAACTTGTTCAATATTGGCTCAAAAATTGCAAATGATATACCAAAATGATCAGTGGGTTAATACCTATCAAATAATGTCATTTTCATGCATATTTACCTCATATTTCAGTACTGGACATTTCGGATATTCACCTATTTCACTAAGTTAAAGATGGAGTTTTGACCCGTTAATCGCAATATTTATTTTAGGGGTTCCATTTAACTTGTGGGAGATGCCCAATACCTTTCCAATGCATAATATGACCATATCATCATGATTGTGCATTGCACCTTGTATTCTTGTTATTTATTTCCTTCTTGTGTTGTTTGTGTTTCGGTAGATTCTGGAGTCGAGGTTCCACCACAATACCTTGACAACCAGCGCGACCAGTACTACCAGCAAGGCAAGAGCTAACCTAACCTTCTTGGCATATTCTCATCCTATTAGTACAATTATTTTTATCCACCATAATATTGCATTCGTTTCTCGCAACAGCTTTTGGTCAGTGTATAGAGTATCCTATCACTTGCATGCTCCCTGAACCATTACCTGTTTCCCCACCTATTAACCATAGGTTGAAGTGTGGGCCTGAGATAATCTATGTCTGTTGTATGTCATGCTTAGATATGCTTAGCCATGCTTAGTCGAATGCTTAAGTTGTCCGTTGAATATTTCCATGCTTGTGAAGTTGAATGGAATGTCGGACAGTGGTGGTTACTTGTGTACTAATTAATTGCTAAAAGGCTTGGATGAGTTGCCAACAAGGTTGCTGGTGTCTTTCCTCATTCTTGCCGCCTAGGTGCGAGTTCTCATCGCTTGAACCAAGAACCGATCGTGCTTCCAAAGGTGGGAGTATGGGCTCCTTACTAACCGAATAATTAGTGCGGGCGTATCCAAGGGTCCTCTAGTTTGCGCTTTCCATTTGCGAGTGTGTGGCCGATGGATGAAGATGAAAAAGATGATGTGATGACGATGATGATGATAGGAGTGGCGACGGGGCAGGGTGTTGAAATAGGCGCTGAACTTGTCCTGTCGTCACGATGACCCTTGGATAGTCCCATGCTTTGTAAAGGTTTAACCGCGCCTGCCCTGCCGGCTTTCCCCGGAAGAGAGCTAATTGTACAGGCAAGGGGTCGGACGGTACCGATGGTAAAAACAGTACACCCCTGCAGGGTTTAATCTTTTCGAAAAGCCGTGTCCGCGGTTATGGACAACTTGGGAATAGACGATAAGATCATAGATAACCTGAACCTTTAATCAAATGGCAGCTAGAGGTTGCATAATCAACGTGTGACAAAAGGTTCATTTCCTCGAGGGTGATTCGAGGGAGTGCCTTGGTGGAGATAAGTGGAGTTGCTGGATACAGTAGGTTCCCCGTGAACCGAAGAGAAAAGTGTTACCCTCTTATCCCCTTATGAAAACCTTCTGATTAGACGGTGCCATGAGTCCTAGTCTTCGGAAGGAAACAAAACTAGCTTTATGCAAAACAACCACTTATATAGCTTTGAAGCCTCCGTCAGCATCGGGCCTATATCGCCCTACTAATTCTTGCGAGTACGTCGTACTCAGCCTTGCTTTGTTGCTTATTATTTGTTTCAGAGGAGGACGCCACCGAACTGGAAGGTGGGTTCTACGTTGACTTCGACGAGTAGTCTGGGGTTCCCAGGTGGCAGCTTGGGACGTCATGGAACAGGCTGGCACGGGATGTTTATCTGTAGGCCTCTTAGGCCATAATTTGGATCTTGTTGTTTAGACAACTTTAATTTGCTTCCGCTTGTTGTAATGATGGGTCAGTGACCTCTGATGTGTCATTTGCTATCTTTCTCAATTATATGAGTTGAACTATGATATCTTTGTGTCGTAGAGTCTGTGATGTGCCAGTTCGTTCCACAAGTCTCGGTCTCTTTATTATACATGGAAGCGATGTCTGAGCTTATGGCATGATTGAGGTGTTGTGTGCCGATGATCCATTCCGAGCACACCTGCCAAAGTGTATTGGCCTGGGATTGGTAAACCCAGTAACCCTCAATTGTGTAGCATGACCGGTTACAACGTTCCACTGTATAGTTCTGGGGTCGGGGCGCTACAAATTGGTATCAGAGCAGTACTGCCTGTAGGAAACCCGTTCTATTGGTCGAAGTTGAGTCTAGAGTTGGTAAAATTATTATTTATGAAATAAAGTGAGTTGTGAAAACCATCTTAGGAATTCTTTTTACTCCTTACCCAATTCGCTCTAATTCTGAGTCACCTTACCTCAATTTGTTTTACAGTTGAATCAAGTTAGGATCTCGGGGTTGGGTTCTTACCGTCTAGATAAAATTGTGAGTCTCCTTCCGTTCCTAACTGTTGATCTATCCTGTTGTTGTTACAGATGCCGCCTACGGGTCTTGTTGTCTGTCTTACTCGCTGCGAGGGTGTCCGCGGGTTTCCCGCCCTGTTAGCTGCTGCCTTGGCCAGCGTGGGTTGCCCTTGGTACCCAGAGTACTTGGTGTATGAGCAGCACATGCCGTATGGGCAGGGCCAGTTCTACTGTCAGGTCCGTATCCTCAACGAGGATGGAGATAGAATCCAGCACCAGCATGCCGGTGTGGGAATGACCGTGGAGCAGGCTGTACAAGAGGCTGCCTTCAACGGTCTCTCAGTGTACCGCGGTTACAATGAGTACTTAAACAACCCCAGTTCCGACTTCTACCACTTCCCCGCGGCTGATGAAGGTCAGGAGGGGTGTTATGTTGCGAGGTACTCGGATCCCTCATCTGAGCCGGAACAGAGTCACCGAGCTCTTATCGAGATGGTGAGAGCGTTGGACCTTCGAGCTCGTCAGTGGTACCTCTACGCAGTGGCCGCTCGTGACAGTCACCGTCACACGCTGACGACCTTGGAGCAATACGTCCACGGCGGGGTGCTTCCCCCGGAGCTCCTTTCGCCTATGCCGATGGCGCTGCCCCACTTTATGAGCAGCCCGAGTGTGGGTGGCACCGTTCCACCGCGTGGACCTGCTCGAGAGGCCGATGGTGACGTGCACACGCCGCCTTATGTCAACCAGCCCGCAAGTGCACGCCGTTTCCGCACTCGCTCTGTGCGTCTCCCGGAATACGTTCAGTACTTCTAGGCGACTGGTATCTGCGGGTACCTTGTATCGTATCTATGCCTTCCTGCGTGATGGGCGAGATACCCACTATCTGTAGTGGTTTCCTTTCAAGTTGGACTTGTTGTATTCGAATCTAATGACTTGTATCATCTGTTTCCCCATTCGTGTAATGCATACTAAAAGCTTGTGAGCTTGTACTTGAATCACTTAATGGGTTTTATTCCGACTGGCTAATGTCTGATCAGTTCACTTATTTTCCTGCCATGTTGATGCGATGATACATGTTCCTCCTTGATCACTTCTGCTAAATTGTTGCATTCCATGGGTGTTTTCACCTAAGTGGCTTCTAATTGTGTCCTTGTTCCAAATCTTCAGAATGGCTCCTACCCGTCGTGGTGAAAACAGCAATCCTGAGCTACCGCCGCCACCCACTATGGCGGAGGTACTGATGATCATCGAAGAGGGCCGTCTGCGCAATGAGAATCTTCTCGCGCAGTTAGTGCAGCAAGGGGCTCGGAGAAATACTGAATGTAACAATCTCAACGACTTCCTGAAGTCCCAGCCTCCCACCTTCGCTTTCGCTAAGGAGCCGTTGGATGCTGATGATTGGCTGCGTGCCCTGGAGCGCAAGTTCGCCGCGCTGCATGTTCCAGCTGCTGAGCAAGTGAACTTTGCAACCTACCTTCTGATGGGAGCCGCTGGCTCTTGGTGGGAAAGCCATGTGGCTATGTCTGCCGCTGGTCATGTGTTCACCTGGGAGGAATTCCGCACTGCATTCCGTGCGGCTTACATCCCTAAGCCCGTCATGGACTTGAAGAGAAGGGAGTTCCTGAATCTGAACCAGGGTCGGATGGATCTCCAAGCTTACGGGCGGGAGTTCAACCACCTGTCTCGTTACGCCCCTCGGGACGTGACCAATGATGAGGACCGACAGTATCTGTTCCGCAAGGGTCTGAATCCGCAGCTTCGTTATGAGCTGTTACCTTTCAAGTTCACGTCCTTTCAGGAGCTGTACAATCAGGCTCTAACTCTGGAGCAAGGCAGGAAGGAGCTAGAAGCTTCCAGGAAGTCAGCTCCCGTGGACCACCAGGGCTCCTCATCCTCCGAAGCCAAGAAGCGCAGGGTGTTCGTGCCGTTCAGCTCGGTGCCCCGTGCTCCTTTCGTGCCCAAGCCTACAGGACACAAGCCACCTCCGCCTCGCCCAGCTACATCGACTGTGGGTGCGGCTGGAGGCGGTTATCGTCCTCGTGCACCGCCGGGACTCACTTGTTATGCCTGTGGTCAGCCGGGTCACTACTCCAGTGAGTGTCCCCAGAAGGCCAGAGCTTCTACACCTGCACCAGCACCTCCTACACCAGCTGCCAAAGCTGCTACTGTTAGCCGTGGTCGTCTGACCCACGTCTCTGCTGAAGCCGCTGAAGAGGACCCCGGTGTTCTCATGGGTGAGCTCCGAATCAATGGATATCCAGCTACGGTCTTGTTTGATTCTGGTGCATCGCATTCATTCATATCCATAGCTTTCGCAGTTAGCCACCAAATAGAGTTCTTGAACATGAACTCTCCTTTAAAGGTTAAAACACCGGGCTCTAGTTGGCTAACTGACTGGATTACCCCGGAGGTCCGAATTTGCTTAGGCTACTGGTCCTTCCCGTTCCAGTTGATAGCCCTGAAGTCAGTTGGTATAGATGTCATTCTGGGTATGGACTGGCTGGTCAAATATAAGGCTAACTTGGACTGCGCTGACAAGACTGTCGTCGTGATCCACCCAACCGACGGGCCAGTGACCTACCGGTCCCCGTATTCCAAAATTCCAACCGCTACCGCTCCTCTCTCTCCGGAGATCAGCCTTTACTTTATGGAAGGCATCAACCCGCCAGAAATGCATGAGATAGGTGTGGTGTGTGACTTTCCCGACGTATTTCCTGAAGAATTGCCTGGCATGCCGCCAGATCGAGCTGTGGAGTTTGTTATTGAACTGGTTCCCGGAACTGCCCCAATTTCCAAAAGGCCGTACCGAATGCCCACAGAAGAGTTGACTGAGCTGAAAAAGCAACTAGATGAACTGTTGGAGAAGGACTTCATTCGGCCTAGTAGTTCCCCCTGGGGCTGCCCGGTCATCTTTGTCAAGAAGAGGGATACCAATGTTCCTCGTCTGGTTGTTGATTACCGCCCTCTGAATGCGGTGACCATCAAAAACAAATATCCTATCCCCCGAATGAATGATCTCTTCGATCAGTTAGCGGGTGCAACTGTGTTCTCCAAGATGGATCTGCGGTCAGGCTACCATCAAATCAAAATCAGGAAGGAGGATATTCCTAAAACGGCATTCACTACCCGTTATGGGTTGTATGAGTATACCGTTATGTCTTTTGGTCTCACTAATGCTCCAGCTACCTTCATGAGGCTAATGAACTCGATCTTCCACGAGTATCTTGACAAGTTCGTCATCATCTACATTGATGATATCCTCATCTATTCCAAAACCGACGAAGAGCATGATGAACACCTTCGCCTAGTCCTGACCAAGCTCCGCGAACACCGCCTTTATGCTAAGTTCTCAAAGTGTGAATTCTGGCTAAAGGAACTCGTCTTCCTAGGTCATGTGGTGTCAGCTTACGGAGTGTCCGTTATACCTGACAAGATTCAGTCAATTCTGGATTGGCCTACCCCAAAGTCTGTCAAAGACATCCGCAGCTTCCTTGGATTAGCGGGCTACTACCGCCGATTCATCGAAGGTTTCTCCAAGATAGCCAAAGCTTTGACCGACCTTCTCAAGAAAGACAAGAAATTTGTCTGGACGGACAAGGCTGAAGAGAGCTTCCAAACCCTAAAAGTCAAACTCACGACCACTCCTGTACTTGTCCTTCCAGACACCGACAAAGACTTTGTCGTCTATTGTGATGCATCCCTCCAAGGTTTGGGCTGTGTTCTGATGCAAGAAGGCCATGTCGTCGCCTATGCTTCCCGTCAACTCAAACCACATGAGCAAAACTACCCTACTCATGATCTAGAGCTTGCTGCTGTGGTTCATGCTCTAAAGCAATGGAGGCCCTACCTGTTGGGTAACCGTTGCGAGATCTTCTCTGACCATCAAAGTCTGAAGTACCTTTTCACTCAACCGGATCTGAACCTTCGACAGAGAAGATGGTTGGAGTTAATCAAGGACTATGATGTGACCCTCAACTATCAGCCGGGCAAGGCCAACGTTGTGGCCGATGCCCTGAGCCGCAAGTCTTATTGCAATAACCTAATGGTTGAGCGAGCTCAGCCCGCTCTTCATGAAGAATTCGCACGTTTGAATCTGGAGATTGTTCCCTCCGGATATTTGGCCAATTTAGAGATCAAATCCACCCTCGAGGATGATATCAAGGCCGCCCAGCAAAATGATGCTGAGATCCTCGAGATCAAGGAGAGGATAGCCAATGGAAAAGCCAAATGTTTCTCGGTTGATGACAGTGGTGTCGTCTACTTCGGTAACCGTCTGGTGGTGCCCAAGAGTGGGAACACAAAAGAGTTGATCCTATCCGAAGCTCACGAGTCACCTATCTCTATTCATCCGGGTAGCACCAAAATGTACCAAGATCTTCGCCCTCAATTCTGGTGGTCTTGCATGAAGCGCGAGATCGCCGAGTATGTCGCTGAATGCGACGTCTGTCGCCGAGTTAAAGCGGAACACCAAAGGCCAGCTGGTACCCTTCGCCCCATAGCCATTCCAGAGTGGAAATGGGATGAAGTTGGTATGGACTTCATTACCGGATTTCCCAGGTCTCAAAAGGGAAATAATGCTATTTGGGTCGTCATCGACCGTCTATCCAAGGTTGCCCATTTCCTTCCGGTTCGCGAGGGCATCACTGCGTCGCAGTTGGCTGAATTGTATGTCTCCCGAATTGTTCCTCTCCATGGTGTTCCACTGAGGATCATCTCTGACCGTGGAAGCCTGTTTGTGTCCAAGTTCTGGCAGAGTTTCCATACTGCTATGGGGACCCGTCTCAATCTCAGTACCGCTTACCATCCTCAAACCGATGGCCAAACTGAAAGGGTCAACCAAGTTCTCGAGGATATGCTTCGGGCTTGTGTTATCTCCTTCGGCAAGGGTTGGGAAAAATACCTTCCCCTCGCCGAGTTCTCCTACAACAACAGCTACCAAGCCAGTTTGCAAATGGCTCCCTTTGAGGTTCTCTACGGAAGAAAATGCCGAACTCCGCTGAATTGGTCTGAAACCGGAGAGAGGTCACTCTTCGGTCCCGATGTGATCAATGAGGCTGAAGAGAAAGTCCGCATCATTCGGGAGAATCTGAAGATTGCCCAGTCCAGGCAGAAGAGCTACTATGATAAGCATCATCAGGAGGTTCATTATGAAATTGGTGACAAAGCCTATCTTCGAGTCTCTCCCCTTCGAGGCGTTCGTCGTTTCGGAATCAAGGGGAAATTGGCACCTCGTTTTGTTGGTCCTTTCACTGTCCTAGCCAAGCGAGGAGATCTCTCCTATCAACTCGAGCTCCCAGAGAATTTCCCGGATGTGCATGACGTGTTCCACGTCTCTCAACTCCGTCGTTGCTTCAAGGATCCTATTCGTGGGGTCAATCATGAAGAGTTGGATATCCAGGAGGATCTGACTTACCGTGAGCATCCTGTCCGCATCTTGGATGAATCGGAAAGGAAGACTCGCAATAAATCCATCAAGTTCCTCAAAATCCAGTGGTCTAACCATTCTGAAGACGAAGCAACCTGGGAAAGTGAAACTAGTCTTCGTCAGGAATACCCCGCCTTCTTCACTCAAGCCTAGAATCTCGGGACGAGATTCCTGTAAGGGGGATAGAGTTGTAACAGCCCCACTTTTGGACCCTGAAAATATGAGTAAAATTTTCACTTTTTGCATCTCATTTGCATCATGGCATATTTATTCAATTTGCTTCACCTGAAATAATAAGGGAGCAACACTTTAGAAACCAAAGGTGATGAAGTGAGTGGTGAACAAATTGCAAAGCAACTAATCATATTTGTCCAGGAAGTTCTAACTAATAACAAATATGTTTGTGGCAAATATTAATGCAATTGCAAATTCAATTATTTAAATAAAACCCTAAAATGCAAGAGGGCAAATTCTGAAATGTTACCACATGAAATATTTTCCAAATGGGCTGCAAATTTTACCACAGGTTCTGAATAATATATTATGGCTCTGTGAATTTTTCCAGAATTTTTAAAAGTAATTAAGGGCCTCAAATAAATGCCTGCACTTGCTGGAATTAAAGAAAAGGGAAAAGAATAAAACCCTGACAGTGGGTCCCCCCTGTCAGGATCGTCACTGTGGCGACAGGGGAAACCCTGGCGCCATGGCCGCGCCCACCTTGCCGCCGTGGCCTCCTCCTCGCTCCCCCTCGCTTCCCTGGCCCCCATGGAGGTTAAAGAGGACCCCCACGACCGCGTGCTCCTCCTCCCCTCCTTTTTCCCCTCTTGCAGCAAACCCTAGAAACGCCGCCGCGATGCCCGTGACCTAGCCGAGCGTCGCCGCCACATCGCCGACGACTGGAGCTCCCCCAGGGCAAGCCGAGCACGCCATCACCTCCGCCTCGTCCTCTTCTCCTTCCTGGCCCAGGCAATCGAGCCGGGAAGCCGTGAATCGCCGTCTCCGCCCTCGTCTTCTTCCTCCCGCCCGACGGCCGCCGAGCTCGATTCCGTCGCCGTCCAGCCACCTCTGCCTCCACCGAGCGTCCCGTCGTGCTCAGGGTGAGCACACCGTTCTCCGGGACATCTTTTCCCCCTCTCCCTTGCACTAGCTTGTCGCCGTCGTCGTAGACCACCGCGGGCCGACGCCGGTCGTCGTTGTCCTCGTCGCTCCGGCGACCATTAGCTGGCGGCGCCACCGTCAGCTGGGCCTCCTCGATGCGTAGATCCGTTTGGTAGCCGCCGCTAGGACTAGTTCGCCAGGGATCGACGGATCCGTCCGCGGCTTGCCGCCGGCCGCCGCGCGCTCGCGCCGGTCCTGGCATCCCTGCCCAGGTCAAACCTGGCAGTGGGCCGGCCGGTCGACGTGGCATGCCACCGTGGCCACTGTCCCACCGGTCAGCGGCACGAGCTAGCCTAGCCCACGGTGCAAATCGTTTCGGGCCCTTTTCTGAAAATTCAAATAATTGGCAGAAATTGTTATGAACTTTGAAATGGCATAACTTTTGAACCACTTGTCCAAAAATTGCAAATAATATATCAAAATGCTCAGCACTAAAATGTCTATCTGTTAGTACCTTTGGTTAATTTATTTTGTCAAAATAAATTGCCTTTAATTGCTGAATACTAAAATGGCAGAAATAATATCGAAATTGTTAATTCGATAACTCTATGAATAATTGTCCAAAAATTATGGTTAAGCTCTCAAAATGTTCAGGAAAACAACATCTACATGCTAGTTCCATTTTCCATGCAATGATGAACATTTAAATTGCTGTTTCATTAAATTTACTAAAATGGCAGATTTAATTCTATTTTTAGAAAATGCATAACTTGAGTTGTGATTGCTCAAAAATTATGAACAATAGCTCAAAATGTTCAGCAAGCCTTAAGCTACCATAATATGACCATTGAGAGGCTTGTAGATTTAATTTTGGTGCTGCCCCTTAAAAATAAATAAATGGCAGAATTAAATCAAATATTAGAAATGCCATAACTTGTTCAATATTGGCTCAAAAATTGCAAATGATATACCAAAATGATCAGTGGGTTAATACCTATCAAATAATGTCATTTTCATGCATATTTACCTCATATTTCAGTACTGGACATTTCGGATATTCACCTATTTCACTAAGTTAAAGATGGAGTTTTGACCCGTTAATCGCAATATTTATTTTAGGGGTTCCATTTAACTTGTGGGAGATGCCCAATACCTTTCCAATGCATAATATGACCATATCATCATGATTGTGCATTGCACCTTGTATTCTTGTTATTTATTTCCTTCTTGTGTTGTTTGTGTTTCGGTAGATTCTGGAGTCGAGGTTCCACCACAATACCTTGACAACCAGCGCGACCAGTACTACCAGCAAGGCAAGAGCTAACCTAACCTTCTTGGCATATTCTCATCCTATTAGTACAATTATTTTTATCCACCATAATATTGCATTCGTTTCTCGCAACAGCTTTTGGTCAGTGTATAGAGTATCCTATCACTTGCATGCTCCCTGAACCATTACCTGTTTCCCCACCTATTAACCATAGGTTGAAGTGTGGGCCTGAGATAATCTATGTCTGTTGTATGTCATGCTTAGATATGCTTAGCCATGCTTAGTCGAATGCTTAAGTTGTCCGTTGAATATTTCCATGCTTGTGAAGTTGAATGGAATGTCGGACAGTGGTGGTTACTTGTGTACTAATTAATTGCTAAAAGGCTTGGATGAGTTGCCAACAAGGTTGCTGGTGTCTTTCCTCATTCTTGCCGCCTAGGTGCGAGTTCTCATCGCTTGAACCAAGAACCGATCGTGCTTCCAAAGGTGGGAGTATGGGCTCCTTACTAACCGAATAATTAGTGCGGGCGTATCCAAGGGTCCTCTAGTTTGCGCTTTCCATTTGCGAGTGTGTGGCCGATGGATGAAGATGAAAAAGATGATGTGATGACGATGATGATGATAGGAGTGGCGACGGGGCAGGGTGTTGAAATAGGCGCTGAACTTGTCCTGTCGTCACGATGACCCTTGGATAGTCCCATGCTTTGTAAAGGTTTAACCGCGCCTGCCCTGCCGGCTTTCCCCGGAAGAGAGCTAATTGTACAGGCAAGGGGTCGGACGGTACCGATGGTAAAAACAGTACACCCCTGCAGGGTTTAATCTTTTCGAAAAGCCGTGTCCGCGGTTATGGACAACTTGGGAATAGACGATAAGATCATAGATAACCTGAACCTTTAATCAAATGGCAGCTAGAGGTTGCATAATCAACGTGTGACAAAAGGTTCATTTCCTCGAGGGTGATTCGAGGGAGTGCCTTGGTGGAGATAAGTGGAGTTGCTGGATACAGTAGGTTCCCCGTGAACCGAAGAGAAAAGTGTTACCCTCTTATCCCCTTATGAAAACCTTCTGATTAGACGGTGCCATGAGTCCTAGTCTTCGGAAGGAAACAAAACTAGCTTTATGCAAAACAACCACTTATATAGCTTTGAAGCCTCCGTCAGCATCGGGCCTATATCGCCCTACTAATTCTTGCGAGTACGTCGTACTCAGCCTTGCTTTGTTGCTTATTATTTGTTTCAGAGGAGGACGCCACCGAACTGGAAGGTGGGTTCTACGTTGACTTCGACGAGTAGTCTGGGGTTCCCAGGTGGCAGCTTGGGACGTCATGGAACAGGCTGGCACGGGATGTTTATCTGTAGGCCTCTTAGGCCATAATTTGGATCTTGTTGTTTAGACAACTTTAATTTGCTTCCGCTTGTTGTAATGATGGGTCAGTGACCTCTGATGTGTCATTTGCTATCTTTCTCAATTATATGAGTTGAACTATGATATCTTTGTGTCGTAGAGTCTGTGATGTGCCAGTTCGTTCCACAAGTCTCGGTCTCTTTATTATACATGGAAGCGATGTCTGAGCTTATGGCATGATTGAGGTGTTGTGTGCCGATGATCCATTCCGAGCACACCTGCCAAAGTGTATTGGCCTGGGATTGGTAAACCCAGTAACCCTCAATTGTGTAGCATGACCGGTTACAACGTTCCACTGTATAGTTCTGGGGTCGGGGCGCTACACGCAGCCCCTAGGGCTAGGGGGTGCGGCTAGCCTTTGGTGGAGAGGAGGTGGCGGCAGCCCTCCGGGAGAGGAAGGGGTGCGGCTAGGGTTTAGATGGGAGTGGGGGGTGCGGCTAGGGGCAGCCAACAAGGTGTGTTGCGCCTCCCCCCCCTCCCCTCCTTATATAGGAGGCCGGCTAGGTCTAGGGCAGGGGGCCGGCCGGCCCCCCTTTTGCTTGCCCCCCAAGTTGGAGTCCTTCTAGAACTCCTCCTTGGGCCCCCTTTCCTAAAGGGGTGGAGGGCCCAACTCCTAGTCCAACTAGGAGTGGGACTCCCCTCCTTTTCCCTATGCCGCACCAGCCCATGTGGGCCTTAGGTGGTGCGCCCCACCTAGGTGGTGGCAGCACCCCTTTGGTCCATGTGGGCCCCATACAAAATATGCGGTCCCACTTCTAGACCCTTCTAGAAAATTCCGGAACCTTTCCGATACCCTATAAATAATTTCCGGAACTTTTCCGAAACCTCCGGAAACCACTTTCCATATATGAATCTTATTCTCCGGACTCCTCCGGAACCTCTCGTGACGTCCGGGATCCCATCCGAGACTCCAAATCACCATTCGTTCACTTCATCATTTAATTCATCGCAAAACCTAATTTCATCGGAACGTTAAGTGTGTGACCCTACGGGTTCGAGAATGCATAGACATGATCATATCAATAATTAATAGCGGGACCGGGATGTCCATATTAATTCCTATACACTCAACGAAAACCTTTTTCTCGATTGAACCACGATGCAGGAGATTCAATTAATCTCATATACGATTCCCTTTGTCTCACGATATTTTACTTACCCGAGATATAATCGTTGACATCCCCATGTCTAGTTTAATCTCATTACCGGCAAGTTCTCTTTACTCATCCATAATATAGGATCCCGGTGATTACAACCTAATCACATGTCTGCAGACTTTTGATGCTATATTACCGAGAAGGCCTGGAGATATCTTCTCCATCACATGGAGGGACAAATCCCACTCTCGATTCATATCACCCAACAACCCACCATCGGAGATACCTGAAAGCCACCTTTATAATCACCCAGTTACGAAGTGACGTTTGATGTCCACAAAGTATTCCTCCGGTAAACGGGAGTGATATAATCTCATGGTCTAAGGAAACTATATTTGGCATATTAAAAGTGTTGGCAACAAAACTTTTGTGACACAATTAATTGCAACTCTTTATTTGGGTCATGTCCATCACACCATTACTCCTAATGATATGACTCCGTTATCAAGTGACTATAACAAGTCCATAGTTAGGAAACTCTAACTATCTCTCGATCAACGAACTAGTCCTGTAGAGGCTCACTAGGGACTCCGGGTGTTTATATTCCACACATGTATTATGTTTCCATTTAATACAATTATAGCATGAATAATAAACTATTATCATAAACTTGAATATGCTTAATAAACCATTTTATTATTGCCTCTAGGGCATATTCCCAACAAGAATAGGCTCCAAGAAAAAGGCAGTGCCACCAGACGTATTTCTCCATCACCTTCATAAGCCGTCCATCAAAGGCGGCGACGAAGATTATCCCTTGTCGGCAGAATCAGTTCAGGTGTGCTTGGTAACCCCAGATTGGACCACACCCTACATTGATTTCTTGATTAATAAGAAACTGCCCAAATACGACGAGGTGCTAAGCCGTCAAATTGAGCGTCGAGCAAAGGCGTACACGATTATTGACGGACAACTCTACAAGAGGAGCACATCCGGCATCTTCCAAAGATGCGTCTCTCCAGAGGAAGGACGGCAAATCCTGGAAGAAATCCACTCCGGCGAATGTGGGCATCACGTGGCGGCAAAGGCGTTAGTCGCCAAGGCATTTCGGCACGGATTCTTCTGGCTGACGGCTAAGGAGGATGCTATCAACATCGTCAAGACTTGTGAAGGGTGTCAGCGCTACGCAAAGCAGGTTCACTTGCCGGCTCAGGAGCTCCGAACGATCCCTATCACTTGGCAATTTGCGGTCTGGGGGCTCGACATGGTGGGACCTTTTAAGACGACAAGGGGGAGGTTTAACCCACCTGCTGGTGGCGGTTGACAAATTCACGAAGTGGGTGGAGGCCAAGCCCATCAAGAAACTTGACGGAGCTACAGCCACAAAGTTCATCGTCGAGATTACAACTCGATTCGGCGTACTGCATAGCATTATCACTGACAATGGCACAAACTTTGCCGTCGGTGAGCTAGCGAAGTTCTGCAGCCGATCAAAGATCCGACTTGACGTGGCATCGGCGGCACACCCGCAATCCAATGGACAGGTGGAGCGCACTAACGGCATTATTCTGCAAGGTATTAAGCCGAGGCTTGAAACCCCTTTGCATCAAGCAGCCGGCGCTTGGGTTGAGGAATTGCCGGCGGTCTTGTGGAGTATTCGTACTACCACAAATAGATCAACCGGCTTCACCCCTTTCTTCCTTGTCTATGGTACAGAAGCGGTGCTCCCATCCGACATGATCCATGATTCGCCTCGAGTAGCAGCCTACGTCGAAAAAGACGTAGAAGAAGCACGTCAAGACGGCTTAGACATCCTCGAAGAAGAAAGAGAGTTAGCTCTCCAAAGATCTGCCATCTATCAGCAAGATCTACGTCGCTATCAGAGCCGTAGAGTGCGGAATCGATCTTTTCGAGAAGGCGACTTAGTGCTTCGGCTTGTGCAAAGCCGGCAGCACAAATTATCCCCGCCTTTGGAAGGGCCTTTTGTAATCAACAAAGTTCTGAAAAACGGGTCATATTATCTCCTCGACTTAAGGGATTCAAAGAAAGATCCCAGGAAGAAAGGTCGCAAGAGAAAAAGGCATGTAGATGACGACTTAGATGCGACGAAACGTCCATGGAATATCGCTCAGCTACATCCTTTTTACACTTAGCAAATTCTATTGTAACCATGTCAATGTGATCATGAAATAAAAATTGGTTTCTCTCATGTCGAATTCGAGAATCTGTACCATCCTTTATTTCCCTATGATCTTATTGTTAGTCTGTTTACCCGAAGTTGCCTGTGTTGCTCTCGTTGGTAAACTTTTTTCATGTTGAATCCGCCTTAAGGTGATGAAAAATCAACGTTTTGCCAAATTAATGTTTGTCTGCTAGCTTTTTGCGCCAGGTTGCTTCAACGCATTTTGGCACCAAAAGGCGGCACTTGTTCTGAGTCTAAACAGATTGGTCATTGCGTACACTGTTGCTCAGCGAGTTAGCTTCGCCATAGGTTTTCCGACGCTTAAAGGCTAAGGTGTCAAGGCCAGATTGAACTGAGGCATAAAATTGCAAGTTTGCAAAATATAAAGCTGATTAACATACAGCAAAAGGCTAAGTTATTTCTAGACATATACATTGTTTGGACGGCTTTACATATTGCCCATTACATTTTCAGGATAGCCGGCTCAACGAGCAAATTCGGCTCATGAAGATTTCTCCGCCACCTCAGTGTCATCATCTGATAGAGCAGGAGTTGGCGGGCACGGCATTTCTTTGAAGATGGTGGTCAAGGAGACCATGTTGGAAATCTTGCTGGCATAGCCGGAGACGGAGCGAAGGATCATCTTACGATCTTGGTCGTCCAGGGGTGTGCCATCCTCCTTTTCCAGAGGGAAGCCGGACGCCACACGCCATGCTTCCGCCTCCGAGTATTGTGCCATCATTAAGCCCAAGGCCGTCTTGGCACCTCCACGAGCACTAGACCGAAGCCGTTCATCGAAGAATGAAGCCGCTTCGGCCAGTTCAGCTTCTAAGCTGGCAAGGTTCGTCGGGGGCTCAGGGTTGCCGGGAAAGAATTTCTCGGCAAGCTCTTTTCCCGGGAAATAATCTTTGGGATGAGCTCCCCTACCTCCAGAATCCGGTCAAGCCGGTTTTCCGCTGTTAGCTCATGGCCATAACCCGCCAGAGCTTCAAAAGGCGAAGTTCAATTATATTCGGCTAAGACAGAAACCAATGAGTTTAAGTTATTTTAAAACTTACTCAGAAGCTGGTTGTCGATCGCCAGCGATTCATCAAGGAGCCTGTTAAGCCGATCCTGGATTTCATTGAAGGCATCCTTGTGGCTCTGCCTCTCTGATTCCAGAAGTTGTTCGGCTTTGGCAAGATTCCTCTTGGTTGTCTCCAGCTCCGCAGCCATCGATCGATTAAGCTTATTCAGCTCAATATTTTCGCTGCGGAGCCGGTCGACAATGTCGGCATTCTCGGCAAGCTCCTTGGCTTTGATGATGGTGTCTGCAAGACAAAATGTCAGAAGTATAAAAACAAGCTTGGAACTCAAAGTTAAGGACTCGGCATTTGTACCTTGGAATTGAACACGGTCTGCCTCAAGCCCTTCGATGATGGCGTCTTTGTTCGCCAGTTCAGTCTTAAGCCGACGTATCTCCTGATTTCGCACACCCAAAGAATTGATGGTTTCAGCGCCAATGTTTCGATGGATCTGCGTAAGGAATCGCTAAAAGCCTAAATCTATATTTACAAGTTAAGGTGGCTACATGTCGACATTTCATGACTGGGGGGCTAAGTGTGTGCATGCGCATTAACTCGGATCACTATGACGGCTAGTTTTGATAACTTAACCCGGCATAGTGCTCGGGGGCTACTGGTAAGGTAACTTACGTGGTAGTGCTCATGGAGAAGTGTCATGCCGGCCTCAAAGCTATCAGCAAAGTAGTTCTGCTGATCTTCAAGAATCTCCATGACATCAAAGGTGTCATAGGCCTTGGTGTGATCTGGCTCGTCGTCCCAGACGGTTGTTCCCTTCTTCCGGGGAAGCCGAGGTGCCTTCATGAACCGGCTCATGAATTCCGGCTTGATACGCCCCTCCTCGTCGAAGGCTTCGGCTTTGATGGGGGGAAAGGTTGGGGCATCATTAGCCGGAGCTTCAGCCCTTGGAGAGGATGTTTCAGTCAATTTCCCCGTCATCTCTGTCCATTGTGTGGGGGGAATAACCACGGCTCTCCCAACGGGCGGAGCTCGCACCATCGTGCGAGTGCTCTCCTCTGTTGGGTTCGGCTCTGGAATTGATGGAGTTGATGGAGGGATGGCAGGAGAGGTTTTCTTCCTTGTGGCGACCGTCTTAGTTTTCAACGGAGCGCCTTTCTTCATCCTGCAAAGGTGAAAGATGCTTAGCAAATCCGGCATTGCTGCAAGGGAAGGAGGAGATGTTGTCAGTCGACTAACTTTTTGCTGGGGATGTTTAGCCCAGCGAGTGCATCGTCGTCTTCAGTCGACTTAGCTCCGCTAGTGGTCGACTGGCCCTTCCTCTTCCGGCTTTCTGCAGTAGCCGAGGAAAAGGTGATGGACCGCGTGGGCGCCTTGCTGGACGACGGCTTGCCAGCAGGGCGGACATCGGTGATTCCGAGAATCTGACATATTACATGTTAGTCCGACAAAGGGCAAACCCGAGTTTCTCAAAGAATTGAACTTTGTTTAGTCAAAGTACCTTTGGGGGAGGGTTGGTCGCCGTAAACATCGGCAATGATTCTTCATATTGCCGGCCTTCTCCAGGCCGGGCTTTGATAAGTTTGTTGAAGCGAGCCTCAAAAAGGCTCCGCTCCAGGTCTTTCTCGTTGATCCGCATGGGATCAGCGTTATCCGTGTACTCGCAGAGAAGGCGAGCACGATGTTGGAGGGGCTGGATTCATCTCTTCATCCAGCAGATGATGGTGTCTTCCCCAGTCAAGGGAGGGGAGCCGGACGTCAGTTGCGCAATCCTCGCTTGGAGGGCGGCATGTTCCGTCGGCATTACACCTGACGGCTTCTTCTTCCAGGAGGGCAGCGGCGTGCCGGCTTCGTCTGTGAAAGGGGCGAGCCCCTACAGCCGGTTTGGAGAAGCCACATCCTTGCAGTAAAAGAAAGTGGACACCCATCCCTTTGCCAAATCCACGATTGGCACTTGAGGGTACCAGTCAATGTCTCGGCGGCAATTGAAGCTGATTGTGCCGGCTACCAGTAGCTCCTTTTGACGGTCTGCCTCTTGACTAAGAAGCAACGTTCGAAGAAGTCTAACCTAGGTTTTATGCCTAAGTATCCTTCGAACAGCGCTACAAAGTCGGAGATGTACAGCAGGCTGTTCGGGGTTATGTTGTGGAGCTGGAGGCCGTAGTGATCTAAGAGATCTACCATGAAAGCCGACGGCGGCAAGGAGAATCCCCTAATTACATGGGAAGAAAGAAGTACCCGCTCGTCTCTGATGGGAGTCGGGTAGGGGTCGCCGCAGGCGGATCGCCAAGTCGGATTCGACTCAGAAGTTGGAACAATGGCTCCGTCTGCCTCCATCCCCTTCAACTCGACCTCGTCCACAGCCGAGCAGGCCCAGTTGCGAGACGGGTTGTTGGCGGCATCCTTGCCGCTGACGGCTTCCTCTTCCTCCTCCTCCTCGCGAACTCTTGCGTCCTCGATGGCGGCTTCAGCGGTTGTGGCAGCAGAAGCCATCGTGGCAGCGGCTTCGGCTGCGGCTTTTGCTAGAGCCACTGTGTCATGGCCCGAAGCGGCGGAGGAACTCACCGGAGTTGGTGAGGATGCAGGAGTAGCGGCGGATGGCTCGGTGACGGCGCCAGCGGCCATGGATGTGGCTCCTCCCATCGGCGGAGTCGAACCGGCAGCAGCTGCGTCGACCACTGGGGAACTTGGAGCGCTCGATGCCATGGAGGTCAAGGAAGAGATGGAGGAGTTTGCGCTCGGGAGAGGAGATGAGATCTGGAGGAGAGATGGAGCTAGGGTTGCGAATGGTGAGGTGATCGCGGCGGAGACGATGCGGTCGCCATTTATAGTTCTGCGCCGAGATGTGTGCAACGGTCAGCAGCCGGGTTACTCGCCACGTGTCTCGGATCAAGCCGTTGGTGACGGTTCCTTCTCTCCGACGCCTCGGTTCCAGCGTGGGAAAAATGAAAACTAGCCCCGCATTCAAAGATGCTCCTCCACTCACACTGCCGGGTCTGACGTAACTGTCAAATCAGCGGACGCGTGTTGTCACACGCTCGAGTGCTTTTCGGCATATAAAGCCGGCACAGATAAACCGACGAAGCTGTTCGACATGATTTCAGGTTTCTGGGAATGCTCCTAGACCGAAGACGGATGACGAATTTCCCGGACAGCATATTGCCGGAAGATTGAAGCCAGCCGCTGAAGTCCTTGAAGCTTTCCGGGGGCTACTGTTGGGGTTATGCCGAACAGGTGTCTTCACAGAGAAGACTAAAAGCCAGTAGACCAGGGTGGCCCAAAGTGGTGGTAAGCCGAATCCGGCTTACCGGGCGGCCCAGTATGCTGAAGCGCAGGAGGCCCATCCGGCTAAGGGAAGACTCTAGAAGCCGGCCTGCATTGCGGAAGACTTAGCTCACAAGGCAGGGCCCACGTTGGATTAGAGTAGGACTCTGTTCTTAGTCAGTTAGGTTTCCTCTTGTAAGCCCAGGGTCTGGATGCCTTTATAAGCCAGCCCCTGGGACGCCTTAGGGCACGTACGCTCTCAATCCCAATCCACTATAACTCGGCGATATTGCCTTATAGTGAATTATAGCAGCACGTAGGATCTCGCCACCAACGTGAAATCCGAAGCTGGGTAAACTCGCCTCTATGTCGCCGGATCACCCCACGTCTCCAAAACCCCTCTCTCTACCTAGCTTGATGGCACCCCTGCCGCGGCTAGATTCGACAATACCACGACACGCAACATCAAGGAGGCAGGACCGGTCCAGGTGCCTGCTTCAACTGCGGACTCCACGGGCACTACTCCCGGAACTATCCCACCGGTCGCCAAGGCGGTGGCGGCCGGGGATGGGGACGTGGTGGAGGACGTGGAGGAGGGCACGGTGTCCAAGGCGGACGTGGGCCAAACAACGCGGAGTTCGCCGACAACGGGGACGCTCCGGCTCCTCATGGCGGCAACAACGGACAATTCCAAGTGGTCAATGGCGTCATCGGGTGCATTCACGGGGGAGCCTCCCTGCCTCCCTCCAACAGCGCCGGCAAGAGACTCGTCCGGGAGCTGAACGCGGTCGCCCTGGCACCGTTAAAGCCCCTGGAGTGGTCTAACCAGGTCATCTCCTTCGACCCTGAAGATCACCCTGACAGCACCGTCGGGGTAGGGACACTGCCCCTAGTCGTGTCACCCATCATCCACAACTTTAAGGTCACCAAGATGCTAGTCGACGGAGGCTCCAGCCTCAACCTGCTGACGGCAAAGGTCCTGGCCACTTTGCAAATCCCTTTCTCCGGCCTGCAAGACACTGGCATGTTCCAAGGCGTGAACGGGAATATCACACGGCCTCTGGGGAAGATCTCTCTTCCGGTCACGTTTGGTGACCCCGAGAACTTCCGCACCGAGGAGATCGTCTTCGACATCGCCGACACGTCGCTCCCCTACAACGGCATACTTGGCCGCCCCGCGCTAGCCAAGTTCATGGCCGTCTCCTACTTCACCTACAACATGATGAAAATCCCGGCGGCCTGGGGCGTGATCAGGATCAAGGCCGACGTCGACGACGCCATCTACTGCGTCCAGAAACTGAACCAGACGGTGGCCGCAACGGCGGACACCCGACAAGACATGCAAAGACGCTGGTGCTGATGCTGCTCTCGGGGGCGGAGGGAATCCCAACAGCTCGGCACCCGTAGCCTCCAAGAGGGCGCCATTCCGCGGCGACCCGCAGATGACCAAGAAGGTGGCACTCACGAGTGACGGCTCTCGCACCATCACCATCGGTGCCCACCTCGCCGACAAATAGGAAAGCGCGCTCGTCGCCTTCCTTCGGGAAAATTCTGACGTCTTCGCATGGGAAGCGTCAGGTTTACTCGGTGTACCAAGGGAGGTGATCGAGCACAAGCTGGCGGTGAACACGGACGCCCGCCCCGTGAAGCAAGTTCTGCGGAAGCAGAGCAAGGAAAAGTTGGAGTTCATCGTCTCAGAGACCGACAAGCTACTGGAAGCCGGCGTCATCAAGGTGGTGCCTCATCCCACCTGGGTGGCCAACACAGTGGTGGTGCCAAAGCCGAATTCCTCCAAGCTGCGACTCTGCATCGACTTCACAGACCTGAACAAGGCCTGCCCCAAGGACCCATTCCCTCTACCGCGCATCGATCAGATCGTGGACTCCACAGCCGGTTGCGAGTCACTGTGTTTCCTGGATGCCTTCTCCGGGTACCACCAGATCCTGATGGTGGTCGAGGACCAGGGGAAGACGGCCTTCATCACCCCCAAGGGCTGCTACTGCTACACCCGGATGCCTTTCGGCCTCCGGAACGCTGGCGCTACCTTCCAGCGCGCGATGCAAGT
Source organism: Puccinellia tenuiflora (assembly GCA_012064385.1). Classification (NCBI taxonomy): domain Eukaryota; kingdom Viridiplantae; phylum Streptophyta; class Magnoliopsida; order Poales; family Poaceae; genus Puccinellia; species Puccinellia tenuiflora. The sequence continues at coordinate 449,530 of QRDG01000451.1, read as the reverse complement.
GTGCCTTGGGACTCAGCTGGGCCGCAACGTTGAAGCCTACATCGACGACATCGTGGTCAAGACAAGGTTCCAGGACTCCCTCATCCAGGACCTTCACGAGAATTTCGACAACCTCCGCCGGGTCAACTTCAAGCTCAACCCCGACAAGTGCGTGTTCGGGGTCCCGTCTGGCAAGCTGTTGGGTTTCCTGATCTCCCACCGGGGGATTGAGGCGAACCCCGACAAAATCAAGGCCATCAAACGAATGGAAGCGCCCCGGCGAGTCAAGGAATCGGGTGCATCACTGCACTCCGGCGCTTCATCTCAAAGCTTGGAGAGCGGGCTTTGCCGTTCTTCAAGTTGCTCAAGAAATCGGGCCCCGTGGAGTGGAACCCCGAGGCTGAGGAAGCTCTCCAATCACTCAAGAGCTACCTCGCTTCGCCACCCGTCCTCGTGGCCCCAAAGGAGAAGGAGCCCCTGCTGCTGTACATCACGGCCACTAACCAAGTGATCAGCGCCGTACTGGTGGCCGAGCGCGACGCATCTCCAAAGAAGCCAGGCAAGGGCAAGCGTCCCGGGGACCCGTTCCCGGGGCAACCAAGCAAGAAGGGGTGGCCAGGTGTTCAGGGGTTCGAAGATCCCAGCACCCCGCCCCTCTCGTCATCATCGAACCACGCATTGAGGACGAAGGAGCACACTCCAAGGCGACGCAGCCGGGGGCTACTTCGACAACACCCCGAAGCAACGAGGACGTGGAAGACGCCGAACCCGTCAAGGGGACGGCGACCCGTAAGGTGCAGCACCCGGTCTACTTCGTCAGCTCAGTGCTGCGCGACACCCGGGAGCGGTACCCCACAATGCAGAAGCTGCTGCTGGCGATCCTCATCGCCTCCCGCAAGATGAGGCCATACTTCGAGGGGCACCCAATCACGGTGGTGTCCAAGTACAACCTAAGGAGTCCTCTGGAGAACCCGCTGGCCACCGGACGCATCTCGACGTGGGCCATGGAACTCCAGGGCTTCAGGCTCAAGTTCGAGCACACGGACAACATCAAGAGCCAAGCACTGGCTGACTTCACAGCCGAGTGGACCGAGACGGCGATCGACAACCCGGAGGAGGAGCCGAGCCTTCCCGGGAAGGAGGATCCCGATACCTGGACCATGCACTTCGATGGGCTCCTACACCAAGGGGCAAGGAGGCGCCGGGGTCATCCTCACCTCACCAACCGGTGAACGCTTGAAATATGTCGTCCAAATGCACTATCAAGGAAGCATCTCCAACAACACGACGGAGTATGAAGGTCTGCTCGCGGGACTTCATGCTGCCGTCAGCCTCGGCATCAGCAAGATCATCGTCAAGGGTGACTCTCAACTGGTCATCAAGCAAGTCAACAAGGAGTACGTCTGTCCTCAGATGGCGCCGTACGTCGAAGAAGTGTGGAAACTCCAGCGGCACTTCAGTAGCTTCAGAGCTGCTTACGTGCCGCGGGAGAAAAATACACCTACGGACGAGCTATCGCAACTGGCATCCAAGCGAGAACCGGTACCTCCCGGGATCTACATCGAGGTGCTCAAGGGACCTTCAGTCTCTCCCGATAGGCTGAAGCCAAGTTCTTCAACGACAAAGGAGGCTGGCAACCCTTCTACACCGACAACACGGGTAGCCAGCCCAGAAGCCCAAGACCCGGCAGTGCCCACGGCCGAAGAAGCTCTGCTTCCTTCTGGCCAGGAGGTACTGCTGGTGGAACGGACCCACCCACCCTGGGCCCAGGACATCATCAAGTACATGGTGGAGCACGTCCTTCCGGAGGACGACCACGAAGCCGAGCAAGTGGCCCGACGGGCAAAGCTCTACGTCCTAATCGACGGCGAGCTCTACCGGCGGCGCGAAAACGGAGTCAAGCTACAATGCATATCGCAAGAACAAGGCCGAGAACTACTGAGTGACATACACGAAGGGATATGCTCAAGTCATGTGGCTTCAAGATCTTTGGCGGGGAAGGTTTTCCGCCAAGGGTTCTACTGGCCAGCGGTGCTTCATGACGCGGAGCAGCTAGTCAAGACCTGTGAAGCTTGCCAGTACTACACCAAGAACACGCACCAGCCAGCTCAAGCGTTGCAGCCAATACCAATCTCCTTGGCGTTCACGGTCTGGGTTCTGGACATCATCGGCAAGATACCAAAGTCTGCGGGAGGTCACGAGTACCTATTCGTGGCAATCGACAAGTTCACAAAGTGGGTGGAAGCAATGCCAGTTCCACGTCAGACGGCTCAGGCCGCCATCAAGTTCATCAAAGGAATCATCTACCGATTCGGAGTACCAAACGGAATCATCACCGACAATGGCACTCAGTTCACAAGCAAAGCCTCCTCAACTTCCGCGAAGAAATGGGCATCAAGGTGTGTTTTGCCTCGGTGTCCTACCCAAGATGCAACGGTCAAGTAGAGCGAGCAAATGCAGAAGTTCTCAAGGGATTGAAGACCAAAGCCTTTGACAAGCTGGAGAACAAGGGAAAAAACTGGATTAATCACCTGCCAAGCGTACTGTGGTCACTCAGAACCACACCAAGCAGAGCCACTGGAGAGACACCCTTCTTCCTCGTCTACGGAGCAGAAGCTGTCCTGCCATCAGAACTCAAGTATGGATCACCCCGGGTGCTCGCATATGATGAAAACACGCAAGAAGAGCGAAGGATCGATGACATAAACCTGCTGGAAGAGAGTAGGTGCCGGGCCTCCTTACGGTCAGCTCGGTACCAGCAAGGACTCCGCCGATACCACAGTCGTCATGTTCGCTCGCGGGAGCTGCAACCCGGTGACATGGTACTCCGCAAGAGGCAAAGCATGCAAGGCCTGAACAAAATGTCATCGAAGTGGGAAGGACCCTTCCGGGTGACACATACCCTGAAACCCGGAACGGTGTACCTTGAGGACGAGCAAGGCCGGCCGGAAGGCAACGCCTGGAACATCGAGAATCTTCGGAAATTCTACCCCTGATTACGAACATGAATCGCAAACGTCGGATCCGTTAAAGCACGCCCGGGGGCTAGTGTTCTGTAATAGGGTGTAAGAATCGGCGCCAGGAGAATAAAAGATAAGTTATTTCAATTCCCGTGAGCCTCAATCCTTCCATGGAAGAGTGTTATCCTTAGCAACCCGTAAGCAGGGGGCTGGTATGTGCCGGTGGCAGATGGGTAGAAGCGCCGCGAGTGGCCTCTCAGGCAAAGGCACCGCCGCCCGATCATGCCGTACTGCCGCGGAAAGGGGAATCGGGCAGTGCTGTGGTGAAACGCACCTCACCACAGAAATGTACTACCAACTGTGCTTGCGGTTTCTTTGGATAACACGCTAGCATGATAGGAAAGAGGGTCCATTCTTTTCATACTGAAAGTTTGCTGTGTGTAGCTCCTTCCCGGGGCAGGATTGGGCGGCGGGACATGGCAGGAGTTCGACACCCGGGAAGGACTGGATGGGCCGGAGATGCGACAGGAAAACAGATAAGTTCTTGCATCAGCATCTTGCATTTAGGCATAACATCTCGCTCGGAGTCAATATACCATCGACCTGCGCATGCTTGACGGTTGATGAGAGCCTTTGCGGGGGTATGCGACCACCCCGGTGAACGGTCTGTTTCCCTCTGGCCTAGTACCCGTGGACAGTATGCAACTACTAGACCCTGTGCTACTGATGCCAGCTTGGAGTTAGCGCTCCTTGCTGTGCGCCCTTGCCTTGTCTGCGCCCAATGGGGGACCTCTCAATTCCCGGGGACGCCTAGGAGGAGAGGGAGAACCCGAAAGGATTTTTTCAGGCGTCTCCTGGCTGTCTGGTACGTCCGGGCGCCAGGCAGCGGAGCAGGGAGACCACCTCGGCCACCACCTTGCTCATGGCATTGTCGTCCGCCTTCGACAGGGGACAAGTTCGGTCAGGGTCTAGACCAGGCCCAAGAGGAGCGAGGGGCCGAGAAAGACGCAACACTGACCTGTTCGATGGCGTCAAACTCTTCCCAGAGCTGGGATGCCTCCGGGATCCCCGCGGGCTTCCCCTTCAAGGCCGCCAGAAGCTGAGCCCTGCGGAGCACACGCACCCGAGCCTCCTCCTGGGCTGCGGGACCAGAGATCGTCGCCAAGCGTGAAACGCCCATAGCGAGGGCCAGGCGCGACATCACCTCGTCTTCTTCTCCAGCGGCACGGGCCTCAGTTCCCCTGGGAGCCTCCGTCGCATCCCGGTTCACGGACGCCACCGTCGACGTCCCAGAGAAGGACATCTCTACCTCCCCTAACATGGCCCTGTGGCTTGTGAAGGGGCAGGAAGGGCAAGAAGCAAGAGACAACAAGACTAAGGGTGACCAAGGAGCTGGGGGCTAGAGAGCCTTTTATAGGCCCCCTGTCCCCCACTAGCCCCTCTGACGGATCAACTGGCGCCGCAATCAAGAGCGATTTTTGCAGTAAACCGTTCTCGATCGCGTCAATTTAGTTTGAAGGCCAAGCATCAGCAAGAGTACAAGTTTTTCGTCATCCAAAAGTCTACAATGGGGCCTACTTTTTACAAAGAAAAGGTTGGCTCCTACGCAAGCAAGGAGCATCCCCGCACCACGGAAGGCGCTACTTCCAGAAGTACGTCGACGAGGCTGCCAAGAAGAAGGTGAAGGACATCTTCGGGGGGTGCTACCGCGGTGCCGCCCCCGCACCTTCAGGGAAGCGGGCTCCTCTCAGCCTTGATGCTGAGGGAGTCCTCTTCATCTTCATCATCGTCCTCCTCTTCGTAGCTGCTGCTGCGACTGCTGCTGTCGCTCTCCGCGCAGCAATCCTCGCGTCCTCCATCGGCACAGAAGATCTTCACGGAGAGTGTCTCTTCCCCGTCGTACTCGAACGACAAGTACTGCCCCCGGGTAAGGCGACGGGAGCGTGCGAACGCTTTCCATCCCTTCCCCAGGAGCATGGAGCCGCCGACGGTGTACTCTGCTTCAACCTAGGAGGGGCCGTTGGGACAGCCCTCGGCCTGCAGCCAGTAACCGGTGGGCCGTCGTCCACGTCCACCGCCACCGCGAAGGAGTCCGGCAGATGAAGCCGACCGCGCAGACTTCTATCCAGATCCACGACGAACTCGAACGGAGGGAAGCCGGTATGGGTCATCCTCCTCGAGGGAGGGCTCGACGAACCTCCCGCTCCACGACTTCCACGACCTCTGCTTCCACGACCGCGGCCGCGCCTTGCTCGACCTCGGGGGGCAACTCTTCCGCGACTACCGGACGCCACTTCTGCTCCCACCGAGGACGAGCGCAAGCGACCAGCTCCTCTCTTAGCCCCCGCCGTCGACGCGCTCGCCGCTGGGGAAGAGTGGGGCTGAGGAAGGAGTGAAAAAAATGAAGATCCTGAGGGGTGTCCCCGCCTTTAAGAAGGCTCGGATGCGCTTTCAGCGGCCGTCCCCTCGCTTTCCCGAGAATCGAGGAGGCTGGCGCAATTACTCCACTGGATGGATAACTTCGAGACCCGTGGGACGCGCACCTCCGTAGTGCGCGGCTCTGGCGGATGTGACAAGAAGTTCAAGACCTGACACCGGGGACCCACTTTGACTCTTTTTGGTCATAGCCCCGGCGGTAGAAAGGCGTGGCCGCCGGGACTATGCCCGGGGGCTACTGTCGCAATAGTGGAACATGGGGTTCCCCTGATGCGGTCAAAGTGGGTCCATCGCATATGGGCCCACCAAGGAGACACTCAAGGCCAAGACTCAAGACTGGCAGGTGGGCCCCCCACCTACCCCGCGGCATCCCGACGGACGCTACAACGACAACCAAGGCAAAGGACTCGGGGACCCTCCGGGGCCCCCTCGACCCGGAAGCAGGCACGAAGGTCCTGGGACCCCGACGCCTGGCAAGAGGCCAGGCTCACCCCCGGGAACCAACCTCCACCGCGCCAAGAGGATAAGCTTGCCAGCTCTGGCTTGAGGCTCCTAGAAGACTTGGGCGCCAAGAAGACGGAGGCGCCAAAGGGGGGCAGAGGCGGAAAAGCTGTCAGCCTCTGTTCGCCCTCTCTAGAAAAGGTGGGCGATCTCACCTACCCCCTCTGAGAAGAATACTTGGATGAGAGGAGGCCACATCGCCTTCTAAAGAGAACCCGGAGGGGTTTTCCCGCCAAAACCCCTCCGGCCCCAAGGGTGCACCTATGGTATCCCCTTAGCCTATAAAAGGAGGACCGAGGCACCCAAGGGGGAGGGGCAATCATCGTTGAGTTGGAGGCTAGGCTAGGTAGCGCACAAGTCTGAGATTAGCATAGGCGAGAGGTGATCTCCTCCGGGTCAGGATCTGCTCGTCTTCAACCTCTAGCCAACACCTCCCGGGTTCTCACCCGCGGCCACCATTGTAAAGCTACACCATGATACACCACTCAATCCAGACATGCAGAGTAGGGTTGTTAGCCTCCGGGCGGCCCGAACCTGGGTAAACTCCTTGTGTCTCTGTGATGCTTGCTAGTATGCAGATCTCGAGCGTAGACGAAGCCCCCGAGCGGAAGACGGTCTTTGGCCTCCTCTGCGCCCCATACCGAACCTAAAAAGGGGGTATCCTTTACTCCTGGTGTCCGTGATCAAAGACACGACACAACCTTCTCCTCGTGGACCGCGCCAATGAGTGGGGCGAGAGCCTGGTCTACCCCGGCTCCAAGAGGATCGAGCGGCGCACTGACACGGTGCAGCCCGTGTTCATCCACGCCCTCGTGGTGGGGCTGGTGCCGCTGTTCTCCTTCTTCTTCCTACAGATCCTGAGGCACTACAGGATCCATCTTCTTCACTTCCAGCCGGGGGCAGTAGCGATTTTGGTGGTCTTCGCCTTTTTCTGTGAGGTGTATCTGGGCATGAAGATGTTGGTGGCGTTGTTCCGCCACTTCTACTTGTTGCTAGTCACGGCGGCAGGGAAGATAACCGGCTGCCTCTCCTTCCGCCTGTCCAACAAGGCTGCGGATGGGCTCATCCTCATGGCAGTGACGACGAAAGTCCTGGACTTTTGCAAGAGGTGGGTGTTCATTGACACCACCTCGACGAAGGCTCTGCTCCAGCTTCCACTGGTCACGGCGCGGAGGTCCGCGAGCCGGTCGAGGAGCGAGCGGCTTGACGCCGAGCGGCTTGACGCCGAGCAGCTGGGATCCCTTTTGGGACGCATCCTGCACTTGAAGGAGCGTGGTCTCACCGGCCAGATAGTGGCGAGGGAGTTCCTGACGTAGCGTATCGCCCTGCTGCAAGTGCACCGGCGGGAGAAGTGTTCGCTCGGCGACCGGGCCGATCAGATGCGGTTGTCTGCCGTGGAGATCGAGGAGGAGGCAGTCAATTTTGCCACCTACACCTTGTTTGGCGCGACCAATGTGGGCACGTGTACCGAGGACCTGCGCCCCCTCTACAAGCGGTCGACGTCCACGCGCTGCCGAATTGTGGCGGAGGCGCCTGTAACATCCCTAACTTGGTAATAAAAAATACGAAGAATTTTTCCACTTTTGCATTCTTGTTTGCATCATGGCATATCTTTAAATTGCTTGTGTTATCAAACCACAATTGGAAAACATTGTTAAAAGGGAAGCCCAACCTTCCCCAAGCTCTAAACTTTGCAATGCAAGCTTGGTACAACCCTTAACATGACAGGTGACCTTATGGTTCAACAAGTTCCCCAAGTTCACTCTTTTGCAAAGGAACCAAATGGTTGGCCTCTAATGTGTTTTCAGCTTCAAACTCCAATTGTGGTTCATAGCCTTGGTTATTGGTAAGCCATGTCATGATGCTCAAAGGCCCAAGTAAATGTATGTTGAGCTAGTTTATCTAGTGGTGGTGTTCCCAGAATTTTTGTATATTTTCTGGAATTGTTTGGGTGCCCAAATAAACTCTAGCCTTTCTACCTTTTTCTGGTCATTCGGAATGACCCGGATCAATTCCGGGCCAGTCGAAATTTTCCGGACCTTTCCGGAAAATTCCGGATGAAGCACAGTGGCGACAGGACGCACTGGCGCCATGCCGCCACCTCCTCCGCGCCCATGCTGCATGCCGCCGTGGCAATTGGAGGGCTAGGAAGCCCATGACCGTGCTCACCTGCCCCGCACTCCTCTCTCCTCCTCGCCCCTCCTCTTTTTCTGGATCGAGAAGAGGCTCTCGTTCCTCTCACCGCACGCCGTAGTACCGCCGCCGTCCTCCGTGCCTCGCCGTTGACTCCGGCCACCTTGGAGCAAGCCGAAGCCACCCCCACCTCCGCCTAGACCTCCTCTCCCTCCCCACCGGAGGAATCGAGCCGGGAGGACCAGTACCGACGTGTGCGTCCTCGACCTCGTCGACCTTTGCCGCCGCACGCCGGAGGCGATTCGGTCGCCGTCGACCCACCCCTCTCCGTATCGACCACACCAACGAGCTCACGGGTGAGGCCCGCTGCTTTTTGCTTCTTTTCCCCTTCCCTCTCCCTCCTATTCGTGCTTGAGCTTGCACAACCGCCGCCGCCGTCGTCTTTCTGCCCAGGATCGAGCCGTCCGGAATCGCCCGGATTATTCCGGATCGATTCCGGGTCGACCGGATTTTTCCGGACATTACCGGACGAATTCCGAAACCCCAACCAAAAGATTTTGAGGTCACCTCGGATTTGGCTCGGAATGAGCCCGGATTATTCCGGACCATCCGGAATATTCCGGACCAATCCGGATGAGTTCTGAACCTACCGTAAAATCTGTGAACTTTGTAGTTTAACTTCTTTTCGATAAACCTTGCAAGTGTTATACCAATCTGATCAGGTTTTCAAATGCTATCTAAACATGCTAGTATCACCTCATGACAACACTTTGGTTTTTGGTATAAATCTTGAATTTGATAAAAGTTATAAGTCCAAATAACCTTTTAAGAATTGCTAAGTTAAGCTTCGGTGCTCTGAAAATTTCAAATAATTTACCAATTTTGATCGGAATGATAAACCCTAACCATTTCATGTCATGTTCATGCATTTTGAGCTATTTCACTAAAAATTCAATAATTCATGAAGAACGTGTTCACTAAGCTAAATGTGGGGTTACTTCCAAATAATTATCCCTAATTATTTGGCTCCCCATTTAATTTTGCTTCTAAATTATAATGATATCTTTGCATCAATTGGACATGTCATCATGTGCTTGCGCATTGCACCTTGTGATCGTGTGATTTATGTGTGCTTTGTATTTTCTTTGGGTATCGATAGATTCCGGAGTCGAGGGTCTCTCTAACTACCCCGACGAGCAGTACTTCACTACCGGGCAGCAAGGCAAGAGATAACCTAACCTTCTTGGCATACTAGCATCCTATGTTTTATCAACTTATTTTATCCACCATATTATTTGCATGCGATTCAAATGTCTCTTTTGATCAAGTATAGTATATCCTATGAGTGCATGTTCCTCCCGAGCCAATCACATGTATCCCTACCTATGAAACCTAGGGTTGAGGTGTTGGCCGAGATAAAAGTAGAATTGTTGTATTCATATGCTTAGCTATGCTTAGCCATGCTTGGATATACTTTATGTCCGTTGTTAATTCCATAATTGTTGATGTTGATGGAATGATTCGGGCAAGGTGGATAAATGTGATGCTAAATAAAAATGCTAAGACGGTTTGGGTGAGTTGCCATCGGGGATGGTATTTTGCCTCACTCTAGCCCCTAGGTGCGAGTTCTTTACCTCTTGAACCAAGACTAGAGTGCTGCCATTGGTGCGTGTATGGGCGCCTTACTGACCGAATAATTTGTGAGGGGCTTGTCAAGGGTCCTCTAGTTTGCTATTTCCATTTGCGCGTGTGTAGTGTGAGTGGAAAAGGAACGAGGATGATGGTGTTTAGGACGTGACGGTGGGGCAGGGCGCTGGGAGCGCTGAACCTGTCCTTCCACCACTGATGGTCCTTGAGTAAGCCTCATGCATTGTAAAGGTCTAACCGCGCCTGCTCGCCGGTCTTCCACGGAAGAGGGCCAACTAGGTGAGCTGGACGGTACCAATGGGTAAAATAGTACACCCCTGCAGGGTTAATCTTTTCGAAAAGCCGTGTCCACGGTTATGGACAACTTGGGAATAGACGATAAGATCATAGACAATATTAACCTAATTGATATGGCAGCTAAAGGTTGCATAATCAACGTGTGACAAAGGTTCATTTCCTCGAGGGTGATTCGAGGGGGTGCCTTGGTAGAGATGAGAGTGGTTGGTTACAAAAGGGTTCGATGAGAACCAATGATGACAAATGTTACTCTCTTACCCCTTTTGAAAAGTTTTCTGAGTAGACGAATGCCATGTGTCAATTATATTTCTGTTTATGAAACTTCGCTTTATGCAAAAGAAATACATAAACAGCTTTAGAGCCTCCGTCAGTCATTGGGCCTATATCGCCCTACTAAACTTGCGAGTACGTCGTACTCAGTCTCTCTTTGCTGCCTCTATATTTGTATTTCAGAGGAGGACGACACCAAGCAGCTAGGTGGGTTCTTCGTTGACGTCGACTACTAGTCTGGGGTTCCCAGGTGGCAGCTTGGGACCGTGGAACAAGCTGGCTTGGGTGATGTTTATTTGTAGGCCTCTTAGGCCATATATTTGCTTCTTGTTGTTAGACAACACTACCCGCTTCCGCTTGATGAATTGTTGGATCTGTGATCCTTTTGATGTGTAATATTTGTAATCTTCTCGTTTTTGTGTCGTAGAGTCATGCAATGTGCCAGTTTGTTCCACATGTCTCGATCTCTGTGTTATACCTTGATGGTTGTGCCAATTACATAGCCTCTCTGTATAATTCCGGGGTCGGGGTGCTACAAGTTGGTATCAGAGCAGGACTTTCTGTAGGAAACCCTTCTTTTGGTCGATGTCGAGTCTAGTGAAAATTATTTATAACTTAAAAATGAGTTGTGAAAACCTTCTTAGGATTCTTTTTGCTTCTCATCCAACTCGCTCTACTCTGATTCTTACCTCTATTTGTTTTAAGCTTGGTGTTGATGTTTAGGTTCTCGGGGTTTGGGTTCTTACCGTCCAGTTATGCCTCGAGTCTGTTATATCAGTTTGATATCGCCTCGATGACGTGATGTCACCGTGGTTGCCTAAATCTGTTTTTGGTGTTTATTGTCTCATAAAATACCTATATCTGGGAGCAACCAATGATCTATCCTATCTGTCAGAATTGGTTACTAACTTGTCATTGTTCCAATTCTTCAGAATGGCTCCCACCCGCCGTGGGGAACATAGTAACCCTGATCCACCACCGCCACCCTCAATGGCGGAGGTTATGATGGCAATCGAACAGAGCCGCCTGCGCAACGAGCTTCTGCTCGAGCAGCTGGTCCAGCAAGGGGCCAGGAGGAACACGGACTGCACCACTCTCAATCAGTTCTTGCGGTCCCAACCTCCCACCTTCTCTGAAGCTAAGGAGCCGCTTGATGCGGATGATTGGCTTCGGGCTATCGAGCGCAAGTTTACCGCTCTTCATGTTCCGGCGGCGGAGCACGTCAACTTCGCCACCTACCTTCTGGAAGGAGCCGTCGGTTCCTGGTGGGAGAGCCACGTGGCAATGGTTGCCGCGGGCCATGTTGTCACTTGAGAGGAGTTCCGCACCGCTTTCCGTGCGGCATATATCCCCAAGCCCATCCTCGAGCTCAAGAGGCGGGAGTTCCTGGATCTAACCCAGGGACGCATGGACGTCCAGTCCTATGGACGGGAGTTCAACCACCTCTCCCGTTACGCCCCTCGGGACGTGACGAATGATGAGGACAAGCAATACCTCTTCCGCAAGGGGCTCGCACCTCGTCTCCGATATGAGCTCCTACCCTTCAAGTTCACCTCCTATCAAGAGCTCTACAACCAGGCTCTCACAATGGAGCAAGGGAGGAAGGAGCTAGAGGCTTCTAAGAGGCCAGCTTCCACCGACCACCAGAGCTCCTCCTCCTCGGAGGGCAAGAAGCGCAAGGTCTTCGTGCCTTTCAGTGCCGTGCCAAAGGCGCCCTTCGCGCTGAAGCCCACCGGGTACCTGCTACCTCCGCCTCGCCCAGCTACTTCGACCTTGGGTGCGGCTGGAGGCGGTTTTCGACCTCGACTACCTGCACCACCCGGGCTCACTTGCTTCTCTTGTGGCCAGCCGGGGCACTACTCCAGGGAGTGTCCTCAGAAGGCACTGACTCCCTCAGCACCTGCACCAGCACCCTCTACACCAGCCGCCAAGGCTACCACCGTCAGCCGTGGCCGCCTGAACCACGTCTCGGCTGAAGGCATTGAGGAGGACCCCGGAGTTCTTATGGGTACGCTTCGAATCAATACATATCCAGCTTCAGTACTATTTGATTCTGGAGCTTCGCATTCGTTCATATCCATATCATATGCACAGAACCATCAAATACCTTTTGTAATGATGGATCCCCCGTTAGTGGTCAAGACCCCAGGCTCTAGTTGGCGAACCAATTGGATATCTCCCGATGTTCAAATAGCCGTAGGGTCAGTTCCTTTTCCGTTCTCATTGATAGCCCTGAGGTCAGAGGGTATCGATGTTATTCTGGTCATGGATTGGCTAGTGAAATATCAGGCCAACCTGGATTCTGCTGCCAAGACTGTCACAGTGTTCCACCCAAGGTATGGGGAAGTGCGTTATTGGTCCCCAACATCGGCAACTCCTTCTGCGGCTACTCCCCTCTCGCTGGAGATCAGTCTTTATTTCCTGGAAGGAATCACCCCGCCCGATATGTCTAAAGTCGCTGTGGTGTGTGATTTCCCCGATGTCTTTCCGGAGGAATTGCCCGGCATGCCACCTGATCGCAGCGTAGAGTTTGTGATTGATATGGTTCCGGGAACCGCCCCAGTTTCCAAGACGCCCTACCGTATGCCAACGGAAGAGCTAGCTGAATTGAAGAAGCAACTTGATGAGCTGCTGGAAAAAGAATTCATCAGGCCGAGTAGCTCACCTTGGGGCTGCCCGGTCATCTTTGTCAAGAAGAGGGATACAAATGTTCCTCGACTGGTCGTTGACTACCGCCCTCTTAATGCGGTGACCATCAAGAACAAGTATCCAATTCCTAGAATAACTGACTTGTTCGATCAACTGGCTAGAGCCACGGTGTTCTCCAAGATGGATTTGAGGTCAGGCTACCATCAAATAAAAATCCGAAAGGAGGATATTCCGAAGACGGCCTTCACTACCCGCTATGGGTTATATGAGTATACCGTCATGTCTTTCGGCCTCACTAATGCTCCGGCTACAATCATGAGGCTAATGAACTCCATCTTCCACGAGTACCTCGATAAGTTTGTCATCATTTACATTGATGACATCCTTGTGTACTCCAAAACCAAAGACGAACATGCTGAGCATCTTCGACTTGTTCTGACCAAGCTCCGTGATCACCGTCTATATGCCAAATTCTCTAAATGTGAGTTTTGGCTAAAGGAGCTCATTTTTCTCGGTCATGTGGTGTCCGCTGCCGGAGTGGCGGTGATACCTGACAAGATTCAGGCGATCCTGGATTGGCCAACTCCCAAGTCAGTCAAGGATATCCGAAGCTTCCTTGGATTGGCGGGTTATTACCGTCGATTCATTGAGGGCTTCTCCAAGATAGCAAAGGCGCTGACTGAACTCCTCAAGAAAGGCAAACAATTTGTGTGGTCAGACAAGGCTGAAGAGAGTTTCCGAACCCTCAAGGTCAAGCTCACCACCACCCCGGTACTTGTCCTTCCCGATACCGCCAAGGACTTTGTCGTCTATTGCGATGCATCTCTCCAAGGCTTGGGATGTGTCTTGATGCAAGAGGGCCATGTGGTCGCCTATGCTTCCTGTCAACTCAATCCACACGAGCAAAACTACCCAACTCATGATCTGGAGCTTGCCGCCGTGGTACATGCTCTGAAGCAATGGAGACCCTATCTCTTGGGCAACCGTTGCGAGATCTACTCCGACCACCAAAGTTTGAAATATCTCTTCACCCAGCCGGATCTGAACTTGAGGCAGAGGAGATGGCTGGAATTGATAAAGGACTATGATGTGACCCTCAATTATCAGCCCGGCAAGGCAAATGTCGTGGCGGATGCTCTGAGCCGCAAAGCCTATTGCAATACCGTGATGGTTGAAAAGGCGCAACCGGCTCTCCACGAGGAGTTCGCCAGGTTGAATCTGGAGATTGTTCCTTCCGATTTTCTAGCTAATCTCGAGATCAAGTCCACTCTTGAGGATGAGATCAAGGCCGCTCAGCAAAGTGATGATGAAATCCTTGAGATCAAAGAGAAAGTGGCAAATGGGAAGGCCAATTGTTTCTCGGTGGATGACAATGGCGTTGTCTATTTCGGTGACCGTCTAGTGGTGCCCAAAAGTGGAAATACGAGAGAATTGATCCTTTCTGAAGCTCATGAGTCACCCATCTCTATTCACCCCGGTAGCACAAAAATGTACCAAGATCTCCGACCTCAATTTCTGGTGGTCTTGCATGAAGCGCGAGATCGCCGAGTATGTTGCTGAATGCGACGTCTGTCGCCGAGTGAAGGCTGAACATCAAAGGCCAGCTGGTACCCTCCGCCCCATAGCCATTCCCGAGTGGAAATGGGATGAAGTTGGTATGGATTTCATCACCGGCTTTCCGAGATCACAAAAGGGCAACAATGCTATTTGGGTCATCATCGACCGTTTGTCAAAGGTTGCCCATTTCCTTCCGGTCCGTGATGATATTCGAGCAAGCCAACTTGCCGACTTGTATATGGCCCGGATTGTTCCTTTGCACGGGGTTCCTTTGCGGATCATCTCCGACCGTGGAAGCTTATTTGTGTCCAAGTTTTGGCAAAGTTTTCAAATGGCGCTTGGGACCTGTCTCAACTTCAGCACCGCCTATCACCCTCAAACCGATGGTCAAACTGAAAAGGTGAATCAAGTTCTTGAGGACATGCTTCGGGCTTGTGTCATCTTCTTCGGCAAGAGTTGGGAAAAATACCTCCCTCTCGCCGAGTTCTCCTACAACAATAGCTATCAAGCCAGCTTGCAAATGGCTCCCTTCGAGGTCCTGTATGGGAGGAAATGCCGGACTCCTCTCAATTGGTCTGAAACCGGGGAAAGGTCACTCTTCGGTCCTGACGTGATCAATGAAGCTGAAGAGAAGGTCTGTGTCATTCGAGAAAACCTCAAGGCTGCTCAATCTCGTCAGAAAAGCTATTATGACAAGCACCATCAAGAGGTCCACTATGAAATCGGTGACAAGGCCTATCTTCGAGTTTCTCCTCTCCGAGGCGTTCGTCGTTTCGGAATCAAGGGCAAATTGGCACCTCGCTATGTTGGTCCTTTCACCATCCTAGCCAAGCGAGGAGATCTCTCCTATCAACTTGAGTTGCCCTCCAACTTCCCGGATGTCCATGATGCGTTCCATGTTTCCCAACTCCGACGGTGCTTCAAGGATCCCATCCGTGGGGTTGATCATGAGGTTTTGGACATTCAAGAGGATTTGACCTATCGCGAGCATCCTATCCGCATCTTGGATGAGGCGGAAAGGAAAACCCGCAACAAGTCCATCAAGTTTCTCAAGGTCCAATGGTCTAACCATTCCGAGGAAGAAGCCACATGGGAGCGAGAAACTAGTCTTCGTCAGGAATACCCCGCCTTCTTCACTCAAACCTAGATTCTCGGGGCGAGATTCTTGTAAGGGGGGTAGATTTGTAACATCCCTAACTTGGTAATGAAAAATACGAAGAATTTTTCCACTTTTGCATTCTTGTTAGCATCATGGCATATCTTTAAATTGCTTGTGTTATCAAACCACAATTGGAAAACATTGTTAAAAGGGAAGCCCAACCTTCCCCAAGCTCTAAACTTTGAAATGCAAGCTTGGTACAACCCTTAACATGACAGGTGACCTTATGGTTCAACAAGTTCCCCAAGTTCACTCTTTTGCAAAGGAACCAAATGGTTGGCCTCCAATGTGTTTTCAGCTTCAAACTCCAATTGTGGTTCATAGCCTTGGTTATTGGTAAGCCATGTCATGATGCTCAAAGGCCCAAGTAAATGTATGTTGAGCTAGTTTATCTAGTGGTGGTGTTCCCAGAATTTTTGTATATTTTCTGGAATTGTTTGGATGCCCAAATAAACTCTAGCCTTTCTACCTTTTTCTGGTCATTCGGAATGACCCGGATTTTTCCGGATCAATTCCGGACCAGTCGGAATTTTCCGGACCTTTCCGGAAAATTCCGGATGAAGCACAGTGGCGACAGGGCGCACTGGCGCCATGCCGCCACCTCCTCCGCGCCCATGCCGCACGCCGCCGTGGCAATTGGAGGGCTAGGAAGCCCGTGACCGTGCTCACCTGCCCCGCACTCCTCTCTCCTCCTCGCCCCTCCTCTTTTTCCGGATCGAGAAGAGGCTCTCGTTCCTCTCACCGCACGCCGTAGTACCGCCGCCGTCCTCCGTGCCTCGCCGTTGACTCCGGCCACCTTGGAGCAAGCCGAAGCCACCCCCACCTCCGCCTAGACCTCCTCTCCCTCCCCACCGGAGGAATCGAGCCGGGAGGACCAGTACCGACGTGTGCGTCCTCGACCTCGTCGACCTTTGCCGCCGCACGCCGGAGGCGATTCGGTCGCCGTCGACCCACCCCTCTCCGTATCGACCACACCAACGAGCTCACGGGTGAGGCCCGCTGCTTTTTGCTTCTTTTCCCCTTCCCTCTCCCTCCTGTTCGTGCTTGAGCTTGCACAACTGCCGCCGCCGTCGTCTTTCTGCCCAGGATCGAGCCGTCCGGAATCGCCCGGATTATTCCGGATCGATTCCGGGTCGACCGGATTTTTCCGGACATTTCCGGACGAATTCCGAAACCCCAACCAAAAGATTTTGAGGTCACCTCGGACTTGGCTCGGAATGATCCCGGATTATTCCGGACCATCCGGAATATTCCGGACCAATCCGGATGAGTTCCGAACCAACCGTAAAATCTGTGAACTTTGTAGTTTAACTTCTTTTCGATAAACCTTGCAAGTGTTATACCAATCTGATCAGGTTTTCAAATGCTATCTAAACATGCTAGTATCACCTCATGACAACACTTTGGTTTTTGGTATAAATCTTGAATTTGATAAAAGTTATAAGTCCAAATAACCTTTTAAGAATTGCTAAGTTAAGCTTCGGTGCTCCGAAAATTTCAAATAATTTACCAATTTTGATCGGAATGATAAACCCTAACCATTTCATGTCATGTTCATACATTTTGAGCTATTTCACTAAAAATTCAATAATTCATGAAGAACGTGTTCACTAAGCTAAATGTGGGGTTGCTTCCAAATAATTATCCCTAATTATTTGGCTCCCCATTTAATTTTGCTTTTAAATTATAATGATATCTTTGCATCAATTGGACATGTCATCATGTGCTTGCGCATTTCACCTTGTGATCGTGTGATTTATGTGTGCTTTGTATTTTCTTTGGGTATCGATAGATTCCGGAGTCAAGGGTCTCTCTAACTACCCCGACGAGCAGTACTTCACTACCGGGCAGCAAGGCAAGAGATAACCTAACCTTCTTGGCATACTAGCATCCTATGTTTTATCAACTTATTTTATCCACCATATTATTTGCATGCGATTCAAATGTCTCTTTTGATCAAGTATAGTATATCCTATGAGTGCATGTTCCTCCCGAGCCAATCACATGTATCCCTACCTATGAAACCTAGGGTTGAGGTGTTGGCCGAGATAAAAGTAGAATTGTTGTATTCATATGCTTAGCTATGCTTAGCCATGCTTAGATATACTTTATGTCCGTTGTTAATTCCATAATTGTTGATGTTGATGGAATGATTCGGGCAAGGTGGATAAATGTGATGCTAAATAAAAATGCTAAGACGGTTTGGGTGAGTTGCCATCGGGGATGGTGTTTTGCCTCACTCTAGCCCCTAGGTGCGAGTTCTTTACCTCTTGAACCAAGACTAGCGTGCTGCCATTGGTGGGTGTATGGGCGCCTTACTGACCGAATAATTTGTGAGGGGCTTGTCAAGGGTCCTCTAGTTTGCTATTTCCATTTGCGCGTGTGTAGTGTGAGTGGAAAAGGAACGAGGATGATGGTGTTTAGGACGTGACGGTGGGGCAGGGCGCTAGGAGCGCTGAACCTGTCCTTCCGCCACTGATGGTCCTTGAGTAAGCCTCATGCATTGTAAAGGTCTAACCGCGCCCGCTCGCCGGTCTTCCACGGAAGAGGGCCAACTAGGTGAGCCGGACGGTACCAATGGGTAAAATTGTACACCCCTGCAGGGTTAATCTTTTAGAAAAGCCGTGTCCACGGTTATGGACAACTTGGGAATAGACGATAAGATCATAGACAATATTAACCTAATTGATATGGCAGCTAAAGGTTGCATAATCAACGTGTGACAAAGGTTCATTTCCTCGAGGGTGATTCGAGGGGGTGCCTTGGTGGAGATGAGAGTGGTTGGTTACAAAAGGGTTCGATGAGAACCAATGATGACAAATGTTACTCTCTTACCCCTTTTGAAAAGTTTCTGAGTAGACGAATGGCATGTGTCAATTATATTTCTGTTTATGAAACTTCGCTTTATGCAAAAGAAATACATAAACAGCTTTAGAGCCTCCGTCAGTCATTGGGCCTATATCGCCCTACTAAACTTGCGAGTACGTCGTACTCAGTCTCTCTTTGCTGCCTCTATGATTTTGTATTTCAGAGTAGGACGACACCGAGCAGCTAGGTGGGTTCTTCGTTGACGTCGACTACTAGTCTGGGGTTCCCAGGTGGCAGCTTGGGACCGTGGAACAAGCTGGCTTGGGTGATGTTTATTTGTAGGCCTCTTAGGCCATATATTTGCTTCTTGTTGTTAGACAACACTACCCGCTTCCGCTTGATGAATTGTTGGATCTGTGATCCTTTTGATGTATAATATTTGTAATCTTCTCGTTATATGAGTTGCTATATGTTTTTGTGTCGTAGAGTCATGCAATGTGCCAGTTTGTTCCACATGTCTCGATCTCTGTGTTATACCTTGATGGTTGTGCCAATTACATAGCCTCTCTGTATAATTCCGGGGTCGGGGCGCTACAGCGCCGTCATCAACGACAGGTGGATTGGCTCTGCCGGCGTCGACAAGGAGGAAGAGGCGGAGCCGGTGGAGCAGGGCTCCGCCGCGGAGGCCGACAAGGAGGACGAGGAGGATGAGGCGGAGGGCGAGGAGCAGGATGAGGAGTCCCGCGTGGGCACCTCCCCCGAGCCGGTGCCCATCTTGTCCGACGATGAAGACTTTATGTCGCTGGCGTCGTGGCTCAAGCACAGGTCGCAACGTCTCTCAGAGAGGAGGCCGTGGTATCCACCACGGGCTCTAGAGGCGGAGCGGCGGAACAGGTTCGGGAAGAGGCTTCCTCCGCGAGCGCCTTCAGGAGGGAGCGGAGCCCCCAAGCCCTAGGCGCAGGGGCGGGCTCTGTCATTGGTGGCGGCGTGGCGCCGCCGAGCTTCCTGAAGACGAAGCGCTGGGTTGTGGTGGACCAGTAAGTACTCTTTCTTCTGTCTTGGCCTTTTGTTCTGTCTCTTTTCCCTTTTTGAGCGTGTTGACGGTCTCCAGGCTGCCCACGGCGAAGGCGCCAAGGCGTGCCGTGGCGGCGACTTCGACCGCGCTGGTGAGTGCCGCGTTGGCGGCGGTGGTGGCAGAGTCCACTCCCCGAGCGGCGACGGAGGCAACGATGGAGGCAGCGGCGAACAAGGCCGCTGCCACGGACACCGTGATGGTGGAGGCCGCGGCGAACCCTGCCACAGAAGGGGAGGACGCGGCCGTGACCGTCGAGGCCGCGATGGCGGCAAACGAGCCCGTCACGGCGGTGACTGATGTGACCGTGGAGGCGGTGAACGGGGCTGCGGCGGCGGACGCGTCCGCAACAGCAGCAACCGGAGAGGAGGCCGTGGCCACCGTTGCGGGGGAGGCGGCCCCAGTGAAGGCCGCGGTAACGACGAACACGACGGTGGGAGAGATGCCCATCCCCATCATCGACCTTGGAGTGGAGATTGCCGCGGCGACCGAGGTCACGGCAAACATCTCCGCGGAGACCACGGCCCTGGAGCCCACGGCGGAGCTCCAGGCCACAACTCTGCCTGGAGCGACCCCTTCTGGGGGCGCAGTTGTGGCGGCGCCAGGCGATGGCACTACGGAGGAAGGAGGGGCTCCCACGGCGGGAAGCGAGCTTCTGGCGTCAGGTGGCGCGTCCGGCTCCTTAGACATGGCCACGGCGCCACAGGACCAGTCGGCCAGTGCTGGCTGGGAGATGGTCGTCTCCGGGTCCCTTCCGGAGGTGAGGATCCTGCAGGACGACCTGCTGTCTTGCGCCCATCTGGCAATCACCAAGCTTGGTGAGAGCCTCGTGGCGGAGCGAGCCATGTAGGAGGAGGAGCAGCGGCGAGTCGCGGTGACATGGTACCAAGTCTACGCCGGCCAAGGGTCGTGCGCGGAGGAGAAGCTGCGTGCGGCAGACGAAGCCGCCCGATGCGCCACGGCGCAGAGGGAGGCCATACTGGCGGAGCGCGTCCGGGCAGTGGAGGACGCCGATAGCGACACTTCCCTTCGACAAAGGGAGATAGTGCGCACGGAGGCAGAGCAGCGGGCGGAGCACACACGCTTGGAGCAGCTGCAAAAGTTCCTCGCCGCGGGGCAGCGGATACTTCAGGAGAAAGAGGGTCGCCTTAAGAGCGATATGGACGCCATGCTCATCAGGAGGCGCGAAGCCCTTGAGGTGGAGTTCGTGAAGCGGGCCCAGGACGCCCGTGACTCCGAGCGGGCCGCTTTCAACGAGAAGATTTCTTGGCAGGAGCAGCGCCACAAGGACAAGCTCATGGAGGCGGACAACAAGGTGAGAGACGCCAATGAGGCGGCCCAGAGGTTCCGCGAGGAGCGCGATCTTGCGCGGGGGTCGGTCGACAAACTCCGTCGAGCGCGCAACTTGGCGTGGGAGGCACACAAGACATCGCAAGAGGAGCTTGGAGAGGTGCGGGCGCAGATGGATCCCCTCACGAAGCAGGTGGCGGAGCTGACGGCGACGAGGCAGGTCTCGGAGGCGTTGGGGGAGATCCACCGGCGGATGATGAGGGACCTCCTTAATCGGGGTCAGCGAGTCAATGAGCGTCTGGGCGGAGAACCCATCTACGAGCCCGCCAACTTTCAGTGGGAGGTCCTTGTCAGTCACATCCACCTTTTCACCATGCTGCTGGGGAATATGGAGAGGGCGGCTGATGAGGTGGACTCCCTCGTGGAGAGCGAGTGCCGCGACATCCTCTCGGTGGCAGGCAAACGGATCTTCTCCAACCTCTGGCTCCTTTGCAAGGCCGGCGTGCTTCACCCGGACGCTTTTAAGCATGAAGAAGGCCTGAAGCCCGTGGAGGCCGAGTCAGAGGAGATGGCGAAAGCCCTTGACGAGAAGATCAAGGATCACGTGAGCGTGCTCGTCGCCATGTGCGTTCGCGTGGACCTCATGCCGAAGACTGTTGGTGACGAGGGTGCCAGCTCTTCGGGAGCGGGCCTTGGCGTAGGAAACGATACTCTGGCGGAATAGCCCCGGAGCATTTGCTTTGTAATCCTGCAACAAGAACTCTTGTAATGAAGTACTCTAGATGGTTTATGCATCTCTCTGCTTGCTGTGGTTTTGCCTTTCTAGTTTTCCATGAAAGCTAAGCCTTTGTTCTTCATGAGCGTGCAAATGCTCTACGTCTTAGGTCCCAACTCGCCAATCCAACAGAAACTAGTCAAGTTCGTGTCCGGCACGAGTACACCGGGGCCGCGACTGCTGGTTAGTAAGATCTCCGAGTGCGATACTCGGAGGCTCCCCCTTGACGTGCAAACGATGCTCACGGAGCTTAGATGTGTAGCCAGTCGCGGTGTTCCAGGACGTAAAGGACAACGCTAGAGGTCGCTACGGGACTTAGCTGATTAGAATGGAGGGGTGCTTCTTTGGGGCCCGACGGGGGCTCCGTCCATACGTAGCCTCACGAGAGGCCTTCCTATGGCTCTCCTCATGAGGTAGTCTTTGTTGTCCCGTGAGGCCCTGTTTCATGATGGACGGGAGACTAGTTTTCATAGTTAGCCTACCCTTCACACTTAGCTAGCTCGGGTCTGGGTGACGCGTGAGGAGACAAGCACCAAGGGAACCTTGGTGGAGGTGACATGCACAGGAGGTGGCCTGTGGGGACCCCGGACTAGCTGTCCGAAATACCCTTGTGCCTACATCAGCGATCCCATGATCAGTGTGTCGCTGAGCACAATCAAACTGGTAATCAAAGAACATCCATAAATACCGAAGGAATATACTTACTCGATTGAAGTCATAATCTTCAATGGGTACTTGCAGCGGAAAATCACCAAACAACGTGGATCCCAAGTCATTCGCCTTAACCCTACAGGCAACTGACTGGGAAGCGCCCTAGTTCGCATTGACGTCAGTTCCGTCTCCTTCTTCAAGCTGCTCTTCTTTAAAATCTGGCTAAGACAATAGCCAGGGACGAAACCATTATGAGTACAATGGGAATTGTACTCGCAAACTACCCCCGAAAGAGCATGCACTACCCTTTTCTTTTTTTTTTGTTTATAGTTTGAGTAAAACTTTGTTTGCTTTGAAAACTCTAATCTTTATTGAAAAGAGAATGATAGACTTTTGTTCAATAAAACTTTGTCTGAAAACTCTATAACTTTGGTTGAAGTAAAATAAGAGAAATTTTATAACTTTTCATAAACCTTGTATATTTTTCAAAACATCTATAGCCTTTGTTAAAGAAAACGAAAATAAGGCTTTAGATTCTTTTTTTTTCCATAAAACTGTCTTTGTAAAGAGTTTTCTTTTAAAACATTTTTCCCGAAAAATAGCTGTTTGTTAAAATAAGAAGTCCCTTTTTAAAAACGTTTTACCCGGAAAATCACCATTTTGCTTATTTATCCAAAACTCCTCCTTTTTCCCGACCATGTCTCATCATGGTCCAATTATTTCCAACAACTCATACCAGCACATTGGCATAGTTGCATAAAACATCCTTCACATCATTTTCTCTTTTAAATCTCAAACCTTTTTCCAAAACTTGCACATAGGCCTAGTACAGCCTCCCAACTGTCCATATCCGAGGACTCGGCTATTCGAATAGTTTTACCCTCTGCAGAGGTAGCACGCTTTTCCCACACCCATCCGGTAGCTCATCGTGTCTGCCACGTCCCGCCATACAAGGTGTATGCGAAGTTGAGCCACCGGCCATAGCCTTTCCTTTGCTCATGCTAGTATAGGACCCTGCCCTTACGATTTCACCATTCCTTCAACACCTAGTACAGGATCCCCCGTCGAGGAACCTAGATGTAAGGACTCGTAGTTTTGCCCGGCGGCCCAAAGGTAGACCTTCAATCCCTCAATCCCTCAGATTGCCGGGACCCGGGTCAGGGGTTAGAGTCGCCATGCTCATCCCCTCATGCATAACGGAGTCGTCTCCGTCGATGAGGTATCCAGTACTAACACGAGCAAATTATATGACTACGCCTATTCCCATATTTGGGTAGATGTGGTCGCACAGGTTATCGGCTGGTCGTCATGGTACTAAGACACAATGTGCATTTTTCATAAACAACACCATTTATCACTTCTCCACTTCCATACCGACCATTCGGCATGTCAATCAGATAGGTACTTTAAAAAGGAGTTTGGAATAAACCATATTTTTTTCCATACTATAGTTTGAAAAGGAATTTTTCCACCCAATACTTCCATATAGGGTGTCAAAGTAATATACTTGTATTTTTGGAAAAGGGTTTTCAAAATCATAGCTTTGGTAACAAAAACCACTTAAGTCATTTATGCTCTTTATGGGTAAAACATGTAAATCAAAATAGACGTATATAAATGCAAGCTCAGTGAAGTAGCTTGCCTGTTCCCAGCATAATGTCTCTGGACTTGATACTCTTGATCAAAGAAATAAACTCCGGTGCTTATCCAATAAATCCTTCCAAAGTTCACTCCGATAGCGTTTGCATCTAGCGTCGTAAAAAGGAAAGAACATAATCAACATACAGTACAACACTCTAACAAACATCAAGCAATACTAACAAACAACAATCACGAGAGAAGATTATTATTTAACAATCAAGTTTGGCAATCACCAACACTACTCATGTTAAAAAGTTATGTTTAAAGTTGTGATGAAGCATCTTTATTCAATTAGGAAATACTTCAGACAAAAGTTAATCCACCAATTACTTTCTTTAATTCTAAATATCTTACCAAGCTATGGTAGAGATATTGCTAGATACTCAAGCTAGTACTCACTTAAGACAACCAAGTTTAACAAGCAAAGCAATTATATTAATCACACAAAGTAATCTAATAAACAAGCAACATATACCATTTCTAAATTACTCAATCAAGCATCACAACAACTCTGAAGCATCACACATTAGCTACTACACACACAAGGCAACCTAATTTGAATTCAATTTGATTTAATTACCCATTACTTAGTGGTGTCACAAATATGGCAGAAATTAGGGTTTTGTGTATAATTTCATATCTTAAGTTCTGTTCATCACAAAAATATGAACTAAAATCCTACAGAAAGCTATTGAAGTTTAGAAGACAATCCAATTGGATTTAATTCAATTTGAGTTATTAAACTCCCTGTATAAATGTTTTAATCCAGAATGTTGGTTTTCTTGTTTTTGCTACAACTCAAGTTAATTGTACTCAAAAGTTAAATCCTCTTAGGGATAACTAGTATTGCTTAAATGTGAGCTAACAAAATTGGTTTGACCTCATTTGGATTAGTAGAGTATCAGAAACAAACAAGTTTAGGTTTTATACCTTCTGTGGCATTTTGATTATCATTATTTATTTATTAACCTAAATGGGGTGAAACCGCTTTAGTGAGTTAGAAAATTTCATAAGCTTTCCAGAACATTTTCATTTGCTATTTTTAGATTCTTAGATCTCAAGTTATTGGTTTTCAAATTCTAATCAAATTTCTGACAGAAGTTTTTATCATTTTAAGTGTTAACAACTAGCTGATTTGATAATTTCATTCTGACTTGACCACAACATCAAATGGATTCAAACCAGTGGCATTGGGTTTACTAGTTGATATACTTTTAATAACATTTTAGTTTGATAATTTTGGTTAAACCAATCTCTGGGAAGCATCTCCCAAAGTTGGTACCAATATAACCTTTCTGAGTTTTCAGTTAAAACTAACACCTTTGTCATTTTT
Organism: Puccinellia tenuiflora; assembly: GCA_012064385.1. Taxonomy (NCBI): domain Eukaryota; kingdom Viridiplantae; phylum Streptophyta; class Magnoliopsida; order Poales; family Poaceae; genus Puccinellia; species Puccinellia tenuiflora. Next base: position 424,372 of record QRDG01000451.1, on the reverse strand, counting down.
ATTTCAAATGGGAAATATGTCCAACAAGGATCATGGCCTGCATCTATGTGAAGATGGCATGTTATATTAGCTACAACATTTTAGTTTGCTATTTTTAGGCCTCTGGTTCAATAGCAATTTGCATGGGAAAAGGGCTATCTTTATTATTTCATGTGGTGGAATAATCCGATTAGCTATCTTCCTCGGATTATATCTTTTATCTAGATTTTATTTTGGGGTTCACAATACTTGTTCATGGTGGTACACTAACTATACTAACATGACATGCCACTACTAATATCCAAATAAATCTAGATTAATTTCTATGATTGGATCAAAAGGCCTAAGCAGTAATCTGTTTTCAGAAGTTTCTGAAAACAGACAGAACATAGCTACTTTGCCTAATGTTTCCATCAAGCTAGACTAATTATTTTTGAAAACTAAAACTTTCATTTGAATCTATGTAACTTGATCTTTCTAACCATGCAAGGATTTCAATTTTTGGTGGGGCAGATTTATCAGAAAATGCATGCCAAGCTGGCTACTCTAAACTATTTTTCAGCACTTAGCAGTTTTCTCAGATTTCTCAAATCTGGGCGGGAGACAACCTGGGCCGTTGATCTGGAGATCGACAGCCGTGGGTCGCCGTCTCCACCCGATAGCAGAGAGAGAGAGGGAAGAGGGCGGGGCTCGCCGGAGGGCTTACCGGCGGTGAGTGGCGGTGCTAGAGCTAGGAGTGGGCTGCGGCGAGGCTTGTGGTCGACGGCGGTGGTCCTGGGCGGCGTCTGGGTACCGGCGGCATCGCCGGGGACGCTCCATAGAGGCGTCACGGCGCGGTGGCCGTGCAGCTCATGTCGAGCTCCGGCTCCTTCAGCAAGCAGTGGCGTGGTGGTCCTTCAGGTGGTGCTGTGGCGAGTAGAGGGTGAGGGAGGGTGGAGTGGTGTGGGGTGAAGCGTTGAGGCTGGCTCGGGTGGTCTTTATATAGCGGCGGAGAGGGAGCGAGGTGCCGAGGGGGGGTCTGGCATGGAGGAGAGTGAGCACGGCGACCGTTGCCCGCCATCTTCGGGCTGGACGGTGCGGCGTTGCCCACCGCGTGCCTAGCTAGGTCTAGGGGGTGCTTTTATAGCTCGGGGCGAGCTCGGGCAGAGGGGGGCACGGGCGGCCTTGCCATGCCGCGTGCGGCACGGGAGCATGCGGGGGCGGCAACGTGCGGAGCGAGGGAGGCACGGGCGCGGTGCCTGCGGGTCAAGGGGTGGTGCTGCGCGTGCTGGGGCGGTCGGGGCCGGCTCGGGAGGGTGCTGGTCGGCCGGGGTGGTTGCGGTGCATGCGTGCCCGCAGGGTGTTCGATGCTTGGTCGGCCGGCAGTGCAACGGCAAATGCGGGCAAGAGGGAGGGCCAGGCGTGAAGGGGTCGAGTTGGGGAGCATCTAGGGGGCAAGGGGCAGCTCCAGGACATGGTGGTCGCTGGGTTTGGTGCGGGTTGGTCAAGTGGCCCGGGTGGTGGCCATGTCCATGGCATGGATGCTTAGGGCTAGGGTTTAGGGCATGGGGAGTGTGGTTGTTGTCCAGAACGTGCAGGGGGTGCTGGAGAGGGTGCTGGACATGAGGGAGACAAGGTTAGGGCAAGAAATTAGGTTGCCATTGAATAAGAGGGTAGTGGTACCATTTTGCACTATGTGCCACTATTAGGCACCATTAGGATTTTAATGCCAAAGAGAAAAGTGAGGTGCGGGTGTGCAAATGCTGTGGGAACTAAGTATAGGTGTTGGTGTTTTTTTTGGTGCTATGATGGAAATTATTTGACAAGTGCATCATAGCACATTTTGTGATTTGGTAAAATTAAAGAAAGTAATAGAAAGGTAAATTTTAAAATTTTGAAAATATATTTTGAAGAGGGAAGAAATATTAGAGCAATGTGGGAGTGAGCACTATGTCACCCCACTGATTTTTGGTTTAAAAGAAAATATTAATTTCTCACTGGGAGAAATTTGTTGTCACTTGTCACCTGATTTTATGTGTTGATGTTTTCATTTTGTTTCTTTTCCTTCCTTCATAATTTTATTTAGCAAACACCCACATCAAAACACAACAATATTCACTTCACAACCATTAGCACACAAATCAAACCACAAGAATTAATCACACCACCAATTCCATAATTCACAATACTATATTATAAAATGATCACACTCAATTATGACAAGATGTTATTTATAAAACTAGCATAGTGGCCCGCGCCATGCGCGGGCAACACTTTAGTTGTTGTGGATACATATTTTTATGAGTAATTGAATTATTCTTAGGCATACACACTATTAATGATTCCTCTTACATATAAATTTATCAATTTAGTAACTGAATATATAATTTAGAAATAAGCAAACGGTAAATCATATAGTATAAACAATTTTACCTAACTTTCTCATGGTCCAAATTTAATAATATGGTTTCATTTTAGCCATGTTGCATGTTTATTTGTATTCAAATATAAGATATATGAGGGTAATTCATTTGTGAAAATGTATGTATCTCTAAATCACAAATAGAAAAATCTGGAACTCTTATAATTGTTAACATGTATGCATTAATTATCTTATTTAATATTGGAGTGTACTTAATTATATTGTTCTATGAACATTTCAACCAAACCATCCACATATCGATATAGTAGCTTGCATTTGTAGCATGTTTCTCTGATTTTTATAATAGAGAAAAGAATATGGGAGGAAAGCCCATAAAATATAAGTAGGATTACTATATATCCACGTCTATGATAAATAGAACTCGGGTGGTTGGGTTGTGTATATCTTCTTTAACAAACTGAACTTAATTGACTTACTGTTGCTTGAAATTTTCAATTAATACACCGGCGATGACATATTATTTTTTTAGCAAAAGATTTATTAGTTGATCCCTAGAAGTTATGTTTGTTGCTGTCTTCAAGTTGTCAACTCATACTTCATATTTTCCATTAGGTTTTTCGGTAGGACTTGTGTAAGTGCGTGTGACCTAGCAAGTTTTGTATTTATTTATATTACAAACAGATATGGTCCATGACAGGTAAATATCCATATGGTGCATTCTCTCACTTTTTAAAGCTGTGGTTAAGAAAAGGATATTTGCGTATTGGAAAATGCCAGCATCAATGGTAACCACCTGTTTGTATGCTTTTATTTAAAACAATCTATGTAAAGATAAAAAAATCGTTTAAGCTTAGCTCATTTCCTTATCTCTTTGATTGTTCCCTGAAAAACATGTTTATGATTTGATCGGTCCACATATTTTGTATCGAAAGGTTTACTTAATAGATTGTTGATTTAAAAAATAGTTTTCCACTTGGTGTTGTTTCAGCTTTGTACCAATGTACTAAAACGTCTTATATTCTGGTATAGAGGTAGTATATTTGGACGTTGACAACTTAAGTGATTAGCCATTTATATATATGTTTTCATTAAGTTAAAAATGCTTTTAATTAATTTATCTACGACAACTATCTTCCGAAATGTACGCGGACTTCTCACATTGTACACATATTTGACCATCTATTTGCGACCAAACAAACCCGTGCAACAACTTTCTTATGTGGCCATAAAGAGTTCAAGAGCTTGCAATTTTGAGATAGTCATGACGGTTTGTCGGCTTCTCAGTTCCATTCCTTGCACAAAGTTGCACAAATTAATAAGCGCGTAATGGAACTTTAGTGGAGAAACAAAGTTCCAATATTGAAATGTCTAATAATAGAATGTAACGTGCAGCTTGTGATTCACCAAGCTGGATTTTATTCAAGCCTTAGATGTGACATTGGCAGTGTTGGACTCTTCTACCCATATACATACCTGAAAAAACTGAGAAGCAGTAAGTGTATATGTGATTATCTATAAACCCTTCATCGTCAGATTAGTTTTCGTTACGATCATTTTATCATTATTTTGAATATTATTATTATTGTTGTTACATGAATATTTATCTATGTATTGGTCAAACCACTTGACCTAAAATGACATACGTACATCCATTTGTCTATACATTTACCATTTTCTTGCATAGCAGATGTCATGCATCTCAATTATCAAGTACATATAGTTATAACTATTCTTAAAGAAAAAGAAAATAAGAAAAAGGTGAATAGAAAAATGGATGTGATTGCATTGTCGTTCCTCTAACAATTAATAATGAATGGATGATATCTTAATTATTTTCTAGAACTATATAAATGACAAAAAAATACCCTGAAGCTTTAAAACATCAACATGATTTAGTTTTTGCATTATGAAAAATCAAGATAATATAGAGTATCAATGATTTGTAGTATCACAATATAAATTGATCTGAAAATATGTCATTCAATATAGATGTCCTAAGAAATCATAATCTTATTCAATCTCAGTATTGTCAAATGAAATATGTGTGTCTAATTTTTTTAATGATTTCTTTTATGAATTCTCTATGAAATGGTGATCTTGCTCCCGTAATTTATAATAGAAAGTTTAAACGTAGTATAAGTTTGTTAATTATAATTAATATACTATTTTCATTGAATTAAAAAGCAAGTTCTCTATGCATTTCTATTATTGCAAAAGGTGTGAAACCTTATAAATATGGTATATGTATGTCGTACCTAGAGAAAATATCTTTGTGTACTATTTTATTCAACATATCGTCCTTCTTCTATCTTTATAGTTGACCATTGTTTGCAGTTTGTCCTTTCACGTGACTCTTGATGATTCTGCATATATATCCACTTACTCCAGCAAAAGGACTTCAATCTCGCGCATGTTCGGCTCGGTTTGGTTGAGTACTTGATTTGTCGGTTCCATTTGGGTCTGCAGGCCAGCAGTGCACCTACATAAAAATATACTCGTAAATCCAATTGTTTTTGTACATGGACAATCCACATTCATCAGCATTATTTATTAATGTTTACTCTACTCTCCAGTGTATCATCGTAAATAAATTTGAAGTAATAGTCCAAAAATCTGATGCTTGTTCATCAACTTCCCGCGCACTGAGCACAATAGCAAAAGGGTCAAAGGATTTAGCATTGGCTTAAAATATCTCATTACTTTAATTCCTCTAGCTCCATCAACCGCTATTTTGTATTGAAAAGGAAATTTCTTTGTATATATTTTTCAACGGATTTTTTGGTCAGGATCCCAAATTTTGAAGATCTTAGGTACGCAAGATGGATTCGACTTTAATATTTGGCTCAAAGGTTCTGACCAGTTTGTTTCTAATAAGTAGTAGATCATAGTCGCCCATGTAAAAAGACTTTATCAGCCAAAAATGAATATGGGAAAGTAAGCACATGATATGCACGGGATTGTTACAATTTTAATCTAATCAAATTGTATTGGTACTAATAAATTCATTGTTCGATAGTTGATTATGCCCCGAAGTCTTCAAACTTTTCCTTATTTTGCATGACTACTTTCTTCTAGCCAAAGCATCGAGAAATGTAGGACCTATATAGGTTGAGGCTTATAAAATTGAGATTCTAATTAGTAAATTCAAAAGGTAACTACAGTATCGTTGAATTATTGATTAGAATCAAGTGAGCAATCATTAATCATTGAGTAAAAATTACACTGATCTTAGAAAACTGAATCAGAAAAAAATACTTTTATGTAGATGGTATGTCACGGATGTTTTACTGGAGACCCGACGGAGGAGATTCGGTGCTAGTGGTCGCTTCAGTGAGCCGATGCCGAAGGCACTGAAGCAAAATAATGGATTATACATGTAAACCATATTCACAAGCTGGTCTACAAACATAGCCTTCACGCCGTGATCTAGTAGCTGACCTAAATTTATATCAATCCAAGAACTATTTCATTAAAGCTGCTGCCTGTTACAGCGAATCAGATATTTGCTTAAACATGTAATTTGGGCGTATCAAACTGTTTCTATGATTAAAGATATAAACGAAGGAGTGTCCGTACAAGTAGTAGGTACACTTACGGGAGACCTGGATGGTTTGAGTGAATCGATGTAGCACCATGCCCCCGCTTCAAGCTGCTGTGGACACTGCCTCTAGTCAGAGATTTTCTTGAACCTGTATATATCATATTGTTTTGACTGTATATATCATATTGTTTCTAAAATTAGAGAACTAAACAAAGTCAAAAATAAAATAGACACACTTACCATTAAGTATCTCTAGGTTTGTCCGGCTGCACCAGGCAAGTTCCTCCAATGATCGACGCCTCTGTTGCACGCCTACATGAAGCAACCTCTCTCAATCGATTGATCCATCTTTTGCACAGCTACATGTCTCATGCTGTTAGGGAAATTGACCTGCAAGTCTGCAACGCTGGTGTACCTGGCTGCCTGCATACCTGCACGCACAGGAGAGCACGTTGGCAAATACGGCGTCAACGGCCGCGTGTACGTGAGGAGGGCGTAGGAATACTGCGGCGGCTGCAGCATGCAGTTTTTTCGGCGGCAGCGGCAGGGGCGGCTAGTATCGTGAGGAGATGCTAGGGCATTGCAATACGAGGGTTTCTCTTTTACGTAGACATAAGTTGAACCGGTACGGACACACTTATTAATGGCATTGGTGGGTAATTTTCTAAAACTTAATATTGGTCGGTTAATCGATCGGTTGTTATTGTCTAGATAGCAACAAAGTAGAACTTGACAAATATTAAGGGAGAGTAAAATATCACTTTAAAAGTGTTGTTGCTAGCAACTCTATTTTGATTACATTAATTACAAAGACGTTGGGGGTTCAACCTCCATGATACAAAGACGTAAGCATCTATAAACATGTAACATGCAAAAGAATATAATGATTCATGGAAGTACAAAACGTTGACCAAAGGGGTACGGATCCCTCCCTTGGCTATACGTTGTTAGGTAGAGATGAGACCTCTACAGCAGCGGATCCACCCGATGTAAGCATCTATAAACATGTAACATGCAAAAGAATATAATGATTCATGGAAGTACAAAACGTTGACCAAAGGGGTACGGATCCCTCCCTTGGCTATACGTTGTTAGGTAGAGATGAGACCTCTACAGCAGCGGATCCACCCGATGCGCACTGGATAACACCCCGGTTAATTCGGTCCCGCTGGGACTCGAACCCGTGTGGGCTGGGCGCGCACACGCAGCCTCTGCCACTGAGCTAGCACTCAGTTCTCGATTCATGGAAGTATAACGGTGTTCCTTCCTCGGTAATCTTGTAGAAGTCTTCTTCATTCAGATTTTTTCTTGAAGTTCTGCATCTCTTTCATCGTCCATAAATGTCCTGAATTTCAAGTATACAGTTAGTAGCCGACAGTAATTAAGCATCTTGCTGTTACCTTGGAGAAACAATTGTTCCAATCAGGGATCCTAAGCGCCCTAGAAGACAGAAGACAGAGGTCGCACCCTTCACTCCACGACCAAAGGAACTTTCTTGCAAACAAATTGAGAGTAAGCAATTGTGTAACTCATGATGCAATCAGAAATCACAAATATAATGGAAGGCCTAGAGGCAATCAAATTAATCGCTTTGTTATGATCAATGCAACCATGTCAAAAAAATTAAATAATTAATAAGTGAACCAATAATAAATTTATGACACATCTGAAGCATGATTAGTAGTTATAAAGACGTTGGAAAACAGCTGCACGTCCGGGCGCTTTGTTGCCATCGTGAACTCTGAAGTTTTCACCTACGCTAGGACCGTGGTGGCTATTAGGTTGATGCTTACCATATGCAAAGGCATACATTAATAATGGTCTTCCATCTAGAGTTTTAAATATCTATCCAACATAATGTACGTAGTTTCCAGGTTACGCATGGAAATCTAACTTCAAGTTAATCTCTGAAGTTTTCACCTACGCTAGGACCGTGGTGGCTATTAGGTTGATGCTTACCATATGCAAAGGCATACATTAATAATGGTCTTCCATCTAGAGTTTTAAATATCTATCCAACATAATGTACGTAGTTTCCAGGTTACGCATGGAAATCTAACTTCAAGTTAATCTGAAGAGGGCACTGCACGCATGAAGCTAGCGTTAATTACTTGTAGCTGATCGCAATACCTTCAGAGTGTGCATATACGTACAAAGCAAAGATATACACCATTGATGCTGGTTCTTGCAGGCAGAAAACCTATTTGGGCGCTGCTTGCGAGAGGGCTAGCAACGATCTGCAGAAGGGGCGGCGGCGGGCGGCCGGCGACCGCATAATACTAATAAGAGGATAAAGGTATTAGGAGTCGGGACTTGGGATTCGAACTCAGGTTGGCCTGAATAACCTTTCGGAGAGTGAATTTTTTTAACGAAAATCTAATGGTTGTGATTGTACGGGTTTAAGTTTTTACGGCCAGATGTTTCTGATTATTGTGGGATTTTCTAGACTATTTCTCTTTTTTCTGGTGAGCCCGTCATGTACTTTTAATATATAATAGATATCCCACTCATAACTTAATAATTTTCAAAAAGTTTGAGAATGGAAATATGTGGGATTACATATTTCCCACTAGTGTTATTTTCAAATGGGGTGGAAATCAGAGTTTATAAAATGGGAGTTGCATATACATGCAAAATATCATGGTTGGCAATAGATAGGAGATAACATATAGATCTCCATATTTTTGGGAACACATAATTTTGGAAATACTTTTATTTTCTCAACTAAAGGGTATTTTAGTTGCAGCTGAAATCAAACATCATTGAAATAAACTTTGGCCAAAATAAGATTGGAAAAGATATATGGAATTTACTCTTGTCATAACATGATCACCAAAGTTTAATATGTTTTTATCTTGGTTGGATTCTTGGGTTGATATTTACCAGTCAAACAAGCATATACATCAAGTCACACAAGGTCAAACAGAACAATATACAGAAAAACACAATCAATAGTGAAGTATTTCAAAAAGTTTTTGTTGGTTCTGAATTTTGGGTCTTGTTAAATTCTTATTATAAATTTGGGATGTTACAAATCCTTCCCCCCTTAAAATAAATCTCGTCCCGAGATTTGCCCGGGGGTACAGGGGAGTACGAGGGCACGGGTTTTGGGCTGTCTATACTTCCGAGGTCGTTGCTTCTTCAGTGAGAGTGCCAGGTGAGACTTCGACAAATTGATGTTGCGAGGTCGTTCCTAGTCGATAATTTTCCCTGATGGGTTCAGAGCCTGGATGATGGGGTTGACTTGACGATCGATGCTGATGGATAGTCTTGGTTAGCTGGTTCCAGTTTCTACGGGGCTAAGTCGCAAGGAACTAATTATTACCACGTTCTGGTATACCCATTGCAGGTCTTCCCCCCTTAAAAGGGGTTTTTAATCGGTCTTGCTGAAGTTTGCAGTCGGAGTTGACTTGGAGGCATTGTACTTCTTGACGATCTTCGTCTCGTTTGCCACTCCTTGGGGCTTGGGGTTGGTGCAGATATCACTTCATACTATTTTCTCCTTACGAGGGTCGCAGATGGGGACGCGTGGTTTTCAGGATGCGTCGAGTCTGCGTACTCAACTCTCTCCGGTTTCTAGTTAGAAAAAGGATGCTATAAACGTCTAAATTCATCTGGACTTGCTTGGTGGTTGAGGTTGTCCACAGCAGGTGCTTACGTCATTTGATTCTTCTGAGTATTCCATTGGTTGTTTGTCTTCATCATTGTCCTTCTTCAGTGAGTAAAGGAGGAACTTCATTGCTGACTTCCTTGGTTCTTCAGCTTCATGAAGCGTTGGTAAGAATCTTAAGAAGTAGAATCTAGATTATCGAGCTTCCAAAGGAATCTAAAAGTCGGTACAAGGACCCTAAAGGTAAGTGGTTTGGTCTGCTGTTCGACGAGGGTACAAGGGTCACGTCCTCATTTAGCCTTAATAAGTTAGAGAAAGAGCTTCATGTCAGCAGTCGATGTTCGTGCTTTCTTGAATCCTCCTTCGGTGTGATTGGTCGAGCCAAGTTGGAAAGGATGATTGCTGTGGATGGTGCTTGCTTCCTGGTTCAATTCTGCGCAGATGGTCTTCAGTGTTGATCGACTTCGGCCTTGATGATGGCGGTCTTCTCACTACCAACTATATGTGATTCTTTCTATATCACCTCTCTTTTTGTCAAAACTTGTGGTTGGATGAAGCCAGTTAGTACCGTCACAAACTGGGGTTAGATGTTAATCTAGAATTTGGTAAGTTGGTTCAAAAATCACGGCTTAATGGACCTTAGAAAAAGTTAGTGAAGAATCTTCACACCAGTTGTTTTCCAAACAGGTACCTTTGTCTTTATTGTTTCGATTAGTTGAGCCGGGTTGAACTAAGATTGTTTTTCTGCAGATGACGTCGGTGGCGTCCATTTCCTGGGATAACTCCATGTTGACGATCTTTAAAGTTGGGTTCCTTCGGGTTTGTTGGTGGCGATCTCCCTTGGATGAGTCTTGTGCTTGAGGCTTCATATAATCAGCGGCAGGCTAGGGTTCTCATCTATCTTGCCCAAGTTTGCGGTGATAGGTAGGAGTTAGTCGAGGTTTTCGTTGGTTTTATTTCACGGGACAAATTTGGGTGGGTCAAACCTAGCAAGGTTAGCGCAAGAGATTAAGGTGCTACTAACTGCTCGTCAAGCGGGTAGGTACATGATCCTCTTTGAAACCCATCATTATCGTTGGTCTCTGAGCTCAAATCCTCATAGCAATTCTCATGCACTCCTTGAGTTCCTCTAGTTACCAATTCTAAATGAGTCTCCTTATGTCCTCGTTTCATGTCAAGGTTTGTGGTCCTAGAAGATTAGTTGGCACTATCGTGGACTTGAGTCAGTTGTTAACCTAAGGTTAGATACGATAAGTTGGCGTGGTATTCTTGTAATTTCACAAGTAAACTTTTGGCGAAGTGAGTCTCGTGTCTTCACGAGGTTGGCGTACAATTGCAGTTTCCTTCAAGATCTTGACGCACTTGCTCCAGATGGTGCATGAAGTCCATTGTCTGACTTGCCGGTTAGGTTACAAAAATTTCCGGCTATTTGGCTAAGGATTGGGGGTCTTTTGTATCTTGCGGAACGGTCAGATCTTGAGATGAGAGGGAAAATTAGTTTAGAAAGATTTTCCTTGGCGGGTTTACATCCGCAACAAGGTACAACTATGGCGAAGAGTTAAAAATTGTTCTCTTTTTTTTCGTTAGGTGGCAAAAGGGAAACTAAACTTTCCTTTTTATCAAAACTCCTTTTCCATCTCACAAACAACACACAAGCAGAGTTCACACAAGCAAGGTGCACACAAGGTACGTCTAGTACCAACGGACGCCTAATACTCGTGGTAGTCGGGGTAACCAAGGTTCCTATCATGAGTTTTTCCTAGGGGTCTTTGTCGAACATTGCTGGTGAAGTCTTCATTTTATCGCCTTAGTCTTCCACTGGAGAAATTGAGGTCGTCGAGGTTGCAACTTGAGTAGAATTGTTGATGTTGAGCTGAGGTCTTCGAAAGTCTCTTGCTTTGTTGACATTGACGATCTTGGCAAATCAATCACCTTGATGTTGAATGTCGAGGATTTGGGATGGAACCTTCTTCTCCTTCTGGCTACTGGTCAGTTAGGTCTCACTTGGGTTCATCGTCGAGTATGTATGTAGGTTTTGAATGAAGGTAAGATAATAGAAGAATGCCTTTGAAAATCTTAAAATAGAGGGGTAAGACTTTGAAATATTTGAGAAGATGAGAAGAGCGAAGCCATTTTTAGACTTCTCTAGATAAAAATTATTTTGGTAGAAATATATTTTTTTAACAAAAGTATTTGCTTTCCTAACTAACGTCCATGCTAACTAAGGTCTCCTACAGTCAGGATTGCTCTGATACCAAGTCTGTGGGGACCCCGGACTAGCTGTCCGAAATACCCTTGTGCCTACATCAGCGATCCCATGATCAGTGTGTCGCTGAGCACAATCAAACTGGTAATCAAAGAACATCCATAAATACCGAAGGAATATACTTACTCGATTGAAGTCATAATCTTCAATGGGTACTTGCAGCGGAAAATCACCAAACAACGTGGATCCCAAGTCATTCGCCTTAACCCTACAGGCAACTGACTGGGAAGCGCCCTAGTTCGCATTGACGTCAGTTCCGTCTCCTTCTTCAAGCTGCTCTTCTTTAAAATCTGGCTAAGACAATAGCCAGGGACGAAACCATTATGAGTACAATGGGAATTGTACTCGCAAACTACCCCCGAAAGAGCATGCACTACCCTTTTCTTTTTTTTTTTGTTTATAGTTTGAGTAAAACTTTGTTTGCTTTGAAAACTCTAATCTTTATTGAAAAGAGAATGATAGACTTTTGTTCAATAAAACTTTGTCTGAAAACTCTATAACTTTGGTTGAAGTAAAATAAGAGAAATTTTATAACTTTTCATAAACCTTGTATATTTTTCAAAACATCTATAGCCTTTGTTAAAGAAAACGAAAATAAGGCTTTAGATTCTTTTTTTTTTCCATAAAACTGTCTTTGTAAAGAGTTTTCTTTTAAAACATTTTTCCCGAAAAATAGCTGTTTGTTAAAATAAGAAGTCCCTTTTTAAAAACGTTTTACCCGGAAAATCACCATTTTGCTTATTTATCCAAAACTCCTCCTTTTTCCCGACCATGTCTCATCATGGTCCAATTATTTCCAACAACTCATACCAGCACATTGGCATAGTTGCATAAAACATCCTTCACATCATTTTCTCTTTTAAATCTCAAACCTTTTTCCAAAACTTGCACATAGGCCTAGTACAGCCTCCCAACTGTCCATATCCGAGGACTCGGCTATTCGAATAGTTTTACCCTCTGCAGAGGTAGCACGCTTTTCCCACACCCATCCGGTAGCTCATCGTGTCTGCCACGTCCCGCCATACAAGGTGTATGCGAAGTTGAGCCACCGGCCATAGCCTTTCCTTTGCTCATGCTAGTATAGGACCCTGCCCTTACGATTTCACCATTCCTTCAACACCTAGTACAGGATCCCCCGTCGAGGAACCTAGATGTAAGGACTCGTAGTTTTGCCCGGCGGCCCAAAGGTAGACCTTCAATCCCTCAATCCCTCAGATTGCCGGGACCCGGGTCAGGGGTTAGAGTCGCCATGCTCATCCCCTCATGCATAATGGAGTCGTCTCCGTCGATGAGGTATCCAGTACTAACACGAGCAAATTATATGACTACGCCCGTTCCCATATTTGGGTAGATGTGGTCGCACAGGTTATCGGCTGGTCGTCATGGTACTAAGACACAATGTGCATTTTCCATAAACAACACCATTTATCACTTCTCCACTTCCATACCGACCATTCGGCATGTCAATCAAATAGGTACTTTAAAAAGGAGTTTGGAATAAACCATATTTTTTTCCCATACTATAGTTTGAAAAGGAATTTTTCCACCCAATACTTCCATATAGGGTGTCAAAGTAATATACTTGTATTTTTGGAAAAGGGTTTTCAAATCATAGCTTTGGTGGCAAAAACCACTTAAGTCATTTATGCTCTTTATGGGTAAAACATGTAAATCAAAATAGACGTATATAAATGCAAGCTCAGTGAAGTAGCTTGCCTGTTCCCAGCATAATGTCTCTGGACTTGATACTCTTGATCAAAGAAATAAACTCCGGTGCTTATCCAATAAATCCTTTCCAAAGTTCACTCCGATAGCGTTTGCATCTAGCGTCGTAAAAAGGAAAGAACATAATCAACATACAGTACAACACTCTAACAAACATCAAGCAATACTAACAAACAACAATCACGAGAGAAGATTATTATTTAACAATCAAGTTTGGCAATCACCAACACTACTCATGTTAAAAAGTTATGTTTAAAGTTGTGATGAAGCATCTTTATTCAATTAGGAAATACTTCAGACAAAAGTTAATCCACCAATTACTTTCTTTAATTCTAAATATCTTACCAAGCTATGGTAGAGATATTGCTAGATACTCAAGCTAGTACTCACTTAAGACAACCAAGTTTAACAAGCAAAGCAATTATATTAATCACACAAAGTAATCTAATAAACAAGCAACATATACCATTTCTAAATTACTCAATCAAGCATCACAACAACTCTGAAGCATCACACATTAGCTACTACACACACAAGGCAACCTAATTTGAATTCAATTTGATTTAATTACCCATTACTTAGTGGTGTCACAAATATGGCAGAAATTAGGGTTTTGTGTATAATTTCATATCTTAAGTTCTGTTCATCACAAAATATGAACTAAAATCCTACAGAAAGCTATTGAAGTTTAGAAGACAATCCAATTGGATTTAATTCAATTTGAGTTATTAAACTCCCTGTATAAATTTTTTAATCCAGAATGTTGGTTTTCTTGTTTTTGCTACAACTCAAGTTAATTGTACTCAAAAGTTAAATCCTCTTAGGGATAACTAGTATTGCTTAAATGTGAGCTAACAAAATTGGTTTGACCTCATTTGGATTAGTAGAGTATCAGAAACAAACAAGTTTAGGTTTTATACCTTCTGTGGCATTTTGATTATCATTATTTATTTATTAACCTAAATGGGGTGATATCTTTACTAACATGACTCCGATTAGCTATCTTCCTCGGATTATATCTTTTATCTAGATTTTATTTTGGGGTTCACAATACTTGTTCATGGTGGTACACTAACTATACTAACATGACATGCCACTACTAATATCCAAATAAATCTAGATTAATTTCTATGATTGGATCAAAAGGCCTAAGCAGTAATCTGTTTTCAGAAGTTTCTGAAAACAGACAGAACATAGCTACTTTGCCTAATGTTTCCATCAAGCTAGACTAATTATTTTTGAAAACTAAAACTTTCATTTGAATCTATGTAACTTGATCTTTCTAACCATGCAAGGATTTCAATTTTTGGTGGGGCAGATTTATCAGAAAATGCATGCCAAGCTGGCTACTCTAAACTATTTTTCAGCACTTAGCAGTTTTCTCAGATTTCTCAAATCTGGGCGGGAGACAACCTGGGCCGTTGATCTGGAGATCGACAGCCGTGGGTCGCCGTCTCCACCCGATAGCAGAGAGAGAGAGGGAAGAGGGCGGGGCTCGCCGGAGGGCTTACCGGCGGTGAGTGGCGGTGCTAGAGCTAGGAGTGGGCTGCGGCGAGGCTTGTGGTCGACGGCGGTGGTCCTGGGCGGCGTCTGGGTACCGGCGGCATCGCCGGGGACGCTCCATAGAGGCGTCACGGCGCGGTGGCCGTGCAGCTCGTGTCGAGCTCCGGCTCCTTCAGCAAGCAGTGGCGTGGTGGTCCTTCGGGTGGTGCTGTGGCGAGTAGAGGGTGAGGGAGGGTGGAGTGGTGTGGGGTGAAGCGTTGAGGCTGGCTCGGGTGGTCTTTATATAGCGGCGGAGAGGGAGCGAGGTGCCGAGGGGGGGGGGTCTGGCATGGAGGAGAGTGAGCACGGCGACCGTTGCCCGCCATCTTCGGGCTGGACGGTGCGGCGTTGCCCACCGCGTGCCTAGCTAGGTCTAGGGGGTGCTTTTATAGCTCGGGGCGAGCTCGGGCAGAGGGGGGCACGGGCGGCCTTGCCATGCCGCGTGCGGCACGGGAGCATGCGGGGGCGGCAACGTGCGGAGCGAGGGAGGCACGGGCGCGGTGCCTGCGGGTCAAGGGGTGGTGCTGCGCGTGCTGGGGCGGTCGGGGCCGGCTCGGGAGGGTGCTGGTCGGCCGGGGTGGTTGCGGTGCATGCGTGCCCGCAGGGTGTTCGATGCTTGGTCGGCCGGCAGTGCAACGGCAAATGCGGGCAAGAGGGAGGGCCAGGCGTGAAGGGGTCGAGTTGGGGAGCATCTAGGGGGCAAGGGGCAGCTCCAGGACATGGTGGTCGCTGGGTTTGGTGCGGGTTGGGCAAGTGGCCCGGGTGGTGGCCATGTCCATGGCATGGATGCTTAGGGCTAGGGTTTAGGGCATGGGGAGTGTGGTTGTTGTCCAGAACGTGCAGGGGGTGCTGGAGAGGGTGCTGGACATGAGGGAGACAAGGTTAGGGCAAGAAATTAGGTTGCCATTGAATAAGAGGGTAGTGGTACCATTTTGCACTATGTGCCACTATTAGGCACCATTAGGATTTTAATGCCAAAGAGAAAAGTGAGGTGCGGGTGTGCAAATGCTGTGGGAACTAAGTATAGGTGTTGGTGTTTTTTTTTTTTGGTGCTATGATGGAAATTATTTGACAAGTGCATCATAGCACATTTTGTGATTTGGTAAAATTAAAGAAAGTAATAGAAAGGTAAATTTTAAAATTTTGAAAATATATTTTGAAGAGGGAAGAAATATTAGAGCAAAGTGGGAGTGAGCACTATGTCACCCCACTGATTTTTGGTTTAAAAGAAAATATTAATTTCTCACTGGGAGAAATTTGTTTGTCACTTGTCACCTGATTTTATGTGTTGATGTTTTCATTTTGTTTCTTTTCCTTCCTTCATAATTTTATTTAGCAAACACCCACATCAAAACACAACAATATTCACTTCACAACCATTAGCACACAAATCAAACCACAAGAATTAATCACACCACCAATTCCATAATTCACAATACTATATTATAAAAATGATCACACTCAATTATGACAAGATGTTATTTATAAAATATCCCACTCATAACTTAATAATTTTCAAAAGGTTTGAGAATGGAAATATGTGGGATTACATATTTCCCACTAGTGTTATTTTCAAATGGGGTGGAAATCAGAGTTTATAAAATGGGAGTTGCATATACATGCAAAATATCATGGTTGGCAATAGATAGGAGATAACATATAGATCTCCATATTTTTGGGAACACATAATTTTGGAAATACTTTTACTTTCTCAACTAAAGGGTATTTTAGTTGCAGCTGAAATCAAACATCATTGAAATAAACTTTGGCCAAAATAAGATTGGAAAAGATATATGGAATTTACTCTTGTCATAACATGATCACCAAAGTTTAATATGTTTTTATCTTGGTTGGATTCTTGGGTTGATATTTACCAGTCAAACAAGCATATACATCAAGTCACACAAGGTCAAACAGAACAATATACAGAAAAACACAATCAATAGTGAAGTATTTCAAAAGTTTTTGTTGGTTCTGAATTTTGGGTCTTGTTAAATTCTTATTATAAATTTGGGATGTTACATGGCCCGCGAGACAGCGCTCAGTTCCTTGGGTTTTGCGCTTGCAGGCCTGGCTCGGGCATAGGCACCGTGTCCTAGCCCCCGCTCGCGTGGCACGCAGGCACAACTGGGTAAGAGTTCAGAGGTTGCGGCAAAAAATGGATAATGAACACGAAAAGGATGCGCAGACTGCAAACATTTTGAAGGCAAAGCTGCTTTGTGGTGCGCGGAGGCTGCCCGTGAGCGTGTAGGGGTTGGCGTGCAGCATGTAGAGGCTGGTACGGACGTGCAGAGGCTGGCGTGCAGCATGCAGAGGCTAGTATAGGCGTGGAGAGGCTGGCGTGAAGCGTGCAGAGACTAAGGCTTGGGCTCCACGTCGTCGGCGGGATTCCTGCAGTCAGTCATTACTGCTTTGCGTATTGGAGTGGTCAAACCTGTTTTGACAGGGGATGCGACGTGACGCTGCCAGGCATGGTCAAATTGCACACGACGGGGTGGGCCACCCCGCATTAACTCCATTGGTTTTTGGGGAGCGGAGCGGGCGCGTCTGTTGGCCTTTCATCTCCAATAACTCCCCCTTTTTACCGCCTCGACTGTATAAATAGGGGCGGTGGGAGCGCTTGGAAGAGGTATCGAGGCTTCACCTTCTCTTCGATATCTTCCTTCATTGTCTTTCGCCACCGTTCTTGTAGACTCGTGCCGCCCCGTAGGGATAGGATGGCATCCGGCGCCGGAGTTGGTTGTGTTAGCGGTGGTGGCGGAGTTGCTGCTGATGATGGCGATGGAGAGGCGTCACAGGAGGATGATCCTCTAACCGAAGCTGCCTAAAATCCAAAGGGGCGCCGCCGCACCAAGTTGTCAACGAGGTCTACGGCGGCGTGCCTCCTCCCTGGCTCGACGACGGTTGGATGTTGTCGTAGCACCGCTTGTAGCCATCGGAAAGGGCTCGCCGGCACACATACCCTGTGTGCCTTGTCTTTTTCCGCTGCCTGCCTGCGTTGCTTCAAGGGCCGCCCGGACGACGTCGGAAGGCCTCGCCGACCGAGCTCCTCGCGTGCAGGTCGACATTTTGGAGGCCCCTCGCAAAAGGCAGCTCGATGTCGGACCCTCGTCGGAGGCTGGTGAAGGGGTTCTTGGCGGCCTGCCTGAGGTTCCCAGCGTGAGCGCGGTGCTCTACCGCTGCTGCGTCCATGGATGCCTCCAGGAGAAGGGAGGAGGGCCGGAAAGACGCTCATGCCGAGGGGGTTGCGGTGAGCATGAACTTGCCGAGCAGGGCATCGTCGTAATGGCACATGCCCTTGTTTGCGAGTTAGAGCCTCGCGCCCATGTAGCCAATGGTGGGTGTGTTCTCCGGGTGTATCTTCTTTTCTGATTTGTAGATGTTTGCTTCTCTGTAAATGTATGCTTGTGTCGCCTCACGATGTAATTCGTTTGCAATAAAAAAGACGTGTGCCTTATGTTTCTCCATGTTTCGTGCTTCTTGCTTCATGTCCCGACTTTGTCACCGCTTGGTGCGATAGCCCCAAGCCCTTTCCTTATCTGTGAAGGACACTCCCTCCAATGAGGACGGTAGCCCCCGAGCCATTGGCGTCAAGTGACACTTTCTTCGTGACTGTTCGTTCCTCCATGAACAGCTTCTTCTTCTTCATGGGTGCTGGCTCGAGGTCGAGGTCATCTTCCTCAAGAGAGACAGCAGCAGTGTCCTTGAAGGCGCGCTCAAGGGAGAGCACCGCGGCCTTCTTGTCGCCGCGGACAGTAATGGTGCCACTGCTTCCCGGGAGATTGACGAGGTTGTAGGCATTTTGGGTAGCCATCATGAACTTGGCGAGGGCAGGGTAGCCTAGAATGGCGTTGTAGGGCAGCTCCATGTGGGCGACATCGAAATCGACGTGCTTGGTGTGGTAGTTGTTGCGGGTGCCGAAGGTCACCGGGAGCGACACTTGGCCGATTGGCGTCATGGAGCCAGCCGTCACTCCCGTGAAGGGATTTGTAGGCATTAGCCGCTCGTAGGGCACTTGCATCTTCTCGAAGGTATCGATGGAGAGTACGTTCAGGCCTGCGCCTCCGTCGATGAGTGTTTTGGAGACAGCGATGTTGCTGATGGTGGGGGTGCAGATAAGCGGTTTGCGACCAATAGTGGTTGTGGAGGGAGGGTGATCCTCCTTGTCGAAAGTGATCGCCTGGTGAGACCACTTGAGGGACTTCACGGCTTCGACCTTCGGGAGGGCCGCATTGACGCCTCACGAGAGCTACTTGAGGTGTCAATTCGACATCGGAGCCTGAGAGCCACCGAGGATCCACGCGAGCGTGTTGGGCACCTAGTATCCCCCAACGTCATCTTCATGGTTGTGGTTGTTGTTGTTGTTGACGTCAGCGACCGGCTGCGCGGTGTTGGCCTCAGGCCTGAAGTTGTTGCCGTTCGCGTTGTTGTCGCGGTAGTTGCCGTTGTTGCTGGTATTGTCACGGTTGTAGTTGGTGTTATTGCCATTGTAGTTGTTTCCTCGGTGATTGTCGTTGTAGTTGTTGTAGTTTCTGCGCTGGTTGTCGTTGAAGTTGCCACGCTGGTTGTCGTTGAAGTTGCCGTGCGGGTTGCCATTGTAGTTACTGCGCTGGTTGTCATTGTAGTTCCCGCGGCCTCTGCCACGTCCGCTGCGCTGAGCCATCTGCTCGTGGTGCCTCTTGAGATGGTAGCAGTCCTCTGTGTCATGGCCATGGTAGTTGTGGAAGATGCAGAAAGGCCTAGTGTCAGGCTTTGCGGCTGGAGGAGGTGGCTCCGCGCGAGGCTGCTTCTGCTCGGGTTCGGCCGTGAGGACGGTCGCTTGAGGCTTGCGCTTGGGGGCAGACTTGGCCTTGACGACAACTTCTTCTTTTTTGAGGTCAGGATCGTTGTGGGCGAAGAGGCATCCTTCCTTAGCCTTGGCGCAAGCTTCTCGCGCATGCGGAGGTCCATGACCCCCAAGCTGAAGGCGGAGATGATGGTGGCGTCGGAGATGCGAGGAATATTGTTGCGCGTTTGGCTGAAGTGCTGGATGTACTTGCGTAGAGTTTTGCCTGGGTGCTGGCGAACATTCTGCAGGTCGTTCTTGGTGAGGGGGCGCTCGTAAGTTCCCCTGAAGTTGGCGACGAACTTCTCGCAGAGGTCCCCCCCATGACGTGACGGATGCCTCGGGTAGATTCATGATCCAGGAGCGTGCGGGCTCCTTGAGCGCCATGGGAAACCAGTTGGCCATGACTCTGTCGTCGCCGCCCGTGGCTTGGATGCCGATGGTGTAGAGCTGTAAGAACTCGACGGGGTTGCCGCTGCCGGTGTATCGCTGGGCGAGCTCGGGGCGGAACTTGTGTGGCCAGGTGACGCGTCGTAGGTCTGCGGCCAAGGTGAGGCAGCTCCCGCCGTAGATGGGGCCATTGGTGACGACGACGTGCGGCGCGCGGTTAGCCCGACCGGCGTCCACCACCTGTTGGAGCACGCAGCGCTTGTGTTCGCGGCGGCGCTCGAGTCTGACTTGGCCGTCCTCCGGTGCGCGGGAGAGAACACGACATTCATGCGGTGAGGAGGCTCCGTGGGAGTGAGCCAGGGCCGGAGGTGGAGGAGGCGGTGGAGGTGGGTTCGGTGGAGGCGTGCGGGCGTGGCCTCCATGGTTTCCTACGTGAACATGAGGTGGTGGAGCGGCGACACGGGGCGGCTTCGGCGCGTGCGACGGCTGACGCAGTGAGACGGCTGCGGCCCACCATGGAGTTGAGAGACCACGGGCGTAGCGTTGGTGACGAGCTCTGCGATGCGGTCGAGCCAGACGTCCATTCCGCCCTCGGCGGGACGGTACTGGAGGAGTTCCATGGCCGTGCGCAAAGCTGCCGACACGGCGGATTCCACGTCACGTCGTGCCGACTCGGTGTGGCGAGACAGTGCTGCAGGCGGTGGTGGGGGAGGCGGAGGAGCAGGAGGCGGCACGGGTCTCTGCCGGTGCGAGTGCGGGACGGCTGACGCCACAGGTGCGTCGACGCGCCCGTTCTTGCGCTCCCGTGCGCGGCGCTCGATGGTGGCGCGGGCGTCCTCGTCGGTGCACGGAGGCTCGGTGACGGTGATGCCGTTACCCACGGCGTGACGGCGGCGAATGCGCTCCTCACGCTCATTGGTCTGCTCAGTGGCCATGTCGGAGATGATGTGTCGAAGAAGACCTGGCCAGCCCCTACCTGGCGCGCCAAATGTCGGATTTGCGGGATCCGACTGTCCCTTAGTTCGTCCGCGGGGCTAGCTACAGA